>CM057471.1:3295000-3839254 GCA_030035585.1 Dugong dugon
AGATCAGGTCCTTGCCCCTGCCCGCAGCCCCGAATCCCCGAGAACCCCATACTACGCACAGCAAACAGTCTGACATGCCTTATGCACGATGTGCGCTAGAACAGCTTCCCCAAATGACAGGGAGGCCTGGTGGGGTGGGTGGGCCACCAGAGGGAGGAGCCCTCAGGCCATGCTTGCCCTGGTGAACGCTGAGCACCTCCCCTCCTAGAGAGAACAGTGGCCGGCCACACAGTCCAACGTTGTTCAGGATGTCCCTGCTCCTGGTACACCAGACATGCCAACTCTTCAGGACATGCACAGCTGCATAGTTTCGCTGCTTATTATCCAGAATGTTCCATTTGGCTCCCAGCCCACAGTGCCGATCAGCCAAACAGCACAGTCTTCTGGGCCATTGCCGTACATTCGTGAACATCTGCAGTCCAAGGCCAAGTCTGCCAACTGGACGTGGCTGGAGGCCCAGGCAGCACCTGGCTGGCCACCTCAGCCCCCAGGTGAGCAGGCTCCACTCCCTTTTCTCACTGCCTCGCTGCCCACGTGCGAGGCTGCTCAGGGGGAAAATCCAACAGCTAAGGGGTTGTCTGCCAAGCTGCCTTGTGAGGCGGCTGGGAAGCTCGCACAGCCAGTTGGGGATCAAGCTCGCCACCTGGTCAGCATCCACGTCTCCAAGCATCTCTGTCTTGTCCACTCACCACTGCAGAGCCAGGAACTGAATGGGCAAACTTTGGGGTTTGTGCAGGTGTGGGGTCCACACATCTGGGGCTGGGGCCTCATCTTGTACAAAGACAGTGCAGCCCAGCCCAGGCCGGCCCCAGGGAGACGCACCCCTGAGCGCCTATCCCTCTCCACTTACAATTTCTCCTTTGCCAATAAACAGGCTCCCGCCCAGAGTGGCATCAGCTCCCCCTCACGCTCAGAGGCGACCTCGGCACCAGTTTATTTTACCAGGTGCCGTCACCACAGAGCCACCCTGTGACAGGCAAGATTCTGCCCTGTGGGAAGGGGCCCACACTCACCTTCTCGCCCTTGGTGCCCTTTAAGCCGCGGATGCCATCTGCCCCCTGGGACACAAGATAGGAAAGGGGGAGCAGTTACAATCAGGGCCTCCACCGGGCTCGTAAGAGAGTCATGTGAAGCTCCAGCTGCCCTGCGCCGCGACACCCACACTGAGTCCCTCCGCATGCGCTCCCCCCCCCCCCCTCAGGAGAGAGGCTCCTTCCTGCCGAGAGACCTCAGGGAGGCCAAGTCCTGTCCTCAGCCCTTCTGTGCAGACAGCCCACCCATCCTGACCTTCACCCGAACCCCAGACCCACCTTCCAAGGGCCCCACCCCATGTCAGCACACGTTGTGAAGGCTCCCTATTTCCCCGCTAGCGTCCTGCCCCCTCTAGAAACATCCCCAACTCTCTGAGGTTTGAGGCGAAGCAGGGTGCATTGTCCAGAGCGTGGGCTCTAGAGTCAGGCAGACTTGCTGAGATCTTGTCCCCCTCTGTGGCCTCCGACAACGTCCGGATGTCTGTGTGCTTGGGTTTCCTCATTTGGGAAGTGGGGATAATAACCAGCGGGAGGGACCCCAGGAAAGCCCTCGGGGCAGTGCCTGGCACACAGTAGGTGCCCAATCAACGGTAGCTATGCACGGTCTTGTTTTTTTCATTCTTTCTTATTAACAATATAACAGTATTTTTTATTGTTGCTGTTAGTTGCTATTGAGTTAATTCGGACTGATGGCGACCCCATGTACAGCAGAGTCGAACTCTGCTCCACAGGGTTTCCAATGGCTGGGACCTTTTGGAAGCAGATGGCCAGGGCTTTCTTCCACGGTGCCTCTAGGTGGACTGGACTGGAACTTCCAACCTTTGGCTAGAAGTCAAGTGCCTAACTATTTGTGCCACCCAGGGACCCCATCAGTATTACCATTATTATCACCAATAATTACTAATTATTGCTATTATTACTACTAAGTATTATTATAATCAATTCAGACACGTCCTTCCATCCACCCACTAAACAACAAGGATCTAAGGCAGGGGCCAGGTCTGCCTTGCTTTGACCCTCTCCTGGCACCTGTACCACAGCCGGAGCAATGAAATGAGATAAGCAGCCACACCCAGCCTCTCCAGCCTCCGAGCAAGGTGACCTTCTTCACAGAGACTGAGCCCTGCTGCCCGAGGTGCTCTCAGGCTACCTGCCCACAGGATTCCCAGGTGACGGGCAGGTCCGCCCCAGCAGTCCCCAGCTGCCCTCTTGTGGCCAGAACTTCAGGCCTATTGGGCAGTTCTGAACCTTTTCCCTCGCAGGCGCCTGGGTGCAGTGGGGAGGGGTGGAGAGGGACAGAGGAATGGAGACAGGAGAGCCGCTCTGCAGAGCTCAGGTTTGGCCGGGGACTGGTGACCCTGAAGCCCCGGCTCTGAGGCGCCTCGTGCTGCCCGGACAGGGGAGGGTGCGCCGTCACCCTGAGACCCTAACTATCCAGGCTGGAGCACCTGGAGAGACCTTGGCGTCCACGCACGCCCCGTCCTGTGGCTGGCAATGCCGCCCTGCTCTGCGCCCAGGCCACCACCCTAACGGCGATGCCGCCACACCTGGGTTCACAGCACCGGCCTTGGAGTACAGAGTGGAAGAGGGCGGGAAAGGCATGGGGGTGGCGGGCCAGGCAGCTTCTGAACGGACCTCGATAACTCAGTCTGGCATTAAATACATTAACACGCCATCACTGTGGGTGCTCGGATCACTGTTCTATGCAGACCCGGAGCCGGAACCAGGAACTCTTCTGGGGATAGCGGGTGCAGCCCTGGAAAGAGCTCAGGCCCCGGCTCTCCATGGCCTGCTTCAAACTGTGCCCATGATGAGACATCGGACTGAACATGAGGAGGAACCGCACACAAACAAAGGAGACATGTCGTGAGTGGTTGTCCACGGGGCTGGGTTAGGGACACAGCCCAGCAGAGCCCCGACAGAGCTAGGAGGGGCCCCCACAGTGCCCCAGCCGCCTAGCACAGCCCCCGTGCACAGTGCATCAACCCATGGCCATCGAGTCACACCCCTAGGGACCCTACAGGACAGAGGAGAACTGTCCTATGGGGTTTCCAAGGCTGTAAATCTTTACGGGAGCAGACTGCCACGTCTTTTCCCGCAGAGCAGCTGGTAGGTTCGAATCGCCGACCTTTGGGTTAGCAGCTGAACCTTTAGGCACTGCACCACCAGGCTCCCCCAAATACAGTAGGGACTTCAAAAATATGCACTGGCCGAAGAATCCACGGAGATGGGAAGAGACTCAGAAGGCCAGCTGCTGCGTGGTGTTGTTGGTAGTTGCCAGATGGTTGATTCCGACTCGGCGGCCCCACATGTGCAGAGTAGAACTGCTCCACAGGGTTTTCAAGGCCATGGCCTTTCAGAAGCAGGTTGCCAGGCCTTTCTTCCTAGGTGCCTCTGGTTGGGTTCGAACTGCCAACCTTTCAGCTGGGAGTCAAGCGCTTCATTGCTAGGCTAGTGCTTTTCAAACCCTTTTTCTTTTTCCAGCAGAACACTTTCTTCCAAGGTGGTCCTACGTAGGAGCCCCCACAGGAAAACAGGAGCTGAGGAGCTGCCAGGTTGACACGGAGCTGGGGGACCCAGAGCCCACCTGCTTTCTCCGCCACCAGGAGGCATGTCCACAGAACAAGGTTCAGAATCCACCGCACTAGAAGGGAGTTTAGGTGCACGCTCCTTAGGTGGTCCTAAATCTCTCCACACTTGTTAAACACAATCACGGTCCTGGATTCCATTTATTTCCTCTGAAACGCACAGGAAAACGGCAAGTGTGATCAAGAATGTGCGAGGGATTCCTTCAGTGCGGAATCCAGGATCTAATCCACTAAATAACGTTTGATCTTGAGTGGAAGCAGACGCCTGGGTCCAGCTCCTGCTCCCTGGTGTTAACTGGGAGGCTTGGGGCTGTGTGGGACCTCCTTCCACAGCAGTGAACATCCTACCACAGTGCCGGAGGGGGCAGGGGGCGAGGGGCGGGCACAGCTTCCTCCTTTGTGCTGTGTGGGCTCAGGAGGGTCCTTTCCCTCTCCAGGCCCTTCAGAAAACAAGAGGGCAAGACTAGATTGTTGCTGGGATCCTTCCCAGGCCTGGCGCTCCGATCCCATCGGAGGCTGGGGCAGGGATGAGCAGATAAAAGAACATGCTGTATCCAAACAGACCAGGCTCTCCGCGGCCACACTACTGACATCTGGGGCTGGACATTCCTTGCGGTGGGGGCCATCCTGTGCACTGTGTCTCCACCACGAGATGCCAGGAGCACCCCCAGTTACATACGACAATGAAAAATATCCCCAGACAACTAGAAAGCAAGAGGAGACAGGAAAGCTGGTAACAGGGAACCCAAGGTCGAGAAGGGAGAGTGTTGACATGTCGTGGGGTTGGTAACCATTGTCATAAAACGATATGCGTACTGTTTAATGAGAAGCTAGTTTGTTCTGCAAATATTTATCTAATGTAAAATAAAAAGGAGGGAGGGAGGGAAGGAGGGAAGGGAGGGAGAGAAGGAGAGAGGGAGGGAGGAAGGAAGGAAGAAAGAAAGAAAGAAAAATGCCCCCAGACATGGCCAAATGTCCCCCGGGCGGTGGGGGCAGAATCTACCAGGTTGAGAACTACGGATTGGACTACAGATTAAGCCCCTGGTGTGGCCAGCATCATAGAAGGGGGAGAGGAGATTCAGAATGGCCTAGAGGGGGAACTGGCTCAGACCGGCAGATGTGGAAACAGAAGCCCAGAGAGGGCACGGCCCAGGGTCTCAGTGCAAATTCATGTTCTGCCAACTCTGCCAGACCACCCGGTGCTGCAGGCTAAAGTGGGTGGGCTCAATTCTGCTGACAGTCAAGCCCAAACAGATGCCCCTCATGAAGGGGCCGAGACAGAGTGGGGCACGGAGGCAGCTGAGAGCTCAGTGAAGTGCCAGGAAGACCAAGGGGGCCCTTTCTCAGGAGGAAGGCAGGGCCTTGGTGGAAAACAACCAGCTTTCCCCTTACCAAGGGCTGCCCTTCCATATGAATAACCGGCCATCAATCCCACCTCCGCCACCACCTCCACCCAGGCCCACGGCTCATTAGGCCGTGGATGCCACTTACATCTTCACACGCACAGGGACATGGGAATCTATTTCTCTGACGAAAATAACTGTAAATCTCCGTTTCCTTCCACCCTCTGCTTCCAAGTCTGACTGGATTGCTCAAGTCACGAATGAATTTTAATCAGACAGACAAGATAAGAGCATTCCTCATAAACATTTAAAGCAAACAGCTTGCAGACGCAGCGTTATGCAATTAGCCATGTATGGTAGCTGGCAAAGGCTTTCGCTACGCGGCAAGAATTTGTAAAATAAACATGCAAAGCGCCGACACAATCAGCATTTCTGCTAAACTGTCACCCTCATAAAACGCGCTAAGCTGCCAAAGAAGCCCGCTGCAGAAAGGAGGCTGCCGAAGGTTCCCGGCCTCTGGGAAGTCTCTCCTTGATGGCTCTGACACTTTGGACAACTTGATTCCTAGGACTCGAAGTCAGGGCCCTCAGGATCAAGGGCAGGGTGCTGGATTAGGAACTGGCAAGCCTGGGTGTGAGTCCTGGCTGCACATCGATTTCTAACATGACTCTGGGCAAGTCGCTGGAGCTAGGGGTACCCATGGCCACTTCGCAGGCCGGCGTGCCCCTGGGGTGACGTCATGTGTCGAAATGCTTGGGAAATACACAGCGCCGAATACTAGGTGGGTCAGGGCAGGGGCTTATGGGCCTGTTCATACAAACTGTCCAAGAGAAATTATGTTATCTTCAAATTAAGCTGAAGTCACTTGGAAGGCAAGATGCACCCTTTGCTTTTCAGTGGACGGGAAGCCTGGAGCTTGCAGACGTGCCAATGCTACCATTTTTGGAGAAGAAGAGCCCTTCCCCCACCCCACACACATACACCCCAGGGGCACAGCCCTCTGCACAGAAATGCGCCCGGGCATGCCCAGGGGGCAGCACTCCACGAGATTGAATCACTTAGTTCAAAGCAAACACGGTTAGCGCGGATGAAACAGACAGGGCTTGTGTTCAGGATATTGCTCTGGAGCTATGGGCCCATTTAACAAGGTTTCTGAGTCTTTAAAATGGCAGAAACATAACTGAGTAAGTGGACATCTCCTAAAAACTCCTCCACGTAACAACTCTGGTTGATACCAACGCCGTCAGCAGGAACACGGTCTTCTGACTCTTTGAACGTAAACACGGCCCAGAAGGACAGGAAAAAGCCCCAAGCGAGCTCCTCCCCTGCCCAAGATCCGAGTGGGTTAGCGGCTCCGGTCAGCAGCAGAGAGTGCTCTCAGAGTGCTATGGCTTGAGGTGTGCTCCCTGGAAGTGTGTGTTGGAGTCCTGACACCCTTACCTGTGGATGCAATCCCGCTTGGGAATAGGGTTTTCTTGATCATGTGAACGAGGTCCTACCCGTGTAGAGGGTCCTAACCGAACCACTACTGAGTTACACAAAGAGCAGATGAGACACAGAAACAAGACCAATGGGGAGAAGGGAGACACCACGTGGATATCGCCAAGGGCCAGGGGGTGCCGGGGCTACAGAAGCCGAGACAGGGACCTTCCCCAGAGCCGCGCCCTGAACTCAGACTTCTCACCTCCTAAACTGTGAGGAAATAGATTCCCTTCTTTAAAGTCACCCACTTGTGGCATCCGTGTTACAGAAGCACTAGGCAGCGAAGACAGCAGGTTACAGAGGAAGAGGCCGGACGCCAAGGACGCAGTCCTGCCAACAGACGGCCAGTGCTCTCTGCTGCTTCATCACAGCCTGACTTGAGAGCACACTCTGCACTGAACCAGCCCTTCCTAAGTTCACAGCTCAGTCCTGCTATCCCGGGGCCCAGTCACCGTGCTCGCTTGACCAGGAGGCTGGGGCTACAGCTGTTAGGGCCGGAGGGAGGTTTAACCACCGAGGGGTCCCTAAAACCACCATGCCTTGTCCCATAACCCAACCTTGACTTCCAGGTAGACCTGGATCCCCAAGACTCTCACCTTGACTCCTCGAGGGCCTGGATAGCCAATCGGACCCTGGGGACCAGGCGGACCCTAAAACCAGAGGGAAAAAACCGTTAGCCCCATCTCCGTGGGCAGTGAGCGCTCACCCCAGCCTGCCTGGCTGGACTGCACCTGCCACCCCCATACTCCTCTCTTGCTACAAGCAAAGAGATCACAAAGGTGCCCGTGGGAGGAACCTCCATCCCCGGCACTGACCAGACCCTAGCTCCTCGTCCATTCCCAATTCCAAGCCCCGCCTGGGGCAGCGTTCCACCCCCTCCTCCGCCTCCCAGCCTGGAATCACAAGCTCCTCCAGTTGGGTCATGGTCAAGGTGAGGGCTGACCCCGGAGCCCTGCGGATGATGACCGTACCTGCCCCCGTTACCTGTGCTAACCAGGAGGACCGGGCAGGACCAGGCCCCGGTGGCCGCAGACAGGGAGGGCTCCCAGGGGCAGGGATGACAAAGGCCCCTGCTGGCCCCCAAGTGAGGCCCTCCGGTCCAGGCGCCTGAGGAAGGGCTGGCGCTATCCTCAGCTCATTGCGCCGTCCCAGGGCAGGGGCGGAGCTACGAGCCCTGGGGCCTGCTCTCCAGGAGGCGCCAAAGGGTAACCCGGGCACAGCGAGTACCCACCTGCCCTCCTTTCTCTCCTGCGGGGCCTTCTTTACCGGGGTGTCCCTGCCACAAGAGAGAAGGCTCCGTTAGTCAGCCGCCGCCTCTGCAAGCAGCCCCCCACCCATTCAGCTTTGTCTTCAGAATTCTAGACGGGCGATGGTGGCAGCCAGGCCCCTCCCTCTCCTCCCCTCCCCACAGAAACAGGAGGACTGGACTTGACAGCAACAGGGGCAGCCAAGTCCAGCTTGGTCACTCACAGCCATGTGACCCTGAGCTGGTTATATAGCCCCAAGCCTCAGCTGCCTCATCGGTAAAATGGGGACAATACCCATTGCCTTGCCCTCGTCAGAGTGGATGATGGAGGGGAGCAGGTTTTGAAACCAGCAAGCATGGGTGAGGCCTGGCCCTGCCCAGGTGGTCCCCAACTCAGCTGGGAACCAGCCTGCCCTCTGGCGTGGACCTCACAGAAGGTGGACGGGCACAGACACTATGGCCTCTGCTCATGATGACCCGGCAGAGTGAGCCCCAGAAGAACCAGAAATGAGGGCCTGGGATCTGAGCACTGGGCACCAGAGCCTTCTGGAGCAGCAGAAACACGGGGGGGACACAGAGAAAGGCAGGGCCGGGTGGAGCAGAGTCCCGTCACTCCTGTGGGGTCCCACAAGCTCACGGGTCTCCATGCGGGTGCCTCAACCCCCCAGGGGGGCCTTGCAGGCTCGGAGGGAAGCTGGGAGGTGCAGGGTCCTACACATGACAGGTATGAAGCCGAGGTCCAATGGAAATGGCAACATCCCCTTGGTCACCATCCCCGTCCACCTGGGCCCAACCCAGTTCCCTCATCAGGAAGGAGATTCTCTGGCTGATTGTGGAGATTTAACACCTTCGGGTTCATGCTGGGGGGCCAAACGCAGATGATAAAGGCATAATGATAAGGCCTCACCTCTGCAAATACAGTTCCGCCCTCGGGAATTCCAGTGAGAAGCACAGGCATTGCGGAGTGGTGGGGATGCTGGATGGCAGGGTCTGGAGGCCTCGGTTCTACCCTGGCTACACCCAACCCACTATGTGACCTCAGTGAAGTCACTGGAAATCCATGGCCCTGTAGGACCCAGCCTGTTCCCACCCTGAGGAAGCTGCAGCAGGCGGGGTGGAGGCTCCCAGTGGCTCAGCTGGACCCAAGAGCACAGAGTCCTGCTCCTTCCACTACCTCTTGGGCCTTGATGGGCCTTTATTACAGGAACCAGGGTGGGGTGATTGGTGGGCAGTCAAGCCCCAGGTTTTGGAGTCACCCACCGGGGGCAGACCCCACATCTGGGTCATTGGGGAACAGCTAACCTCTCCACATTTACAGATCGGGGAGTGCCAGACACCCGCACTACAGATCTGCTCAGCAGATTACAAAGAGGATGTTTGTAAAACACTGAGAACAGTGTCCGCACACAGTGAATGAATGATAGCAGACGTTTGCTATTATCATTACTACTATTATTTGAATTGAGGCCACACTTCTTTAACCATTTGCCCTCGAGTTGATTCTGACTCAAGGTGACCCCATGTATGTCAGAGCAGAACTGTGACACATAGGGCTCTCGATGGCTGATTTTTTGGAAGTAGATCACCAGGCCTTTCTTCTGAGGTGCCTCTGGGTGGACTTGAGCCGCCATCCCTTTAGTTAGCAGCCGAGCACATTAACCATTTACACCACCCGGGGACTTCCACATATCCTTAGATACATTTTAAGTTGAATTTATAAAATCAGAGTAACTTCATGAGGGAATAAAAAGACAAAACTCTCTTATTAAAAATTCTTGAACATAAAAAGATTAAAAGGAAATAGACCCAAATGATCAGCATGATTGATTTTCCTGCAATAAAAAGCTGGACCGCTTTCCCCTCTCTTTCTACTTGTTTGCATTTTCCAATATTCCATAATGAGCATTACCTTTATAACGGAAAAATAATAAAGCTTAAATTATTTGTATTTGATTTTTTTCTGATTAAAAAAGTAATATATGCTCATTAGGCAAGGGGAAAAGAAAATTAAAATCCTTCATAACCTCACCACTCAGAGGCAACCACGGGTAATTTGTGAAACAGCCCTTCTAATCTATTTTCTCTGCATATATGCAATGCAAAATTGGCATCGTATGATTTATTTTAATTTAATGTTATATTGTGAGCATTTTCTCATCACTGGATAGTCCTTGGAATCTGATTTTTACTAGCTCCGTACTTTTCCATGGGGGCCATGGTTCGTTTAACCATGTCCCTACTGTGGCCTATCAGGAATTATTTAAAAATACATTTAAGTGCACTGAGTGTGCTTGGAAACACCCCATACTTCTAGATGGATTTTATATCTCCTTCCTCCCTTCCTCCCTCCCTCCTTCCTCCCTCCGCCCTTCCTTCCTTCCCTCTCTCTTCCTTCTTTCCCTCCTTCAACCCAAATCGAAACAAAAACAAAACACCTCTCTTAAAGGTTTATCAACTAAATGTTGCCCTTCTGGAGTCCCTGGGAGGTCCACACAGTCAAAGCACTCAGCTGCTGACCCAAAGGTTGGAGGTTCAAGTCCACCCAGAGGCACCTGGGAAGAAAGGCCTGGCAATCTACTTCCAAAAAATCAGCCACCGAAAACACTATGGCACGCAGTTCTACTCTGACACACGCAGGCTCACCACTGAGTCGGAATTAACTCAACAGCGACTGTTTTTTTGTTCTGTTTTATTTTTTGGTTACCTTTGTAAATGAGAGTATTTTTTAGTCTTTCTTTTATTTTTTCCAAATTTGCATGAAACAACTGGATCCGCTTCTCTAGCCATAGAGTATTGGTCTTTTGCCTGTTTTGATTTTTTGTTTTAAGTAACTTCAGTGTCAATCAACGAGCACGGAAGCAGCCGTGAAGAAATCAAATGACATACTGAATTGGGCAAATCTGCTGAAAAGACCTCTTTAAAGTGTTAAAAAGCAAAGATGTCACTTTGAGGACTAAGGTGCACCTGACCAAAGCCATGGTGTTTTCAGTCACCTCATATGCATGCGAAAGCTGGACAGTGAATAAGGAAGACTGAAGAAGAATTAATGCATTTGAATTATGGTGTTGGTGAGGAATACTGACTATACCATGGACTGCCAAAAGAACAAACAAATCTGTCTTGGAAGAAGTCCAGCCAGAATGCTCCTTAGACGCAAGGATAGTGAGACTTTGTCTCACGTACTTGGGACGTGTTATCAGGAGGGGCCAGTCCCTGGAGAACGTTATTCTTGATAAAGTGGAAGGTCACTGAAAAAGAGGAAGACCCTCAACAAGATGGGTTGACACAGTGGCTGCAACAGTGGGCTCAAGCATAGCAATAATTGTGAGGATGGTGTAGGACTGGGCAGTGTTTCATTCTGTTGTACCTAGGGTTGCTATGACTTGGAACCAACTGGACAGCACTTAACAACAACAACAGCATCAATGAGACAGTCTGGCTACACTCCAACAGTATCCAACGAACCCTCATATTTTACAGTTTAAATGTCTGGTGGGGGAAGGGAGGTTTAGAGTCTACACAGGGTCCCAACTTTTTCCCAGGGCAGAGAGGTATCTTGAAGGCACCTCTGTCCCCACAGAATAGGAAAGGAGAGTAGTGGTTTTGCAGAGACCCCAACTCATTGGAGGTCTGGATGGGGGGGAGGGGAATTGCAGGGCTGAAGGGATAAAGTCATCTGTGGACCCCAAGGGGCACCTCTAGTCATGGAAGTAGCCTGTCCCATACCCACCAGGGTCTCCTCCCTCCAGGATCCAGTCCCATTAAATGTTGCAGGACACACATAGAAAAAACGTCTGGAAGGCTATCCCTCCACCTGTGACCAGTGGCCAACCTTCGGAGATACCACTGGGGGTGGTTTTCATTCTGCCACCGTTCTATTTTCCTAGTTTTCTCTAACAAGATGTGCTGTTTTTATAATTAGAACATGCTATTAAGTGTAAGTGGAAATTAAAAGCTATAAATGACACATCTCAAAATATTAAGCCCTCAGCACAAGCTCCCACAGGGCCGGGTGACTGGAGGTCCCCAAAGTGGTTGGTGCACGTGGACGTGACCATAACCATGACCTGCTGGCTGAGGTGAAGAGATGGTGTCATGTGACGTGAGAACCTGGGACCAATGGATTCTCAGCCATGGAGACAGAAACAGATAGTCTCGTGTCCAACATCACCAGTTAACTGTTAACATAAGTAACTTCCTTGTTGAGCTTTTATAATGGGATCATTAAAACAATAACATATGCTATGTCTTAAATAATTAATTTAGCTCTTCTTGTTTTCTGAAGCAGGGTCTCTATTCAGCAACTACTGAAGTCTCTAAAAACAAAAATCCCCAGCAGCAGCTTACGGAGAGGGTTGTGGGTACTGTCGGACTCACACACTCACACACACGCACACACACCCCCACTCCTTGCTTTGCCACAGATTGCATTTGTCACTAACTTGCTATTTCTAGGCGGTACCTAATATGGCTCCGCAGCTGCACGCTCACACATCTCGAAAGCATTTGTTCCTCACCGCCCACCTCGGTGCACAAACACCGAAAATACACACACGGAGGCCGGCCCTTTCCCTTCAAACACCAGTGACACATGACATATCTTGGGGCCCAGCCAATGCCCCCGATAGTTAAAGATGCAAGGTTGAGCTCTGGAAATTAAACAGCACACACCCATGTTGACTAACGTGTTATGAAGAGCGTGCCCCAAACCCGGTAATTCCTGAGCAGTCAAGCTCTGGATGGGATGGTGTCATCAACATTGCTAGACGAGGATCAAGGACATCCAGCATCCCCTCACCCGGAGCAAGGAGGGAAAGATGGCTGCCTTAGTTACCTAACGCGAGTTTCCAGCCCCACCTCTGGGACGGGTACAGGGAGGGGGCAGGGGTACTCACCGGGGGGCCATCAGCACCAGGCATTCCTGGGAGTCCTGGTTTACCCAAGGGGCCCTAGAACAAACCAGAGACTCTGTAAGGATACAGCTGGGGGTTCTCTTCCTCCTGGGGTTGGCTGCCTGTCCCCGAGGACCTAGTTGAAAAGCGGGCTCAGGACGCTCTGCTCCCTCTGCAAAGCCTCCAGCACCTGGAGTGCCCCACAAGGAGGCCTTCACCCCAGCTGTTTCTAGGGTCTTCACGTTCTGCTCCTGAAGCAAAGTCACCACCAAGCATGTGCACGTCCCCCTCCCTCCACGCCCTCCTGCTCAGATGCCAATCCCCCAGTGCCACCTTCGGATGGCCAGCTTCCTCTGTCCCTCTGCAGCACCCCGCCTGGGCCGGCCTGTTTCCCCCGAGACCAAGCCCACCTGGATCTGCTCAGTTAAACCACAGGGCACATCGATCCCTGAGGCACGGTTCCCAAAGTGCGGACCCCAGAGCACCAGCATGGGCAGCATCCCCAGGGAACTGGTTAGAAATGCATATTCCCGGCCCCACCCCTCACCTATTAAGTCAGAAACTCAGATGCGCCCCGGAATCTGTGTTCAGACAAGCCCTCCAGGGGTTCTATGTGCTGAGAACCACCGCCTTAGAGATAACTGTGCTGGTCCCAAGCAAGGTGCTGTGAATTAACTAAAATGCCTAAGGCCTGGGGTTAGACCAGAGCTGCAGGAGGGACGGGCCTCCTGAGTCTCTAAGGCTCTCTCGCCAGGCCTAGTACACAGTGCTAAGTGCTGAATACTCATCTAGGGCTGCCAGATTTAGAAACACAGACACAGACACACACATGATGTCCAGTTGCATTTGAGTTTCAGGTAAACAATGAACAGCTCAAATTTAAAGGCCTTTTTTGGGGGGAGGCTAAATGTGGCAGCCCTAGACACGCCTAGAGGCTGAATTGAGAAGCACATGGGTGGGTGAGTACGCAGCAAAGCTGCAAGATGTTTCTCTTCCTCACAGCTCATTGCTCAGCTCATGGAAGAGAAGTGACAGAGCCGGTGGCCTCCGGTGGGCACAGGCGGATGACGAGCTGGGACGGCCAGCACCCCTCCCCGACCTGCATGCTGCAGTCACCCGGTGTCCCGGCTGCCTCCCTCACCCACTCAGGCCCCCTACCTTTTCTCCTGGAGGCCCGATCGCACCCTGGGGGCCGGGAAGACCCTGGGAGGGGAAGAGCAGGCGGGAGATGTCAGGACCCCAACAACATAGAGCCCCTCCATCTGCCCGCCTTCCCTCCAGCCCTCTCTCTCTCCAGGCTCCACCTGGCCACTTCCTGCGGCAGTCACCCCTGGGCCAGGCAGGCAGCAGAGGGACAGGGCTCAGGGGCTGCTCGCTCCCAGCACGCTGCACTTGAAGACATGCACCAACACCCCCGCCACCTGCCAAATGAGCATCCCCCCCACAGGTGCGCTTACCTGGGCACCTGGATTACCCTGCTGGCCTGGGGGGCCGGGTTCTCCCTGGGGACCCTAGGGGAAACAGAAGCAAAGGCGCTGCAGGGGTCTTTGGAGGAAGGCAGGGTCATGGACCTCTGCTAGCCCCTTCCTGGAGGTCTCCCTCCACCATGCTGACCACCTGGCTTCTCAACCTGCTCTTAACCCCCCCCAAGAGCACCAGATGCTCCAGAACAGTCCAGACAGGACGAGGCAGACAGGGCCCCACCCAGAGGCCCAACTAGAATGCAGGACCTCCAAGCACTCAACACTGACCCCGTATAGGGAGCACTCCTGACAGTGTGGTTTGGAGCCCCGGTGGAGCAGCGGTTAAGAGCTCAGGCTGCTAACCAAAAGGTCGGCAGTTCGAATCCACCAGCTGTTCCTTGGAAATCCTACGGGGCAGTTCTACTCTGTCCTACAGGGTCTGTCCTATAGGACTCTGTCCTACAGGGTCGCCATGAGTCACAGTGGACTCGACGGCAACAGGTTTGGTTCTTTTTGGGAAGGAGCACTAGCTGGTTATGCAAATGTGCCCGAGAAAGCCATGAAGCAAACAGTCCACAGCGTTCCATCTGGCAGAGAATTCCTGGATGGCCCTGTCATGCTCACGCCTCCCTCCAGTTAAAACGCCAGGTGCCGTCAAGTCAACTCCCACCCATGGCGACCCCTCGTGTGCAGAACGTTCACCATCTGCCCACCCAGGGACTCCTAAATGAAGTCTTCTCAATTCCCACCCATGGCGACCCCACGTGTGCAGAACATTCACCATCTACCCACCTGGGACTCCTAAATGAAGTCTCCCCAGTTCCCACCCATGGCAACCCCAAGTGTACCAAACATTCACCATCTGCCCACCCAGGACTCCTAAATGAAGTCTCCCAGGTGCCCTCAAAGTAGACACAGCGCCCACAGGCCTTCTCTCTGGTGCATTTCACAGCACGTGTGCACCACCAGCTTGTGGGGCACCCTGAGGAGGTAATCCCCCTTCCAGGTGTGCACTGGCTGGGCCTGCGTGGCGAGGAGCGAGTATCAGACACTCGGCTTGGCGCAAGGCTCTCTTCCATTGAAGGGCCAACACTGTGGCCTGGGGCTGGGAGTCTGTACCCTCCTCTTCACTCCCACCTAACTTTGAAAGCAACAGACACCCTCCCCCAGGTCTGGCACGTGCCCAGAGGACATCCATCCGGAGGCCATGCCACGAGACCCCGTGACTCACCACGTTTCCTTTTGGGCCAGGCTGGCCATCCATGCCAGTCACACCCTGCAGGGGTTTTAGAAGGAAAGAGACTGAATGCGGCAGAGGCCATGAGGCTCAGAAGGAAGCCCCTTCCCTGGCACAGACCCTGCCCGAAGCATGTCAGATGATGGGGCACCTTTTGTGAAGGGGGCCAGCTGGATCCTAAATTCACCCCCACTTTGTGCCTCACAGGGGCCCTCCAGCTGCCCCGGCCATGAGCATCACCCAGACAGGCCCTCAGTTTAGTGAAAGGAGAGCAGGGGGCTGGGAAGGGCAGAGGGGCAGGCCCGGCCCTTGGTGAGGCTGGAACCCAGGGCTTTGGCCTCCTGCCCCCGGAGCCGCCAGGAGACCTTTCACACGGGGAGGAAATGTGAGCGGAGTTAGTGCCTGTAACACAGGGCTTCAAACCTGTTCATTCCAGTTCAAACCCCTGCTGAGAATTTGCATTCCACCCCAGATATACTGAATCAGAATCTACATTTCCACCCCAGATAGACGGAATCGGAATCTACATTTTAACAAGATCCCCAGGTGATTCTTATGTACAACAAATTTAGAGAACCACTGCTTTCCTAGTGGTTCTCAGAAGGGGTCCCTAACCAGCAGCATCAGCATTGCCTGTGAACTTGTTAGAAATGCAGATTCTCAGCAGGGGTTCCAACCGGAATGAACCAGTTCGAAGCCCTGGTGGACCAGAAACCACACAGGCTGTGTGCCTGGAAGGGACAAAGCTAGGAAAGGGGTGGGCTGTGGAGCCAGCTTGTCCGGAGTCTGCAAACCCCACTGGCTGCAGCTGTTTCTTTTGCTCCGGGCTCAGAGGAGCCTGAAGACCCAAGTGGGCCACTAGTTCAGTGGCTGATCTTGGGGCACAGACATGCAAAGGGGCGGCAGGACTTACCGGAGGCCCGGGAGGGCCCGGGGGCCCCTTTGGCCCAAGCAGACCACGAGGGCCCTGCAAGAGGGAAGAGCAAGCAAGAGTCAAACTCGGCCAGGATATTTCCAGGTGAACCCTTCGGCCCTCAGCCCCACTCCTCCCGGAGGGAGCCTTGGCTGTAGCTCAGGTCCCCAGGCTCCCCCCATGTCCTGCTTGTCTCCTGACCCCCCACCTTCCCACCTCTGCACTGGGAACCAGAGGGCAGGAGGTGCCTGGAACTGGAGATTCCAGACGGGGATGAAGGGGCATCCTCCAGGACAGGGGGGGCTTTCAGGTCGGCAGGCTCTGTTCCACCTGCTCAGGGCTGGCAGCACAAACTCCTCCCCAAGCCAAGCCACACAATTACATCCTGCTGCACAGGGCGCCTCTGTGTGACATCTTGCCACCGGCTCAGGCATCTCTCTTGGCAATGACATTTGAGGATGTTTCTGATATCAGAGAGTCGGAGGGTGCAGGAGGAGAGAGTGGGCAAAACTAGGTCTCAGCCGGGGACAGCCTGACCAGGTGCCTGGAGAGAAGGCTGAAGCTCACAGCTTTTCTGGAGCAGCCACCTCGGACCGAGCTGGGTCACTCCCTTCCCAGGCAGTGGGGCAGCACGCGTGTACAATGCACGTGTCTGTGCATAGGGCCCGCGGCCCGGAAAGTGGGACAGCTGTTGTTACCTGCCGCCCAAAGGGAACCCGCCCTGAATCTGCCCCAGCCTCTGCCTACAGGGGAGCTCGGGAGCCTGAGGCCAAGGCCATGGATTCAAGTACCCTTAATTTTACAGAGCCTTTTGAGAGTCCCTGGGAGAGAAATCATGCCCACGTTCCTTGCTCTTTAAATGTTGCCTTCATTATTTTAATACCGACTCATATAAATGTTTTCAGAAGTTAATAGCCCAGAAGGTACTGCTTAGATATGTGTTAAAAGCAAGCCGGCTGATGGCATGCCCTAGCAGCTAAGCAGGCACCAAGGGCGGAATCGGTGGTGATAAGCCAGCACACGCCGTCCCGCGTGCTCCTCCACGCGGCAGGCAATGACCTCATCCATCCACAGCGCCAGGCACACGCTGACGGGGGGGGGGGGGGGGTGGACGCGGGCGGGGGCGTGTGAAAAGCAACAGCAGGTGAGAAGTGACTGCTGTCTTTTGTTGCTGAGAACATTTTGTTTGCCCCTAAAAATGAGTGTGTTTAAGAGGAAAGAGCTCCTCTATGCCCGGGTCAGAGGCAGGCTGCTGAGGGCTCTACTTGGGAAGGTGTGGCTGTCAAAACCAGCAGCTAACTCGGCTGATTCAGCCCCAAAACCGCAGCCTGGAGAGCCTCCTCCTTCCCAGGATGCAGCCTGGACATCCCCACCGTATGGCCTGGATCTCCTAGACATCCCCATGATCTGGCCTGGGCCCCCCAGGATGTGGCCTGGAGACACCCCATCCAGGTTGCAGCCTGGAGACCACCCCCCAGGATGCAGCCTGGAGACCCTACCCATGATGCAGCCTGGAGACCTCCCCCCCCACCAGGATGCAGACTGGAGACCCCACGGTGTGGCCTGGAGACTCCATGATTGGCCTAGAGACCCAACCACACCCTCTCAGGGCCTGGGCTTCTTCACCAGGAGAGGCCCTGGGATCCTCTCCCAAGAGCACCACGCCTGCCTCCCTATGTGCCCCTTCCTTCTTTCCCAGGGAAACGCCTGGGTCTGTCTCGATTCTCCAGGCCACCAATCCCTACTCCACGTCCGTTCTAGACTGAGCTCCAAAGTAGCCCCCAAGGGGTCGACCCTAGTGATGTAGCC
Source organism: Dugong dugon (assembly GCA_030035585.1). NCBI lineage: Eukaryota > Metazoa > Chordata > Mammalia > Sirenia > Dugongidae > Dugong > Dugong dugon. The sequence goes on from CM057471.1 coordinate 3,313,005, forward strand.
CAGAGTGCCACCCAGCTGGAGGACTTACGGGTTCCCCAGGCAGGCCTCGGGGCCCAACTTCTCCATCGTCACCCTGTGGGGAGAAAAGAGGTGGGCTGTAGGGACAAGCCGTACAGGCTGGTCACCACCAGAGACTATTCCCTGTGACAATGCAGCCATCAGCAGGCTGGGGCTGCAGTCGCATACACCAGGCTTACTGGTCCCGGTATTCGCCAGAACAGCCCTGCCAGGTGTGTGGGTGCTGCAGGTGAGCGGTCAGGCCTGGGCTCTTGGAACCAGAAGATCCCTGCTGCAAGCCCTGGGAGCCAGATGTCTCCACCAGCGTCGGAAACATGGCCGGCAGAGCAAACCAGACTTTCCTTCTGGCTCTGGAGGGCGTGTTCCACGCCCGCAGGGCTCACATGCAGGAGGTGCTGTCACACTCGGCTCCTCTCCCCAGTGCACCACGCCCTCCTCCTCCTGTCACCACACGCACACACTCACGCACACACACACACTCACGCACATGCACACACGCTCACACACATGCACACGCTCACGCACGTGTGCGCACACATACACACACACACGCTCACACACATGCTGACACATACACACTCACACACATAAACATGCACACACTCCACACATGCATACACTCATACGTGTGCATGCCTGCGCATACACATGTACACACACACACACAATCACACAATATGCATTGGCACAATATACACATTTGCACACGACATGCACACACATGCATGTATACATACACATGCACATCTGCACACATACATGCACACACGTGCGTGCACACACACTCACACCCATGTACACACAGAATCACACAATACCCATTCACATAATACACACGTGCGTGTGACACTCACATGCACACACATACATGTATACACACGCATGCACGCACAAACCTGCCCACATGCACACACGTATGCACAAGTGCACACACCTCCTCCGACTCGAGAAGCACAGAATTGGGAGGGACATCTCGGGGAGCCCCCCTCTCCTTCCTCCTCTAGCAGGTGACATGCTAAGGCCTGGGTGGAGACCAGGTCAGCGTCAATGACAATGGCAGCAGAAAGCAGGGGAGGGCAGCCACACAGCTGGAGCCTGGCTCCTCACACCCTCCTGCTCCTTATTCTCATTTACCGTGACTTCTTAAACTTTCCCCTAAAATACCACTAAAGCCCCCCCAAAATATGTGAGTGAGTGGGGTGGTGGGGGGTGGAGGGGAAGAGGGGCTCAGAACTCAACAGCCAGGCACATTTTATGCCACAGTAACACTGTGCTTCAGTCTCAAGAAAACATTTAGCCTCAACCCCAAGAAGCCGCATGCGACAACATCGCAAACTCCAGGGCGCAAGAGTCTCCGTTTGGACGCCTGACTCCAGCCCCTGCCCCCCACCTTGGATAACAGCTTCCGCTTCCTCCTTCCGGTCACACATTCCCAGTGACTCTGCCTTGCCTGCCTACATGCTTGCCCTGACCCTTCCGCCCAAGTCTCCTAGCTCCCCACTCTGGACGCCTCCATCTGACCCCTCAGGGGAGATGAGCTGAGCCGTGGAGCTCGTGGGCTCCCCTGAAATCTCTCCTTCCGGTGTCATCTGGGGCACCTGTCTCTCGCAGTCAGGCTCATTCCTTCTGAGCTCCTGACAGCTGAAAGCCACGCCTGAGCTCCGCACATCGGCAGCAATGATAACGTAAACGTGCCCCGGTGATCTGCTTTTCTCTACCATCTGGGCGCCCGCTCTCACCACCGGGCCGCCTCGCACTCGGATCCTTGTCCTCCCCGTCCCGCTCCCCAGCACCCAGGTGGCTGGTCACATCAAGTTTGGATTCCATCAATTTTCCCGCCCAGACCATGGAGGAGGGCGGGCAGATACAAGGAGAGACAACACAGAGTACGCACCCTCTCTCCGTCTTCTCCCGGAGGTCCCGGCGGGCCAGAAGGACCAGGGTCACCCTAGGAGGCAAGGTCAGCGTCAGCCACCCTGGTAGTTCACGCACAGCTTGTCTCAAGCACCCCATTCAGTTTTTCTCTAAGTCTGATTCTGAAACATGTAAGTAGTCTGAAGACTTTCCTGGTTTTGGACAAGATCCTTTTGGAGATCGTGGACGCTCGAGTGAGTGGGCTGATGGCTGGTGGCAAAAGATCTTACCAGAGGGAACACGGAGGTCCGGAAGGCAGGGCGTTTGCTTGACTGATCATGCTCTGGGGACAGGCAGGGGCCAGCAGACAGGAGCGCAGCCCAGGACACTGAGGCCGCATGGCACAGGGCCACGCCAGCCCCCAGGAGAGCCGCTACTCTGAATGGTGACCTCCATCAGTGTCAGGGCTGTCACCCAACACCCCTGCAGCTTCAGGGCCTCACATGCAGTAGGCACTCAATATGTGCGTGTCAGTCAGTCAAGCAGACTCCTATCAACTCAGGGACCAGCCCTGTGGCTGTGCGTCCTGTTTTCACGGGCTCTTGGAGAATGTGCACTAGCTCTGGCTAAATGGTGACAGCCCGTACACAGTACATCATAAAATGTCACAGAGAAATCCAACCGGCAAAGTCGGTAACTGTGTGTGCACGTGTGTGAGTGTGTGCACGCGAGTGTGTGTGTATGCGTGCACGTGTGAGGATGTATGCGTGTACAGGTGGGTATGCATGTGTGAGTGTGCATGTACACACACACGTAAATCCACAAATATGCCAAAACCTAACAGCTGTATCCATCCACCCCAAAGACAAGAGGAAGGGAGAGACATCTGCTGAGCTGTGGGAGATGAGGACACGGCCAGTCCAGCCACCCTCCGGGGCGAGGCACACCGGGGCTCCGAGGAGCTGCCTGTCGGAAGCATTTCCAGAACTCCTCTTTGGGAATCCCACCCAAACTACTTGCAGCCCTTCCACACGTCTGACCCACAATGGGTGGCTCGGGCCTGACCCGAAGAGGCTCTGAGTTACTCATGGGTGTTTCCAAGCACCTGAGGCCATCCACAGAGGATGGGGACATGCCCCCGTGGGTGACAGGGACGGCCGAAGCCCCTTCCTGCTGAGCCACAGATTGAAAATCGGCTGTAAGGCCATGTGTGGGAGAGATGGCCCACTCCAACCGCCCCCCAGAGCTCCCTCGGGGGTGCACCCGGTGCTGAGGACAGCGCCCTGCTTGCTCGAAGGCCTCTCTCCCTAAAGGCACCCTGACCCTCTTCAATCGGAGTAGGCACTCAGACGTCCCCAACCTCCCAGGATCTGCATTTAATGGTGCAATGCTCCCTTGGCAGTTCTCAAAATGGCAGCCATTTGCAGCTCCTAAGACACGAGGGTCCACATTCAGCACATCTCTGAAAGGAAGGACTAGTCCCTCGCCCCTTATACGGCCCTCCAGCAAGCGGGCTGATTGGCTCTTTTCCTATAACTACAGGTCAGAACCCCTAACTCCTACCAGATCCATTGGCGTGACCACTGTGGAACTGAGGGGCTTCAACCCCACCCAGGAATCTGAAGGCTTGCTGAAGGGCATCCCCTTCAGGACTTTGTTGTGGGGACTCAGAGGAAACACTTACCCGGTGGCCCTTCTCACCCGGCAAGCCAGCCAAGCCATCAAAACCGCGGTCACCCTATGAGGAGAGCAGAAACTCTTGAGAGATGGCTCGCACGCGGGAGCCATGCCTGCCATCCATGCACCTGGGGCCCCAGGAGCCCCCTGTCCTACCACGGCCCTTGTGTGTGGTGGGCATTTCTCTGCTCCGGGTCTGCAATCCCAGCCTCCCCTCCCTGGGCACCAACAAAGGCTGGCAAAGGGAGAGGCGGCTTCCGTCCCAGAGCCACAGGCTGTGGGGAGGTCAGTCTTCCAGGTGACGGCCGCAGTGTAAGCACGTGAGTGTCTGCTGTCCCCTCCCCACCCGAGGGCAGGCCCTGAAAGCAGGGACCTCACTGGCCTCACTCCTCACCATGTCCTCAGTGCCAAAAGCCACCTGGCACACCATAGGTGCTCCACACTCACTTGGAGAATGGACCAGGGCTGGCGGGCCTCTGGCATCCTGGCTCCCCAGCCAGCCCCCTTCTGTCACCCAGTAATTGCAACCCATCTCATGAGTATTGTAAACCAGGGGAGGTGAAGCAAGGGTGGGGTGATTTGGGCTTTTGATACTTCTGTGGTTGAAAGACAGTGAATCTATGGAGGCAGATGCACTAAGACTGTCCTGTCTTCTTCATATCAGCCCAGGCCACAGAAGTCAGAGAGCTCACTAACTCAGACTCAGTGAAGCTCTTTAGAGTTCATCTTTGCCAGCAATGAGGTGACCAGTCACAGTGGACATCTGGCCTTGTGTGGTAACCCAGTCTCCATCCTGCCTTCCAATCCCGCTGCCCCCATGGTAGTCTGTCATTGGAGAACATCAATACTTCCTCTGCCTCCGGCATGGCCTTGGACAAGTTCTTCCAGGAGGACCAAGAATGGAGGAGAGATTTTACACCAACGTCGGGGGCAGAGGGATGAATGCCCTGAACCCCAGCAGCAGGGAGGGACTGCAGTTTCAAAGGCCACCCGCCACCCCAGGACAGATGTTGCTCATGCACAAACCTGGGCTCCTGCCTTCACCCACGCCATGTCTATTCACTCCCTCCAACACCAGGAGCCGGACACCCCACGGCTGGACAAGAAGGTTCCTGGCCCCCTGGACTACACTTACGAGCCACCTGGCAACTTGAAGGCCGTGCATTCCCTGCGTCAGCCCCCATGGGTGTGAGATCTTTCCATCTGCAAGTTCACGAGTAGTTTGCAGAGTTGGGATTCCATCCCCCCATGCTTTCCACTGCAAATTTGTTCCCGCCTTTCAGAAGCCCAACTGCAGCTGTCACGCTGGACCATAAAATCCCCCGGACCATCCCGTGTCCATGTCAACATCCCACAGAGTGACACATCCGGACAGAACCCTCTTCACCCGCAAGCTTCTACGCGAGATGGGGGTAAGTGTTGGAGGCTGTGATCGGTTACCATGATCACATCCATCGTGTAAACACCATGCTGGCTGTGTCACCATCATGATGATGGCCGTGACGGTGACCATGTCCAGGGCACTGAGAGGGCGGGGAGTGGCAGCCCTACCTTGGGGCCAGTTTGTCCAGGCATTCCTCTTGCTCCGTCACTCCCAGCCCGGCCCTGGAACAGAGGAGGATGAGTCGGCAATACAAGACCGGCTAGTTCCCCGAGGCTTTGGAGACGGGGTCTCCTCGTCTACCAGTTGCGTGACACTGGAGACGCGGCCGTCATGAGCCACAGCCCCGTGGCTTGACACTGGAGACGTGGCCACTATGGGCCATAGCCCCGTGGCTAGGCTGGTCTAGAGATGTCAGACTTGGAGCCCTGAGGCTACGCCTCACACCGTAGGAATCAGCAGGGTGCCGGTCTTGCCGAGCCTCGCCACCCTGCACTGTCAGTGGGGAGGAGGCCACCTGCCCATCTCAGGTTTCCAAGGTGATGACAGGATGCGGCAGGTGAGACCAGGCAGGGGAAGCAGTGATGAAGAGCTGTGTCAGCGTGGGGGCTGTTTGTTTATGACTCAGGTGAGAGCATGCCACTGTTGTATCTGTACACCCATCTCCTTTCTGCATGTGGAAGTCACATTAAAGGCCCAAGAGCCACAGAGGAGAGCAAGTAAGCTTCCTGTCAGGCCACCGGACTATAGAAGGAACTGCGGCCGGGAGGGTGACCTTCTACTGAGACCACACAGGTGCCCAGAGGCACATCCAGACTAATCCAGCCACCTCATCCCTGGTGGCCGTTCTCCAGCCATTATTGCCAGCTACCAGACAGCCACAGACAAGCCATGGCCCCCTCCTCACTGGCCATGGGCTGAATGAAGGACACAGCCTAGGTCTTCTAACGTCTGCAGCAAAGACCCCACCGTCACCACACGGGAGAGCCCTGTGAGGCTGTGACCACCTGGAGGGGGGCGGGGACCCTGCTGGCCATCATCCCATTAGGCCACCCCTCAGTGTACTAACAAGGAGCACAAGCAAAGCACATCTAAGGCCAGATCAGGGGGCACCTGCGAGCAGAACAGGGTGACTCAGCTCCTGGCTTCTCCCTCCTCCCCTCCCCATGGGCGAGTGTGGGCTCACCGGTTCACACCACTCCCAGAGGTCCAGACACTGCTAACTCACCGCCCAGCAGCTAGGACACCGGATAACGGGGCCTTTGGGCTCTCACAGCACAACAAAGGCAGCGAGGGCAGCACCCCCAAGCAGCAGAGACAAGAGACCAGAACAGACAATAGAAGAGAGCTGGGCTCCCTCTGCTTAAAGGTTATGGGGCCGCAGAGATGAGCCTTCTCAGAAAAGGCGCCAAGCGACCCAGCTGAATGCAGACACTGCCTGGCAAGGCAGGGGCCCAGCTCCTGAAATCTCCAAAAACCCTGGGAATGATCAAGAGGAACTAGGACAAACGGGCACACAATTCCACAGCACAACACTACTCTGCAGAAGGTTCTGGCACTCCTCCAGCCCAGTCACTCCCTCCGTGCAGGCCACGTGAGCAGAGAACCATCTCTGTGAGCCCCCAGCCAGCTCCGAGCCTCCCTCCACCATCTCTGCTCCTCCAGGGCATTGCTGGGGGCACTCGCCGCCTTCCCACTGACGCATATGCAGAGCCCTGATATGATGAGTCCCTGTGGGGCACAAACTGTCCACACTCGAGTGCTAACCAAAAGGTCAGAGGTTCAAATCCACCCAGAGGGGCCTCAGAAGAAAGGCCTGGCAATCTACTTCTGAAAAATCAGTCAATGAAAACTCTATGGAGCACAGTTCTACTCTGCACACACAGGGTCTCCGTGAGTTGCAACTGACTCAGCTGCAACAAGTTTGGTTTTGGGGGGTTTTACTTGGATAAGACTTAGCGACCAGTCACAATGCCAACCGCTCCCCTTATATTTCCCCTTTCCCCTTGAGTTTTTATGCTACGACGCCCTGACTGACAAAATGAATTAATTCTAGGGGAACTCGACAGGATGCGTTTACAGAGACGCCAAGAAAAACTTAATGAAATAGAACTCAGAATCGGGTTCAAGCTACATCTCCCGATTACCCGCTCAGGAATCACAGCCCTCCGGAGCTGGGTAACCCTGTCAGGACCTTCTAGTCCAGCTCTGCCTCGTGCCTGGATCCCCTCCACAGATCCTTCAGTTATCCTTAGAATTAACTCCCCGAGACGTAAGGAATTACTCATTTTCAGAGCCCTGGTGGCACAGTGGTTAAGAACTCAGCTGCTAGCCAAAAGGTCAGCAGTTGGAATCCACGAGCCACTCCTTGGAAACCCTATGGGGACATTCTACTCTGTCCTATAGGGTCGCTATGAGTCAGAATGGAATTGACAGCAACAGATTTGGTTTTTGGTTTTTATACTCGGAAAAAGGAGCCCTGGTGGCACACTGGTTAAGTGCGTGATTGCTAACCGGAAGGCCAGTAGTTCGAACCAATCAGCCACGCTAGAGAGAAAGATGTGGCAGTCTGCTCTTGTAAAGATTACAGCCTTGGAAACCCTGTGGGGCGGTTCTCACAGGGTCGCTGTGAGTCGGAATCGACTCAGCAGCAATAGGTTTGCCTTTTTTTTGTTGTTGTTCTTTTCACGCTCTGAAAGCTAAAGCAGGAAATTGTGGCATCGATGTTCAACGTTCTCTGTAAAGGTTCATACCTAAGCAAACACAACACAAGGGCAAATATCTTTTCCCCGCTTGCCAGAAGCATTCGCTTGTTGAAGGCCTTTGCTATGCCTGACGCGGCTGTGTGCGGTGTCCCTAGCTGCCCGTGTGGTCAATGCTAACTTGCAAAGACTTGCCCTCTTTCAGCAGTCATGGTCTTAGGGAAACCAACCAGTTCATCCACGAGACCTGCCTTCCAGACAGAAAGCCCCAGGGGTCAGGAGAGCAGGTGAAGCACAGGAAGGCCAGAAGAGCCGCCTGGCCGTGTCCCCAAACCAGACTCAGTTCTGGAGAAATGGAGTCACGGGGTGGCGCCCAGTTCAATGCACTCGGCTGCATTGAGTGTTTTTCGTTGGTGTTCATTTTGTTTCTGTTTTTACTATGAAAAGACAGTTTAAGGAAAAGCTAACGTCTGTTGAAACTCCTGTTTTAAGTATCAGCATTTGTAATGTGATATTTTTCAAAATCCACTGTGACAACAGAAGCATGGCCAAAAGGTTTGAAGCGGCTTAAAACAGTCGTTCAATTCTGTTTGGTTTTTTGTTTGCTTAAGTGCATCTACTCTGAAAAGCGTACAGGCCTCTCAGGTTGAGCGACACTTTGGTAAAATGGTGCCTCGCCTCCTGAGAAAGGACTAGACAGGTAGATGCGTGGCCTCAAAACTGTCGGAATGGCTAGTGCAAAGAATGTGAACAATTCCTCAAAATGCTTTCATCTACTATTAACATATGCTCTTAAAATAAATATTTTGGGGAACTACATTATCACAAAATCATACAAATTTTTTTACAACTATATACATGAAGTATCTGAAAACAGACTTTAAACTCAGAAGATATAACCATACATGCATATTCTCACATTCTGAAAAATAACAGTCTTGGAAATAACCTCACAGAAAACATACTCAGTTACTACTAAAGATAATTTTGGAAATGTAAAAATTAGATTTAAACTGTATATTTTATATGACAGAACTATATAATTATAGAGGTCGGATGGGTAAGCCTGCTAAATTAATACACAGAGTCTTGTGTGTATGGTTTTTAAAATTGTTAAGGCAAGAAGTGCCAAATGCTTTAGAATTAAATAACAAACGGATCACTGATTTAAAAAAAAATAAAAAGTTGGAGGTTTGAGTCCACCCAGAGGTGACTTGGAAGAAATGTCTGGTGATCTACTTCTAAACAATCAGCCATCACAAAGAAAGCCTGGGGACACAGCTCTACTCTGTCACACGTGGGGTCGCCGTGAGTCGGAAATGGCTCGGTTCTAGAAGAACAAGACTGTCTCAAAGAAATAAGGCCCACTGATAATTCTGTCCTCTCAACTCTTGCTCCCAAAGTGCCTATGAAATTGTTTTAATTAAAAAAACAAAGAAAAGTTTATCAAACTAAATCAGCATGCCGAGGACAGAGGCCTAGGTGGCAGAGTGGAGGAGGACTTCAGAGGGCCCCTCCCAGGCAGCTGCCTGGGGCTCACAGCACTGGCTTCGGAAGTGGCCTTGGACACGCCTCGTGAACACGGGAGAAGCCAACTCCCTGCAGCCCCTGCGGGCACCAGCCGGGCTATGGCCGGAGCAAGCTCGCAGCTATGGGGCCCCATCAGTGAGGGGACTTTTGGGGCCCTCCAGCCCCTCCCACCCAGACTCCGAGCACGAGACACTCACCCTTCTTCCAGGCTTTCCTGAGGGGCCAGGCGGGCCCTGCACCCCTCGGGGACCCTGCCAGGAATCAGAGGACAAAGGGTCAGTGGGGTGTCCACTGTCTTCAAGAAAAGACCTACGCTTGTCCCCGTGATTGCCCACACGGCCCCGGCCACCATCCCGGCTTCCACCAAGCAGGCAGTGCTGGGCCTGGCCTAGGATCTGCTCACTGATCCAGGGTCAGTGACAGAATCATAAGCCAGCTAGTTCCCACTGTGGATGTCAGACTTAGTTATGCTCTGCTTCCAGCTTTGCCCAAAGCAACAACAATCTCCCCCAGTTCCCTTGAAGAAACGCAGCGTGCGGCATCACCACGCCAGCAGTCCCGGAGATGCCCGCCAGAGACCCCGTTCCCACGTACCTGCGGCCCCATGTCTCCAGGCTCGCCTTTCAGGCCTCCGCTCCCAGGGGGACCCTATGGAAACCCGTTCTGGATTAGCGTACGCTCGGAGGAGACAGCAAGGGGCAGAGAAAGCCGTCAAGGGTGGCAGGGAAGGGGCAGGGCAGGAAGCTACCTCCATCTTTTGGCAACATGGGGATTAAAAATGATGGGGAACGAACGAGGCTCGGCGTCCCCGCTCCCAGGTGTGGGTGGTGCTGCCACTTAGGGGGTGAAACCTTCCCTGGATGTCCCCAGCTCCCTGGCTACCTCGGGCCCCTCCCACCCTCGGACACACTCTCCTGCTGAGGGGTCAGGGAGGGTTGGTGCTGGCTGGTAACAGCTTGAAGAGTGTCCTCCAGGTCAGCTTGGGACCCCCTCCTCACCCACTCTTCGCCCTCCCCGCAGCAAGGACTGTCCCCAGGCATCACTGATGTCAGCTCCAGCCCTGGGCAAACTCCCAGCATGGCTGCCCATCCAAGTAGGGTGGCCCACCCACCCCCACCATGAGAGGCTGCAGCGACAGGAAGACGTGGCTTGTTCCCCCCACCCACCCCTGCAGAGCAAAGCCGCAGGGCCCGAGGGCCCCCGTGGCACACGGCCGCAGTCCCTACTCTGCAGTGGGCACAGGCAGGGGCAGCCCTGACTCGGTGCTGAGCCCCAGACGTGCCAACAACTCACCATGGGGCCTGGTCTGCCAGTGAGACCCATCGGGCCGGCCGGTCCCCTCAGCGCCAACTGCAAGAGAAAACGGACATGCTGTGGAGTGGCCCAAGTGGCGTGGCCAGGAGGGAAGGGACAGATCAGAAGATCCAGCAGATCCCCCCAGAAATCAGGAGTTCTCGGCATCCAACTGAAGTGAGACAGAAAAGGCGGGGGCGGGGGGGCGACTGTCCACTTGGGGTGCCGGGACCCTCCGGCCTGTTGTCCCTCCTCTCCCAGCCCACCCTGCTCACGGAGAGGCTCTGCCGCAGCTCTCCACCCTGGCAGGATGCGAAACGCCCCTCTCCTCCTGGGCGGGGTGGGTGTGTCTTCCACCCTGGAGCAGCTCACAATAAGTGGGTGAAAAGGGGTTTCACCCCCCTCCGCCATGGGCAGTGCAAGCACTTCTGCAACTGGGGAGATGCTGGGGAGAATGGGGGCCTTTCCTGGGGTGTCCAGACCCATGGAAGAGCTGCTGTGGGACCGCAGCCGCCGAGGGCCCAGCCCAGATGCCTGCCCGCCATGTCCTCACTGCCAGAAGCCAAGGCCCCCCACGCCCAGCTCTGCCACCCACCATGACCCATCTGTGGGTGGCTCCTCAGCCCACATGCAGCTCAACCACCTCCTTAAAGAGTCGCTCTGCTGCGATCACCATTTCCAACTCAGAAGAGCTTTGCTTTGTCAAATAGCCTCCTAAGCACACCACCGCCTGGCACAGATTAAAGGCAGCCAGGCGGCCCCGAGCCCGTGCAGGTAATGGGGCTTGTTCCGCTCCGGATTGCATCTTCCGGGCAATTTGTTCCATGGCAGCAACTCAGTACCACACTGTCCTGTAATTACACAGGCACTGCCGTAATCAACACCTCCTCCAGCTGCTGGGTGCACAGATATTGCACAAATGTAGCATCTTCTTGGGACGCCCCATTAAGGGTGCTCCTTGGAAGAGCCCCCCCCGCCCCCACCCCATGGGGCAACTTTTGCTCCCATGCTTGGCAATCAACAATCTGGAGCTACACTGGTTAAATGCACAACCTAATTAGCTAATTAGCAGGAAGGCAAATCCCCTCTGTGGACCTTGCTCCTGTGGACCCAGCAGGGAGCCAGCAAGGGGCTCTGTACCCAGGGCTCTTTCCCAGCCCCTCTCAGGGAGCCCTTTCTGGAGCCACGGGTCATTTCTTCCACCTCCAGGACCCAGCTGACAGCCAGGCAGAGGAGGCCAGCAGGTGGTGGGATTCGAGATGCAGCCACTTGGGTCATTGGGAGGGGGAAGCCCAGGAGCCCCCCAGAGGTTCCAGCTGTCACTTCCTCCTCTGGGGCTGGGTCGTCAGTGTGGACGAGGGACCCCTAGGAAGCCTCCCAAACTTCCCGGTGCTCACAACTGGACAATCTACCAGCCACAGGCGTGCTCCTTGAGGCAGGAAAGATGCTTCCCCCAAGCTCTGTGCCCCTGACAGGGTCCCACACACCACTCACCCGGGCCTGCTGCAGAATGGCTTGGGCTTGGGACTCCTGGGCTGAGACCATGGGGCCTTTGGAGCCCGCATCACCGCCCCCTCCGAACCGGAACTGTGGGTGTAAGGCATGGGGTCACCCAGGGCTGAGGCGATGCCACTGGCCTCTTAGGTGACAGCACAGAGTCAGCTGTAGTGGTCTAGACCCCTCCCCCGCTATCACATGGAGTGAAGAATTGCCAGCACATGCTAGCGACCCGTCTCGTGCCTCCCTGTCATCGGGCAGCTGTAAGTGGCTTCCTGTCCCCTCTGCCCTCACCCACAGGTAGGTCCAGAGGTGAGAAGTCCAGCTGGTGTTGGCATGTTGCGCTTGAGGGTACCCCACTCACCTCACCTCTGTCGGGAGGTTAAGCATCCACCCCCTCTAGCTAGGATGGCTGCCCTGAGCCTTCCCCATGGGACTCAGTGGCTTCTCCAGAACATGCCTGGCCCAGTGGGGCCGGCCAGAGGCTGACGAGAGGCAGAGCAAACTGCTGGCCTTGGAAACAGAGCCCGGGGTCCCCTCCCAACCACTGCACTTTGAGCCCTGAGCCCAGCCCCCAAACATGGACACTCACCGGCAGCATGAGCATGGTCCCAGGAGGTCCAGGCAGGCCATCGGCCCCTGGGAGGCCGGGGCGTCCGGGGGGACCCTGTGATAAAGGAGGTGACGAGAACTAGGTCAGAGTGCAGCGAGGGGGTGGGCTGTGCTGTAGGAGAACCAGGGATCGGAAGACACGGCCGCTCAGCCACTAGACTCACACAGCACAAGAACAGAGCAACGCTGACCCGAGGCAGGGAATGTTCCAGAAGGCCCAGAGAAGACAGGAGCATCCTGTGGGCTGGGGGCAGGGAGGAGGGGCTTCCAAGGAGGACGTGAGCGGGTGAGGAGGTCTGAGCTGGAGCGGGAGGAGCTTGGAGAGACAGAAAGGTGGAGACGGCCATCCAGTCCTGGGGTGGCTTGTGCCTAGCAACGGGGTGAGGCTGAGCAATTCCTGGAGATGGCAGGGATGGGGTGTCTGCACCCTATCCACCCCATGTCCACATGGAACAGAGAGATGCAGCCCGAACAATCAAGGGCTCCTGGCTGAGAGGCCCGACCCTCCTGCCGTGTTCGGGAGGCGGCACCGGTCCAGCCTCACTGCCTTTGCCCATGTGGCAGCTCAGACGGACAATAGGCCAAGTGTCCATTTGCTTTGACAGACACACGGAGCAAAGTTCAGGAGGACAGTCCACAGGAACGTAGGCTCACCTCAGGCAATTCCAATAACCTGTTAATATACCAACGACAGCTGGGCCCTCCACAAATCCGTGTGATCCCAGGTGTCCCCAGGACCAGGCTCGGGATGAGTCCTGGCCAGCTCACAACCACGCTGACAGAAAACTGATAAGACCGCTCACTTCCAAAACACGTTTCATCACTCAGCTTTGTCACCAATCCAGGCCGACTCCCAGCTTTGCATACAGATGGACGTCTAACTCCCCTCCCACCAAAGTGTAGGCTCCCCTGGGCCACACATGAGGAGTGCAGGGTGTGGGACCCAGTCACCCGTACCAACATTGCTGAGCTCCAGTGAGGATGTTAACATCACCGACAGCAACGTTTCCAGGGCAGAGACATGAGATTGATTCCCAATCTCCAGCCAAGAAGACAAGAACCAGGTGGTTCTCCTGGAAAGGTCCAGAGACATGTGGAACCACCTGGACTTGAACCAAAATCTGCCTGCCATTTCTTTTCTTTAGGGGTCATTTCTTAATCACAGAGGAACCCATGTTCTTGTAAAATGGTCTATAATACCCATTTATAGAAAGTGAAAAGTGGAAGCCCCCGGCTCTCTCCCCGGAAGTAATCGAAACTACAATTCTGTATGTGCAGAGAAACAGCTGGAAGAGCACACAATACGCACAACACATAACCTGTTTGTTATTCTATGGGTGTGTGTCGTGGGAGACTGTTTTCTCTCGCTTTCTAATGGAGTCATTAAAGCAATTTGCTCTTTCTCTTCATGGCAAACCTGGACCTCTCTGTGAGGCTCGGCCTCATTACAGACCGGCTGTAGTTCCCCATATGGTGAGCTCATCCTTTAGTTAACCTGCCGTCTCCTGAAGCACGCCTGAATGGGTTCCAGTTTCCATTAGGACACCACAGCTGCGGTGAATACCCGGGTATGCGTCTGTTAGGTTGATTTCTGATAGTGGAAGTGCGGGGTCAAAGGATTTACACCTTCTTATTGCTAACGCAAATTTGGAAGACAACTACCTGGCCAACCAACAGGAAGAGGTCCATCTATCTTATTCCCAAGAAAGGTCATCCAACTGAATGCGGAAATTATTGAACAATATCATTAATATCACACACAAGGAAAATGTGGCTGAAGATCATTCAAAAGCGGCTGCAGCAGTATACTGACAGGGAACTGCCAGAAATTCAGGCTGGATTCAGAAGAGGATGTGGAACCAGGGATATCGTTGCTGATGTCATATGGATCCTGGCTGAAAGCAGAGAATACCAGAAAAATGTTTACCCGTGTTTTAATGACTATGCAAAGGAATTCGACCGTGTGGATCATAATGAATTATGGATAACATTGCGAAGAATGGGAATTCCAGCACACTTAATTGTGCTCATGAGGAACCTGTACACAGATCAAGGGGAAGTTGTTCAGACAGAACAAGGGGATACTACATGGTTTAAAGTCAGGAAAGGTGTGCGTCAGAGTTGTATCCTTTCACCATGCTGATTCAATCTGTATGCTGAGCAAATAATCCAAGAAGCTGGGCTATATGAAGAACAACGGGGCATCAGGATTGGAGGAAAACTCATTAACAACCTGCATTATGCAGATGACACAACTTTGCTTACTGAAAGTGAAGAGGACTTGAAGCACTTACTGATGAAGATCAAAGACTACAGCCTTTAATATGGATTACACCTCAACATCAAGAAAACAAAAATCCTCACAACTGGACCGATAAACAACATCCTGATAAACAGAGAAAAGATTGAAGTTGTCAAGGATTTCATTTGATTTGGATCCACACTCAACACCCATGGAAGCAGCAGTCAAGAAACCAAAAGATGCATTGCACTGGGCAACTCTGCTACGAAAGACCTCTTTAAAGTGTTGAAAAGCAAAGATGTCACCTTGAAGACTAAGGTGCACCCGACCCAAGCCACAGTATTTTCAATTGCATCATATGCATGTGAAAACTGGACAATGAATAAGGAAGACTGAAGAATTGATGCCTTTCAATTGTGGTGTTGGTGAAGAATATTGAATATACCATGGACTGCCAAAAGAACGAACAAATCTGTCTTAGAAGAAGTACAACAGGAATGCTCCTTAGAAGCAAGTATGGCGAGACTATGTTTTACATACTTTGGACATGTTATCAGGAAGGATCAGTTCCTGCAGAAGGACATCATGCTTGGTAAAGCAGAGGGTCAGCGAAAAAGAGGGAGACCCTCAATGAGACGGACTGACACAGTGGCTGCAACAATGGAATCAAGCACAACAATTGTGAGGATGGTGCAGGACCGGGCAGTGTTTTGTTCTGTAGTACACAGAGTCGCTAAGAGTTGGACCCAACTCGATGGCACCTAACAATAACAACATTGCTAATGGAAGAGTCCCTGGGTGGCACAAACAGTTAAGTACTCAACTAGTAGCCAAAAGGTTGGTGGTTCGAACCCACCCAGAGGTACCTCAGAAGACAAGTCTGGTGATCTGCTTTGAAAGACCACAACCACTGAAAACTCAATGGAGCGTTTTACTTTGAACATCTGAGGTTGCCAGGAGTCAGAATCGACTTGACAACAACTAACACCAACAGCAGATTGCTAATGGAGACAGCGAGACAGCCCTCACCTGCCATTTTGGAAATGGAGACAGCCAGACAGCCCTCACCTGCCATTCTGGAAGACACTCTCAGAAGACCAAAATCCTGCTCACAGAAGAAATGTTCAGAACACTTTTTGCCGTCCAGTTTTCCGCGTGGAGATTTGATGCTGACACTGCTCGTGGCTGAGCTTTCTGCCTCAGGGTCAATCCCAACCCAAACCCACAGTTGAAAGCTGGGGGGTCTGTGTCTCCCAGGGACGGGATGCCATCTGTGTGGTGCGCATGTGTGCGTGCATGTGTGTGCTCACCCGTGTGCATGCATGCTCCTATTCACATGGTATGTGTATATGTGTGCACATGTGTACGTGTGCACGCTCCTGTTCACGTGGTGTGTGTGCATGCAAGTGTGTACATGTGCACACTCTTATTCACATAGTGTGTGTGCATATATGCACACACTTCTGTTTACAAGGCATGTGCGCTGGAAGCCAGTACACTGGGGGCGGCCCCTCGTCCACTATGGTCGATTTTCAAAGACCCTCACTTCAGGCTCTTCCTCCCTGCTCTCGCTAACCACAGCGGTGAAGTGTCAGCGTCAGAGCCTGTGAAAGCAAACCCACCTCACACTGGTGTGCTTCCTACAACCCCAGCGATCCCAGAGAAAGGGAAGGTGGTGAGCATGGGCAGCCCAAAGTCCGGAAGGAAGAGAGAGCTCCGGAGGAGAAAGGAAGTAATGCTTCCCCCACCATGAATCTCCCCACTCTGCCCAAGGCCAACGTTCACATTGGAATTGGAACACAAGGTGGGCCCTCCCACCCCACCAACACTGGACAAGTTAGCACACACCCAAAGTTTAATGAACTTGAGTCCTACACAGCCACCAGGCTGAACCTGGATTTATATCGCCAATGCACCGTGGTTCATCAGCATAAAGACTTCGTCCTGTGAGCTGGAAGATGAGGCTAAATCTCAAAACCTGTCCCCGTTTTCACTACACCAAGCATGGGCCTAGGAAGTGGCTCTCATTCTGCCACATGGCCTGTGCTCTGCACGGAGGTACTGCTGCTGCTTCAACAAGCCAGTTCCAGCTGCTGGGCTAAAGGCAGACTAAAGGCTACCACCAAGCCGTGGCACCTAGGAGAACAGGTGCTTTTCTGTATTATTTGATCAGCTGGCCCCAAATCAATGCCCTAACTCCATCAAACAGAAAAATGTTTAAAGCACTGGCATAAAAGCGTTCTCAGTGTTAAATCTACGCCAGGTATAAAACAAGGCCCTCAACGTCCAAGTTCAGAAATCCCTTCTCGGGGAAGGGAAGGGTGTTTCTCGCGCAGAGGTGAGAGGCTGGACCAGTGAGCTGGGAGCTCAGCATCCAGGGACTGTGCAGGGCCACCCCCAGCTGGGGGCTGGGTCAGAGCAGCAAGGAGAACCTGGGCATTTTCCCCTAATCATGGTGGTTGGGGAAAGGGGCCCAAAGGCCAGAGGTGCCCATGGGCTGAAATATTTATGCTTTTTCTCCTAGAAAGACCCAGAAAAGAAGTGTGGGGTTGATCTCTATAGATCCCCAAAGTGCACACCATTTTTCCATTTCAGTTCAGCTCCTGTGTGCATACGGCTTGGGAAAGGCCTGGTGAAGGGCTGGGTGGTCAGCTCCTGCTCTGTATCTGAAAACTGGGTTTAGAGGCCCCCATCCGAACTCGGACCACCCTGGAGTGGCCCGCGAAAGTCCACACTGTGCCAAGGTTCTCTACGCACTCATGGGTGGACAGAGCTTGAGGGCTTTACCAGGACTTGTCTGGGGCCTGTGTCCATTTTTAGCCTTTGTCCCCTCTCAGGAGAATGAGCCCCAAGTTTCCTCCCTTATATGTAAGAGGGCCCTCCTGGCTTGCAAGGGGCTCAAGGGGAATAAGAAGACGCCATAGGAGGCCCCAGCTCAGCCACCATGATACCCCACAGAGAGGAACAACCAGAGTCACAGCGAGGACCCTGACCCCTAAACCCTCAGGGAAGGGCCAAGTCATTGTCTTCTGGAGGGTTCCCTGCCACTGTGGTGTGTAGCCAGAACATCACAGCAACACCTGGCTTTGCAGGTCACGTGAGTAACCATGTGCAATAGGCTGAATGGTGGCCCCAAAAAGATATGTTCACATCCTAATCCCTAGAACCTCTCGTTGTGATCTTATTTGGAAAAAAAAGGGTCTCTTCAAATGTAAGTAAGTTAAGGATTTGAGATGAGATCACCCTGAATTACATGGGTGGTCCTAAATCCAATGACCAGTGCCCTTGAAGAGACACACAGAGCAGATACAGACAGAGAGGAGAGGCCATGTGACCATGGAGGCAGAGACTGGAGTGATGCAGCCACAAGCCCAGGAATGCCTAGAGCCACCAGAAGCTGGAGCACACAAAGAAAGGTCCCCGCCTGGAGACTTCAGAAGGAACATGGTCCTGGTAACACCTTGATTTTGGACTTCTGGCCTCCAAACCTGTGACAGAACAAGTTCCTATTGTTTGAAGCTTCCCAGTTTGTGGTAATTTGTTGTAGCAGCCACAGAACACTAATACAGCATACACCCACCCATCCATCCATCCTCCCACTCACCCTGCCACACCCCCACCCCCATCTATCTATCCATCCATCCATCCATCCATCCACTCATCTACCCATCTATCCACCCACCTACACACCCACCAATCCATCCATCCATCCATCCACCATCCATCCATCCATCCATCCATCCATCCATCCATCCATCCATCCATCCACTCATCTACCCATCTGCCCACCCACCTACCCACCCACCAATCCATCCATCCATCCATCCATCCATCCACCCATCCACCATCCATCCATCCACCCATCCATCCATCCATCTACCCATCCACCAGATGCCACCAAACATCCACCATGAGCTAGACACTCTCCCAGGAGCTTTCAGGGCCCCATGCAAAGGGTCCATGGCTGAGGCCTAGGCATGGACGGGAAGGCCAATGCCTGAGGCTTCTCTCTCACAAAGACTGACACCAGGAAGCCCGTGGTAAGGGGTCTCGTCACATGTGGACAGCCAAAGACAAGAACTCTTAGTGAGACCTGCAGCCATGACCAGGCCAGCGTGAGAAAGACGACTATGGCTGTGCGTACGCAGACTTCTTCTCTTATGAACAACAGTGACAGCCCCAGCAGGTCCCCACAACCATGTGTGACGACAGCACACCTAAGCCAGCCCCTAACCTGTGACTTTGCCACTTGTTCCTTTTCTGTAGAATGTTTCTCAGTGTTCTCTCTCCTTCCCTGCTCTCTGTAACCTGTGCTTGGTTTTCTTTTATATACCAGAATCTACACAGTCCAATGAGTCCTACATCCAACAGTCCCCTTTGGGAGCTATGCACTGATTCCAGGGCTACTGGGGGAGGCACCTTTGCCAAGGTTATTCCAGAACTGCACCCCACACTGGGAGCCATCCTACCAACACCAACACCTCGCCTCGTCCTAGGAAGTGAACGTGATTGGAAACAGCCAGTAGTCATTCAAAGCCAGGCTGCTGAGAACAGGGTTCACACACCCTACACACCCCCAACACTTCACTGACACCAGCGTGGGCATTAACCCATAGTGTGTGTGTGTGTGTGTGTGTGTGTGTGTGTGTGTGTGTACATGAGTGCACACACATCTCAGTGCACCTTTGTCAAGGTGCCCTGCACATTGCAGTGCACAGAAAGGCGCCCCCTTTCTGATGGGGAACGGTACTGGAAGGAAGCTTGTACACAGAATGCCTGAGGGTTCCCGGGGAGAATCCATGCCCGAGAGAGTGGGAGGGCTTCACTACCAGCCGATCACAGGCCCAAGAAAGTCATCACTGCTCTAACCAAAAATAATAAATATGCCGCAAATAGAAAATCTGGACAAAATCTCTCGAGGTGACAGACGGCAAGGGCTGGCAGTGCCAGCTGGGACTCCCGGGGGCCACGAGAAGGTAAAGCAGCTTATTTTTTAAATGAGAACTAAAGTATCTGGTGGGCAGCTGAGTCTCAGGAATGTCTGAGCCACAGCACCCAGAACAAAAAATGCGCCCATCATCTGTCACATAGGACTGGGTTCACAGAGCCACCCTAAAGCATGTGGCTTTACAGAGAGGTGCAGGGGCACAAGGGAGCCCCCTCCGAGGTCACACCTGGTCACACCTAAAGTCATCCACAACTCACGGCACTAGCAACCAGAGCCCCGTGTGGAGAGGAAACAGCGCCTCCCGAAGCACGTGGTCAGCCGACCTTGGCATTGGACTCAGTCACACTCCCACGGGTCCCCTGGTGACCGTTCTGTGCAGGGGAGCTTGGCCGTACATCCCATCTGACCCAGATCTGGCGGAAAGGGTCTCCAGAGTGAGCCGGGGTAAGATGGCAGCCCCCAGCCCTGCAGAACCCAAGCCGGGCCGGTCCTGGGCTGGGCTGAGAACGTGGGCTATGCTGGGGTAGACACAGCAGGCTGCCGAGCTGAGGGACACGGGGAAACTGGGCAGACAGAGGTCAGCCAGGACCCTGCCTCCGGCCATCCCCTGCCCCCTGCCATGCGACAAGTCCCGCCTATTCTGGACCCCCAGGCAGAGAGGCAACAAACACCAAAGAGTGTCGTCTGCGGCCCAGTCTGGGTCTACTGCTGTCAGAGGCCCCTCAGCACCCTGCAGAACACAGACCCTCCCGCTCCCCACTGCTCACCCACCTCCTGCTCCCTCTGAAAGGTCAGCCTAACGCCCACCTCCTCCGCCTTCTCTAGAGAGACCCTCTCTGCTGGGGGCCTCCTTCCACCAGAACCTGGAGCCCTGGGTCAGGGATGGTCTGCCGTGGGTCCGCCGAGCACCCCGCCAGCCCACACAGCCATCTCTCCGTAGCACTGCCCCAGAGGAAGCCAGAGCCATTAGTGCTCTGACAGTAAATACACAGTCCAGGTGACCAGACCATCTGTGCACCTGGCCATGCACCCTCCCAACTCCCTCTTAGGTCCCTGCTCCGTGTGGGCAGCGGTGCCCGACCCTGGGGGTAGAAGGCCATCCAGCCACAGTTGGTTTCTCCTATCTGTAACTTGCTGTTCGAGTATCAGCACGTAACCTCGTTGCAGTCACACCCATGTGCTCTAGCCTGGCAGGAAAACCAGAGAAAAGAGGAACAAAGGCAGCCCAGCCTGACGCGCGCCCTCGAGGCCGCAGTACTCCGAGCCCCCACTAGGTGTCAGGGCAAGATCACGGCCCTGGGGGCTCAGCCTCCTGGTGGGCAGCAACAGAAGTCCTGTTCGTTTGACCGGGGGCGAGGCATCCCCACGGCTTCCTCTAATTTTAAGCAAGGAGGTGTGGGAGATGAGGAATCAGGGCCGAGGGGGCTCACAAACTGAGGAAGGAAAGGAGGCCACGCTGAGCACGGCACAGAAGCGCACTTGAGGCTCCTGGGCTGTAATTACTGCTGTCGCTGTTGTTTGTTCTGCCAACGCAGGTCGGCAGGGCAGCTGCATGCGTCGGGCACAGCAACTCCGCGGGCTCACGGGCTGCTGGCTCCACCTGCCCCCGCCCGGGGTCTGCGACGGTGGACCCTCACGATACCCACTGAGGGACTGGACACAGGAGGGTAGGGTCAGAGCTAAGTCGAGATTCGGGCAGGACAGCGATGCGCCTGGTGCCATCTCCACCCGTGAGGAAGAGCAAGGGCCACAGAGCAGGAAGACACACAGACAGTCTGAGCACGTAGACGTGCCCCCAGAGTGCCTGATCTCAGGGAGCTGCAGCTTACCCTCTCTCCAGGGTCACCCACTTGGCCAGTGGGACCCGTAGTTCCTGGAGGTCCTGGAAGACCCTAGAATTAAAAATAAAATCAGGATACAGGGAAGAGATGCTGCCCCACACTGATGCCTACCTCCCGCCTGGCCACAGAGGGCACAGGTGGGGGCCAGAAGTGCTGAGCTGAGGGGTCCTGCTAAAGGCAACGGCCCCCCAAACCCCAGAGGCTTTAAGGTGGTCACCGATCCCCGAGGAGTGGCACCTCCCGCCAGTCATGGGGACAATCCCCGATACTCACGGCGGGACCTTCAGGACCCGGCGGCCCTTCTAGGAGCATGCCCTGAAAGAGAGGAGGGCACGTGTGAACCCCACAGAAGAGCCCATCCGCGGCTCCTGGCCCTACCGAGGCCCAAGAGGGTGAAGGCCTCGGGCTCAGACGATGAGAGGCGGTGGACTTAGCAGCAACTACTGTTCTCTCTCGCCGCCGGCCTGTCAGTTAGCTGCACTAGGGTGTCTTGTGTGTTGCTGTGATGCTGGAAGCTATACCCCCGCAGGTATCTCAAATACTGGGAAGTCACCCGTGGTGGACAGGTTTCAGCAGAGCTTCCAGACTAAGACGGAGTAGGAAGAAAGGCCTGGTGATAACACTTCCGAAAATCAGCCAGCGAAAGTCCTACGGATCCCAACAGAACATTGCCTGATGTAGCAGAGGAAGATGAGCCCTAGGTTGGAAGGCGCTCAGAACACACAGCGACGCAAGCAGACCAATGATCGCAGAGATGGCGCGTGGAGTCTCCAGGAGTCGGAGCCCAGCAAAGGCAGCTATCTGTCTGTCTACCAATTGTCTCCTCAGAGGTCCCAGGCAGTCTCCATGAGGAAGGGACTGTCACCCTAGAGTCTCCAGGCATGACGACAAGCCTTGGTCAGGGTCCAGCAGGCTCCCTCAGGACACCGAGAGGGGAGGAAGGGGATCCAGCCCACTGGGCCCTCTCTGGTCCCCTCCAGGCTTCCTGTCCACCTGAGGCTGAGCACCCAGGCCGCTGCAGGGTGACAGCAACCTAGGGAGACAGTCACCCCAGGACTGGGGCCCAGGTCAGGGTGTGGGAGGGACGGGACAAAAGGCACCAAGGCCGAGGCCCTGCTGGACTTCCACCAGCCCCTGGAGGGCTGAGCTGCCTACACAGGCTGCGCGGGGCTCAGCCGTCCTTCCTCCAGGCAAGGTGCTCCTAGAACACACCCAGCACACAATATGGATGCAGCCTGATGTAAGTGGGGAACGGTCCAAGTTCATGTGGACATCAGCCGCCCTCCCCTAGCCCAAGAACCCCCTCTGACCCTCACCTCAAGGGCCAAGGTCTTCCCTGCCTCAAGCCTCTCTGGGCCTCACTCTCTCCACTCCAGAAAATAGGGTAATGCCTCCTGCCCTCCACCGCCTGAGCCCCACAGGGAAAGGCAGCGTAGGCAGTGGATGGGGTCTGGGGTTCCACTCCTGCTGACGAGCCCCCTGACCGATGCCCTCCAACACTTGCCCTCCTCACCGAGCCCCTGCCCAGCCCTCCTGACCCAGCCCTGCTGGGGCCAGGCACCCCCACTCCCTGCAGTGCCCAACATCCCCTCAGAGGGGAAAGGAAGGGCTGGCCCCCACAGAGGTCTGCACACCGAGACAGCAGTCAGTCGAGGTGCGTTGGGGGTCCCCTGACACGTGCACTGGGTGGCCCCGTTCCTAGGCTGCAGGGATGCCACGTGCTTGGACAGTGGACGCAGTGAAACCCTCCTTCCCTCTGATTCTCACAGCCACTGGGGCAGGGTGGGAGTTAGGAAGGACCTGGCCCTGGTCTGTCCCTCCCTCCTCCCCAGACTAGGACACACCCTGCTTCCACTCTCCAGATGTCCCTGCGCTGTGACAAGGGTTTTCATTGGAAGTGAAGGGCCCTCTGGGAAAATCCTAATTGCTTCAGAGTAAAAGGGCCAGCAGAGCCCCATGGACCACTCCGGGTTGGGCACAGGGCAGGGGACACACAGCACTCCAGTTTCGAAGCCCAGGCGCCACAAAGACCTGGGCTGTGTTTACACAGATGCACACACAGAAATATTTGTGCCTGTCGTGTACACACAGAGTTCATCCAAACAGCTTCACAGATCTCAGCTCCCAGCTCCCCTCTGACCCCGGCAGCTGAGGAGGCGCAGCACTGAGCTGGGGTTCAGTGAGAAGCCGCTGACCAAGCCTGCCCAGGGGACTGCAGCTGTCTTCTTCCCAAAGACACAGATTTTTGTTTCTCGTGAACCTGGGGCAATGCCGGGCAGGAGTCTCACCGGAGGGCGACCGGATCATCCCGGGTAGGCACAGGAAGGAAGTTGGGAATTGCTGGAAGAGCAATTCTAGCAGAGGGAGAAGCTTCCACTTTCCCACGGAGCGTCGCCCAGCCAAGCTCCATGCCCACCACTACCTCGAGTGTGTCTACCCACACCCATTCTCTGAGCCCAGCCACCTTGCTTTATTTAAACACTTGCTATGGGGTGTCAGGCAATGTGTCACTTCCCACAGCCACCACCCCTCTCAAAATTCACCTGGGGACTATAACTATAAGCTGAAGATGTCATACTTTGCTGAACTCTAGACAAAGCTTGATGGAGGTCCATCCATCCGCTAAATGTTGTTGTTGTCAGTTGGCATCAAGTTAGCTCTGACTCATGGCGACCTTCCATACAACAGAATGAGACACTGCCCGGTCCTGGGCCACCCTCGTGATCTTGGATGTGTCTGAGACCCTTGTTAACAGTGGTTGTGTCAATCCATCTCACGGAGGGGTTCCCTCATTTTCGCTGACCCTCTACTTTACCAGTCAGTTAAATAGCACATACAAAAAAAGAAAAAGTGAACAACAGAAGGTGGAAGAGGTGATCCGTGTGTCTTCCCATGGCCATAAGCCAGGGATGTCAGCCATTGAATCTGGGACTTCCCGGACCTTGGGGACTCAGTCGACTCAGCCAGCACCACCGTGATGCTGATAAACCTCTCAACTGAGTGGATTCCTATCCTTTCAGGGAGACTCTAAAGCTGCTGAAGGATGACAGAAAGTGCTGGAGCTCAGTCAGAACAGCCAACCATGGCCCTGGTGTGGATGGGAGGAGAAGCTGGATCCATGAGCTCCATCTGCAGTGAGTGGGCAGTTCCCAAGAGGGAGATTGGTGAGGGCAGGGGATGGGGAAGAGAGGAGACACTGCAGGGCCAGTACCCCACGAGGCCAGCTGGCTGGACTGCCACAGGCCATCTCTCAGGACTCAGCCTTCGTGGGGAGCTAAGACACTGAGGACATCTGGCAATGCTCCAGGTTGAGAAATTCCAACTGTTTACATATCCTTCCAGGGGGACTGGCCAAAGGCCCCTCAGACACATGAATGGGCTGGGGGCTGGGAAGGAGGAAGAGTGGGGGCAGGGCAGCACGGGGATCCTTCCTTAACTGCATCCAGATGGCTCGTTTTTCCCCAGCGAAGAAGGGGATTTTGGTAAAAGTCATGTTTTGGTTGGCCACCTCTACATTCTTGTCCACCTTCTTCCACTGCCCGCTTGGCCGGAGGCTTGCAGTGGAACAGCCTGGGACCCTTCCGCACACACCCTCCGTGCACCGAGCTGGACGCCACGTACACACTTATAAAGTTGGCTCCTCCAGAGAAGGAGAGAACGCAAAGCTCACCCAGACAGAGGAGTCAGCCTGGCGCACCCAGGAAGGGACCAAAGCCAGGGACTCGGCTGTCCCGCGGGCACCTGCCCTTTCCTGAAACCATCTCCTTCCCCAGGCAAAACTTCCCTTTTACGGAAGTGATGGGGACACCGGGAAGAAGGCCAAAGTCAAAAGTAGGTCCACCTAGGACCAAGACACTCAACCATCCGGGGCAACACTGCACTAAGTGCCAACCCCAGAGAGACCTGCACAGCATGGACCCCAGAGGAGCCATGTTTGGTGCTACTGACCCTCTGGCAAACTCCCCACAAAGACTGGGATGAGTTCCGTCAGCCACATTCTTTGGGGATGATTCTGTCCAGGCTGACTGCCGTTCTTCTCCTCTGGGGCTCCCTTTCCCTGTGCCTGGACTTGGCATTGGGATTCTTCACTAGGTCTCCCCTGACACTGCTTCCCTGTCCCCTGCATCCCCCAATCCTTGGGCCTTCAGAGAATCCCAACTTCCTTGGATCTGCGGAGAACATGGAAGCAGGGAGGCTCCTGGTCTAAGAGAAGGATGTGTGTCTAGCGGCCCAGTGGGGGCCAACGCATCCCATCCCTGGACAGGACTGTGGCATAGAACCCCGGCCTGGCAGGAGGAGGGGCCGGCAGAGCACGACCCCTCTGACCAGGGCAACTTGATCCAGGGTAGTCAGGTCTTGTATTCAGCCACTCAGTGTGGAGATGGTGCCAGGATGGGTGAGGAGATGGACAACCCAGCCTGTGTTGGGGAGTATAGGGCTGAACAAGACACCCTCTCTATCATCTTAGAAACTTCTGTGGTCAGGGAAAGAGCTGACCACCAGGACCTTGGCCTCCCGTGAGCTCCATCCCTAGAAACACCTGCTGGACCCCCACTTTGGACACACTCTGCCTGCCTGGCCATGGAGCTGCAGGTCTTTCTGGAACAAACAGATCCTGGACAGACAAGGCTTGCTAAGTGTCACTGGTCACAGAATCTTCCAGAACCTCCCCAGTGCCAAAGGAGCATGGAGTGCAACCAGAATTCTCCATCCCAGGAACTGCAAGGTCCTTAGGGTCCCTGGGACCCCCTGACGTGGTATCCTGAGCTCAGCCTTCAGGAACCAGTCATGGCCTTGCAAGTAACAGCCTGGCCTCAGCCTCCGGACTGGCCACAGTGGCAGGACTCGCCTCCTTCCTGTGGCACTTGGAGGACGTGGCGGGGTAGGCCTGGGGAGCTGGCTCCTCCCACCCTCCAGCTGTCCAGAGCTGCATCCCAGCCCACACTGCCATGCCCCCACCGCTGTGCAGCTGTAGAGGCCACGCCCAGAACAGCTGACCTACATGGCACCACGCCCACCCACCATGACAGTTGAGACCACAGGGTGGACTCTTGGCTCTCAAGCAGGCCACAGGCTCATCAGGGGCAAAGAACTATCCCACCACTGACACCTACTGATCCACGAGAGGCATCCAAAACTCCCTCCGTTATGTTTACACACTTTAAGACATTATCAACAATTTAGTTTTGTCTACTAACTTATCCACGATCCATTACCTAACACAGTTGAGCTGTACTCAGCTGCAATTTCAGGGCAGTGCTGTTTTATTTAATCCCCTTGACATGGTTTCATAAACAGTTTTCCATGTTTCAATAGCTGCATCAAACTTACTTCAAATTGTTGCATAACAGGCCAGGGAGCAACAAAGCCCTTCTTTAACTATTCCCTACTATTGCCAGATACATTGGTGTTTTCCAAATTTTTAGTACAAAATTGATAATTTATGTAGCTAATCCTCATTGACCCTTCTCCAAAGGGACTTTGCCCTCCTAAAAAGTTCTGAGCTTCTGTTTCATGAAGGTGACATTCACATACACGAAAAAGCATACACAGTAAGTGTACAACACAGTTTTGATCAACGTGTGCACCGTGTACCCACCCCTGCAATCAGAGTCTAGACTATTTCCACCACCAGAGGGGCTTCTAGAATGTTTTAGTAATAAGTGGTGAGTAGAGGCTATGTGGCTATGCAGCTTGTATTGGTGGTCCAGTGAGCAGAGTTCAGGAGACCCGCGGACCTGGTCACACCCCACATAACCCTCTGTGTCCTCTGAGCAGCCAGCCCTCCTGGTCCGGAGAGAAGAAAAGAAAGCAATCTTACTGGCTCGATGATCGCGGGTTCTCCCTTTTGGCCCTTTTCGCCCCGAGGTCCTGCGATCTGGGGTTGGTCAATGGCAGATGGAGAGAGAAGAGAGGGGAGGGAAGAGGAAAGTGCCAATCACACAAAGTCCACACAACTCAGCACACCAAGGGGGCCACTAATGGTGGGCATCTCCCCCCACCCAGGAGAACAAGGGGGGGTGGACAGAGGACAGGCCCAGGGGACTTCATTCTGGTTTTAATAAATGAGTAAATGGGCCAGTTACAAGAGCTCCATGTGGGAATCAGAGGTGGTGACGGTATCACGGAGCACAAATTTCTCAGAATCCAATTCTAAGCACCTGAGACCCCTTAAAACTCAGTTTTCATGACAGCACTGTGCTTCTGCCACCCACCACACTGCCACTGCATCCCAGGATAGCTGCCCTCACCCCTGCAGAGGGCCCCAGGGAGCCCCCTCCCTCCCGTCACCCTCCCGCAACATCCTGCCGGGGGTGCCTGCGCCGCTCACCCCTTCGTAGACGGTGTCCTGGTTTGCCGGCATCCCCGGCCCGATCTCTGATGGGGAGACAGTGGGGTCAAAGTACGGGTCGTAGTAGTTCCCATCAAGATTCTTGATGGTTTCTTCAGTGAATTCCTCTTCAAAGTCATCCTTCTCCTCCTCTGGGGACACTGCTGGCTGGAGAGGAGAGGAGGAGGACAGTCACCGAGGAAGGCCCTACAGTGCACCAAGGCTACCGAGGTGAGCTGGACAGACACGTCCTTCCCACCCAGGGCTCGGATCAGATAACCCCAGGCCTTCAGGGCAGTGGCCTCCTAAGCCACAGAGCCCCGAGCCTGGAGAGTGGGGCCTGGCCTGTTGGGAGAGGTCTCAGGGCCTCTCGTGGCCTCTTTACACATCTTCTCCCTCTCACAAGGGGGAAACCACCCCCAAAACCTGCCCAATGCCCCGGGACAAGCGAGGGCAGAGCTAGGCTGCCCTATGCCGCTGAGGAAGGTGGCCTGCAGCCAGGGAGCTTACCAGGGCCTCAGAGACCTGGGGTTAAGTGTCCCAAATCCACGCCTGCCTCTGCTGGGGTCCGGAACCACTGGACCCATGTGCCCCCTGGCAGCTAGGAGCTCTGCTCACACCATGCTCATTTCTAGCACACACTATCCTGACGTGAATATCCCTTAACAACCCAGGAGGAGCATTATTATTGCCATTTGCCAGTGAGAAAATGGCATTCAGAGAGGTGTAGCAGCTGTCCAAGCTCACCCAGGTAATAGCTGATGAGGCGAGGGTCCCAGTCCAGGGCCCCCTGCCCGTGAGGCCATTGTCTCACCCAGCACAGCCCACTTTCCAGGCACGTTCTGATTTTTCTGGATCCTTAGCTTGTGTATCTGTCCAGCCTGCCTGCTCCCAGACCACAGCTTCTCACAGATGCAAACCGTGTCTGCAAACACGCACCTCCTCCCCATCTCCACCACACCCAAGAGACCAGGAGGGCAGATATCCCTCTCTCCGTTTTGCAGATGAAAAATCGACCGCCCTGAGATAAACTCAGCAAGCCAGTGATTCCAAGCTTGCTCGTAATAGAATCCCTTGGGGAGCACTGAAAACAACCCACTGCAAAGGGTCCAAGGCCACGGTTTGGTGGAACTGGGGACATGGGAGCCACTCAAGGGCACCCAAGGGCGAGAAGCAGAGAAAGGAGAACTCAGGTCTCCTGACCTCTAGCCTTGGCCCTTTTCCCCTCCCTCTGAACCAGCCAACGAGGAGGAATGGAAATTACGCTGGATGAGTTGGCGGTGGCCTCTGTGCTGGTGGGAACTTCGGCCCCTGTCCCGGTGTCGGTGGGCGGGTCAGGGTGGTCGACACCCTCGCCGTAGTTGACGTCCTCGTAGGGGGAAGGCGTGTAGTAGTCCTCACTCGGCACGTAGTCATAGTCCTCGATGCCAAAATCGTCCTCCTTCCCGGCCCCCTCGCTGGTTTCAGGCACAGAAGGAGCTTCCGTGGGTGGCAGGGTCAGCTCCTAGCAGCCACACCAGAGAGACGCAGTGTTACCAGGGGCAGTGGAGCTCCAGGGTCTGGATTTCCCACGTGCGCACGTTCAAGCATCTCTGCAGTTGAGAGCAAGCGGCCAAGCATGGTCCCGCTACTCATCAAGAGCCCTGTGGATTCCAGGACGCAAGGGCCACCTCAGTCCACCCAGAGAGGCTGACAGAGCAGGTGGCAGACAGGCAGCCCAGCTCAAGCGCTACCATGTACTGAGAGTCCTAGAGATACCACAAGCACCGAGGTCACACTCCCACGGGGTGAGTGTTACGGCAGGTGAGTGAGAAAATAAATAGCAGCAACAGAACAAACTTCCACACTCTTAGAACAACACAGGACTGGGCTGCCTTTCCCTGGAGGGTTACATACATACACACACACTCATACACACACACACACTCACACAAACACACTCACACACACACAAACACACACACATAAGACACACACAAACATGCACATAAAACTCACAACCATCCTCACACTCACACACACACACACACACTTAGACACACTCACATACATGCCTAGACACACATATACACTCAGGCACCCATATGCACACTCACACTCCTTCACACATGTACATACTCAGGAACACTCACATATATATTTAGACACTCATATACACACTCACACAGTCACATACACAATCACACACATTCACACTCATGCACATATGCTCACACAATAGTCATACACACTCACACATTCACATTCACACTCATACACTCACTCACATATACACACACTCACATTTACACTTACAGGAATATTCACTCACAACACACAATCACATCTAACCCCCACACACTCACATGCATACACTTTCACACCCACACTTCTAACCCCTACATACACACAGTCACAGCCACACTCATACTCAAACACACTCCCTCACACACTCAAACTCAGAGTCACACACACATCTCCCTGATGTATTTAAAGTTCTCACTGACAGACTGTTAGGAGGGGGTAACAATTCGGCCCCAGAACAGCAGCAGCCCCATTCATTAGCGCTTGCCGCACTGGTGACATGCTGAGCCCCTCCACACAGTGTCTCCATGGCGGTCCCATGCCTCCACATCCTCACCCCAGTGTCCCAGGTGGGGAGCTGGCCACACACAGAGGTACAACCTCTGGGACAAGTTCCTAGGTGGTGCATCACCCCACCACGGGGCTCCACTGAGCCCTCCTCCGGCCCTCCCCCTGCGTGGACGGTTGAGGAAACAGCCCCCAAACCTCATGGGCCTGCCCAAGGCCCCAGACTGACAGACGCAGAGTCAGGACCAGAGCTGGGCCCAGCCACCTTGTGGGGACGATTCTCCTTCACATTGACCTGGGGGAGCAGCTTTGCCTGATTCCCAAGGACGAGCCACAGTCACCCGGCCACCTCCCCTCTCTGGCGGAGCTCCACCACCTCCAGCTCACACCAATCTCCAGAAGCCACCAAACAGCCCACTCACTCAGCACACCTCCTCCACCCCATCCCCCCGCATCCACTCACTCAGCCCACCTCCTCCACCCCTAACCCACCCCGCACCCACTCACTCAGCACACCTCCTCCACTCCATCCCCCACACCCACTCACTCAGCACACCTCCACCCCATCCTCCCTGCACACACACAGCACACATCCTCTACCCCATCTCCCCCTGTACCCACACACTCAGCAAACCTCCTCCACCCCTACCTCCACCCTGCACCCACTCACTCAGCATACCTCCTCCATCCCATCCCTCCCTGCACCCACTCACTCGGCACACCTTCTCTACCCCTACCTCCACCCTGCGCCCACTCACTCGGCATACCTCCTCCACCCCATCCCCCTGCACCCACTCACTCAGCACACCTCCACCCCATCCTCCCTGCACATACTCAGCACACCTCTTCTACCCCATCCCCCCTGCACCCACTCACTCAGCACACCTCCACCCCATCCCACCCTGCACCCACTCCCCAGCACACCTCTACCCCATTCCACCCTGCACCCACTCATTCAGCACACCTCCACCCCATCTCCCCTGCACACACTCAGCACACCTCCTCCACCCCATCCCTCCCTGCACCCACTCACTCAGCACATCTCCTCCACCCCATCCCTCCCTGCACCCACTCACTCGGCACACCTTCCTTACCCCTACCTCCACCCTGCACCCACCCACTCAGCACACCCCCTCCACCCCATCCCTCCCTGCACCCACTCACTTGGCACACCTTCCTTACCCCTACCTCCACCCTGTGCCCACTCACTCGGCATACCTCCTCCACCCCATCCCCCTGCACCCACTCACTCAGCACACCTCCACCCCATCCCCCCTGCACCCACTCACTCGGCACACCTCCACCCCATCCCCCTATACCCACACACTCAGCACACCTCCACCACCCTTACCTCCACCCTGCACCCACCCACTCAGCACACCCCCTCCACCCCATCCCTCCCTGCACCCACTCACTCAGCACACCTCCACCCCATCCCCCCTGCACCCACTCACTCGGCACACCTCCACCCCATCCCCCTATACCCACACACTCAGCACACCTCCACCACCCTTACCTCCACCCTGCACCCACCCACTCAGCACACCCCCTCCACCCCATCCCTCCCTGCACCCACTCACTCGGCACACCTTCCTTACCCCTACCTCCACCCTGCACCCACCCACTCAGCAGACCCCCTCCACCCCATCCCTCCCTGCACCCACTCACTCAGCACACCTCCTCCACCCCTACCCCACCCTGCACCCACTCACCCAGCACACCTCCTCTGCCCTGATCTCACCCTGCACCCACGGCCTCCCTGGACAGAAGCCCCCCCCCGGGCCACCCCCTTTGACCCTCACCTTGGGAATCTCTGTGGTTTCTCGAGCTGCTTCCACAGGCTTCTTGGTGGGGGCGGGGTCTTTCCCCACGTCATCAGGGTCTTCGTAGTACGGATACTCATAGTAATAGGGATCGCCCTCGCCCTCTCCGTCGGGGTACTGAAAGTCAACCCGCAGCATGAGGGAGGAGCGGGGCATGGAGAGACAACCTGCTCTGCTTCCTCACTGCGAGTCTCCACCCGGGAAGAGGGGTCCCCACACCTGAGTCTCGGAGAAGAAACTAGCCTATAGGGCTGATAGCCTACACAAACCACGGCCTCAGCTACTCTGAAACCAGAAGAAATAGATGGTGCCTGGCTATCAACTGTTCTGATCAGGTCCACAGTAGATGGATCCTGATAGAATGGGAGGAAAATGCAGAACGGAACTCAAATTCTTAAAAAGTCCAGACTCACTGGACCAGTTGAGACTGGAGGATTCCCTGAGACCACCGCTCTGAGATACTCTTTAAATCTTGAACACAAACTATCCCCTGAGGTCACCTTTTAGCGAAATAACAGATTGGCACACAAAGTAAAGGATATTACCCGTAACTACAGTCCTCCGTTAAAAAACCAGCTAAATGAGACCAAAAGGTCAACAATTACACCAAAGCAAAGACGAGAGGACAAGGGGGAAGGGAAGCTAGAGCACTGGAAACCGAACAACCAGAACCCAATTAAAGAGAACGTTGACACATTGTGAAAAATGTAACCAATGTCACTGAATGATTTGTATAGAAATTGCCAGATGGGAACCTAATTTGCTGTGTCAACTTCCACCAAAAACACAATAAAATATTTTTTTAAATATTTCATAAGCTGAAAAAAAGCATGGACAACACAGAGCAGAGTCTAGCCCAGGCCAGCCCTGCTGCTCTCCCCTCCCCAGTTCCTTGGGAAGCTGAGTCAGCCCCTCAGGAAGCCTGAGGGAGGAAACGGGGTACACCAGGTCCCTGAGCAGAAGCCAATGAGAGCTGAGCCCTAAAAGCTCTTGAACCCCAGGGCCAGGACAGCCAGCCAGACTGTGTGGTTGCCTGGCAACATGCTGTCACTTGAAATCCTCTCTGATGCTCAGCCCCAAACCCCAAACCTGGAGGCCATCGGAGGGACCTCAGTGACAGAGGAGGTGGGCTTGTCCCAGACCACTTCCCACATAGGACCTAGGACAGGGCAGGCTGGGAGCCTCAGCTACAAGACTCCATTGGGAGTCCCTTCTGAGCCCCATCTCCAGAGTTTGCAAGAACGGTCTGGGTTCTGGCCCCTACTCCCCGGGACTCCCAGCTCATGAGGGTGTACCTGGCTCTGCTGGGACAGGTGGGGAAGGAAGGGGACCCCCAAGGAGACAAAGAGCAGGATTTAATGCTACTTGAGACATTAGTCCGATCTGCACGGGGAGAAGGTTTCATTTTATTTGGAAGTAGTAGAAAGATAGCAGAGTAAACTGAGGCAGGGCTGGAGTGTGGGGATGCACGGATGCACCAGGCTGGCCACAGATCCAGCAGGTCACAGCAGAGGGATGAAGGCATGAGATGTGTCCTGAACATGCTCAGGATGCAGCTGTTCTTCAGACTTGCTGCCACTCTTGCGGGGACCAGCTCATTCTATCTTCAACAGTCCTAAGCTCCACCCTCTGGCGGGCTCAGACAGCCCCTCTGGACACTCAGCCCACAGAGGACAGTGATGACATTGGCTCACAGGGGACCCCCCCTTTACCATCTAGGGATGGTTTGGAGAAGAGAGGTTACTTAACAATACCCTCCTGTGAATTGACCCCTTTGGGGAGCCAAGTATTATACAGTAATGAGAGCCAGGCACCCCACATTTCATCCCTGAGTCAATTCACATTCTTGCCCAATGGGGTGATTTAAAGTGGGGGGGTCCCATGGCTTATGTGTCCCTCCCCTCCCGCCCTGCCTGCCAGACCCTGCCCCTTCCCAGGGGGTCTTCCCACGGCCTCCAACATGACCCAGACCAGAGTTGACTCACATAGTCATCGGGGTTGGGGTCCTGCGACTGAGGGGTGTCGGGGACTGCGGTGTCACAGTCAGGGCTGTAGTGCTCGCAGTAATCGTAAGCCGCCCGGTGGTCCGAGATGAAGAGCAGCTGCTGGATGTCACCCTGAAAAAGGACAGGCACCGTGAACAAGCAGGCTCACAGTGGATACACGTGGGCAGAGACCCAGCCTGACCTCTTGAGGCAGAGGGCAGCCCAGGTCAGACCACGGAAGGGGCCTGTTCACAGCGCCTGCCTTCCTCCCTGGGGACTGCTCCCTGAGAACCCCTCAAGCCAGGCTGGCCTGACCGCCCTTCCATCCACTCATCCACCCAGCCACCCAACCATCCCCCCATCCACCCATATACCGAGCCACCCAACCACCCCTCCACCCAGCCACCCAACCACCCCTCCATCCACCCATCTACCCAGCCACCCAACCATCTCTCCATCTACCCATTTATCCAGCCACCCAACCATCCTCCATCCACCTATCCATCCTTCAACCATACGCCCACCCACCCACCCACCATGCATGCATCCATCCACCCATTCACCCACCCATCCATCTATCCACCTATCCACCCATCTATCTATCCACCTACTCACCCATCCATCTATCCACCTACCCACCCATCCACCCACTCACCCATCCATTCATCCATCCATCCATCCATCCACCCACCCACCCACCCACCAGACACCTGCTGAGCAGCTGTCAGGGACCAGGCCTGGTGCACAGACCTTTTGTCTGCTGTGGGTGGGGGATGCAACCTTAAACTAACTCATTGAAAACTGTGAGGGCTTAGAAACACCCTGACTCCTCCCCACCGCCCCCCAACCACTGGGGGCTTTTATTTTTAAGAGGCAATGCTTGGTTCCACAAAGACTTAAACAGAATTACAACATGACCCAGCAATTCCACTCCCAGGCATATACCCGGGAGACTTGAAAGCAGGGACTCAAATAGATACTTGTACACCAACGCTCACGGCAGCACTATTCACAACAGCCAAAAGGTAGAAACAACCCAAGTGTCCCTCAGCAGAAGAATGGATAAGCAAACGGTGGTCTATCCACACAGTGGAATATCACTCAACAGTGAAGAGACATGGAGTTCTGGTACACTCAACAACACGGATGAACCCTGAAAACGTGCTAAGTCCAATACGTAAGGATACACAGCATATGACCCCCTTACATGACGCATCTAGAACATACGCATAGAGACGGACAGATGAGTGGTTGCCAGGGGCTGGGGGTGGGGGATGTGGAAGGACTGCTTAATCGGTGCGGGGTCTCCTTTGGGGTGGTGGGAATGTTCTGGAACTGGATAGAGGTGGTGGTTACATAACACCATGGCTGCACTAATGGGCACAGAACTGGAGGCTTTAAAATGGCTGATTTTATGTGGTGTGAACTTTGCCTCAAAAAAAGAGGTGGGGGGAGGCCATGCTTGGCTCCCCTGAAGGACTCCCCAACGGGAGGACTTCAGGCCCACGGGGGTACCCAGGTCCCTCAAAAGATGCCTGACAGGCACTAAGAGCAGCGCTGGGGGTGGCTGAAAGGACTCCAAACACCCACAGGTGTCCTGCAGACATGTCCCCTTCTGTCCCCACATCTAGATTGAAACCTCTCCAGGCTGGGATGCGTGCTCTTCCCAATGCCTGAGCCCCAAGGCGAGCTGCTGCCTCTGGGCCCCAACGCAGCCCCACCTGGACCTTTCAGTGAAGCACACCCCATCCCCCAACACACACACACGCACACGCACACACACACACACACACACACACACACACACACAGGTACTGCCCGGTCCCCCAAGCCCAGGTCTCTGCCACGAAGGCTGGGGCTCTCCCCCACCACCCAAACCCCCACCCTCTCAAGACAAGACAAAGATGGTGGTTCAAGACAGCTGGGGTCCCTCCAAAGGATTCCCAAAGCTGGGGCTGGCCCATGGGTGTCAGCTCCAGGGCTTCAGCCAACAAGGAGAGGGTCAGGGCTGAGGGCACGGAGAGTGACCACAGACAGCTGACCCACCACCAAGGCAAACTGGGGACATCGTGAGGGGGGCTGTCAGGTTTTCCACACACTGGGGAAGCAAGAGAATGGCCCCCTCGCCCACGCCTCAGGGTCCTGCCTGTTCGTTCTTCTCCCAACGCCCCCCTCAAGCAAGAGTCAGGGTCCCTCTCCCCTCCCTGCTGCTGTCCTCTGCCCCCTGGGCTTTGGCAAAGCTGCCACCTCCCTGTCCTGTCTCCCTGACCCCTGTCCCCTCGTCCATCTCCCCTCTCCCCCCTGGGATGTCAGAGGCTCCTGGCCCAGGTTTTAAAATCTCCAGCAGACGTGAACCATATGACAGGAACCGTGAATCAAAGCCACACATTTTTATGAAACAGTATGACTTCTAGTTCAAATCTCATCCAACCTAAATAAAACATCTTCTCCTTCCCCTGGCAGCTAGGCATCTGCACATCTGTTCTCCAAATGCTACAATGGAAGGAAGAGAAACCTTGGGGGCCCTCGGGGGGTGGCTGTGACTCCCAGCACTTGGTGCACCCCTCGATTTAGCAGTCCCTGGGTCTAGGGGGCACAAACGGTCTGCACTTGATTACTAACCTAAAGGTTAGTGGTTCGAACTCATCCAGCTGCTCTGCAGAAGAAAGGCCTAGCAATCTGCTTCTGTAAAGATTATCTCCAAGAAAACCCTATGGAACAGTTCTACTCTGTAATACACGGGGTCGCCATGAGTCAGAACTGACTCCATGGCAAGAAGTTTTGAATTTTTTTGTTTGTTTGGGTGGTGCAAATGGTTAATGTGCTCAGCTGCCAACCAAAAGGTTGGAGGTTCGAGTCCATCCAGAAGTACCTTGGAAGAAAGGCCTGGCGATCTACTGAAAAATCAGCCATTGAAGCCCTATGGAGCACAGTTCTTCTCTGACACACATGGGGGCGCCATGAGTCAGGTTCGACTTGACAGCAACTGCTTTGGTTTTTTTGGTTGTACACTGTATTACAGTGATTGGTTAAAGGGCCTGCCTCGCAGAGAACCCCAAGCTCCCCAGGGCCGGGGGACATCTCCAGCCCATCTCTGCCCCTGGGGGCCCAGCAAGCGGCCACCTGTCCCTGCCTGCATAGGGTGGCCCATGCTCATCCTGGTGACGGGCACACCATACCCCAGACACTGGAGAGAACCAACAGTAAAGGCCCGGCCACATGCCCGTGCTCACGCACACAGCTCACGACCCTCGGCCAGCCACGGTTCCTCAGGCAGCCCGCCGACGTCCCCAGTCCCCGCCGATCGGCCAGGGATCAGCAACCCAGGGCAGGGCCTGCGCGGCCCCTGCAGGCATGGACCCCCCCTTGTTTTTCAACGTCCTTGCCTCCTCTGCAGATACCCTGCTTGTTTCCCACCACTCCTCCGGTGAATTCTGGAGCCAGAAAACGTGCATCTGTTCTGTGGACAGGTCTGTCAGAGAGCAGGGATCGATCCAACCCCCCACAGTGTGGAAGGGGAAACTGAGGCACAGGTGCCAGGGGCCGTGCTCAGAGTTCCACGGGAGTGGGCTCAACCTGAGACCCCAGGTCCTCATCCTGCCCTCCACCCTGCAGAGGGGGAAACTGAGGTGTAGGAACGGGTCAGCTCAAGACCCCGCATCCTCATCCAGGGCTCCGTCCCCCTTGCCACAACCTCCCCCCACATGGGGGACACACACCCCAGGCGCCCAAAGAAGTGGGCGCCGCAGGAGGAGGGGCATCTGTGCAGGGCCCCGAGGAAAGAAGAGCCCACTGTGTCCTCAGGCAGCCGGCAGGCGCCAACACGCTGCCTCCTCCCAGAGGCGGCCACCACTTTCCTCTCACTCTGCGTCTGGTTTGGGGGTGTCACTTGCACACATACGCCATTCCTTGGGGAACCCCCGCCCTCAAAGCCTTCCTCAGAGTCACCCCTTTTCTCCCCACCTCCATCCTCCGACACAGTTACTAAGTACCTCTCAGTGTCGGGGACTGCACCCCAGGAAGGCAGATGTCACAGATCACCTCAGAAACACAGGCTGAATTGCCAGCTCAGCCTACTCCACCTTGGCGATGGGAAGAAGCTCTGAGTTACGGGCTTTCGTTTTCTATCCTCCACTTGAGCCAAAACATCCCCCAACCACACAAAAGCAAGGACCCCCAAACTCAGGCCCGTGCCCCCCACCCTCACAGGCGGAGCAGCAGGACCCAGCGCCGGGTTGTCTGGGGTGTGTGTGTGTGTGTGTGTGTGTGTGTGTGTGTGTGTGCGTGCTTGTGTGTGCATTTATTGTGTGTACATGTGTTTGTGTGCATGTGTGCTTTTGTATGTTTGTGTGCACGTGTTACATGTGTGCATGTGTTTGTGTGAGTACGCACGTGTATGTGTGTGTACGTGTGCGTGCTTGTGCACGTATACTTGTGTTGTGCGTGTGTGTTGCCAGGCGGGTCTCCTGTACCTCTCCCTGTTGGGCACATGACTTTCTCGCGTATCTTCACCAATTCCTTGTTCTGTGCTGCAGGAACCACTGCGGAGCCAAGCCCGGGACGACACCTGTTAAGGGTTGAATTGAGTCCCCCCAAAAGATGTGTTCAACTCATACTTGCCGGTACCTGTGAATGTGACCTTGTTTGGAAATAGGGTCTTTGCAGGTGTCATCAGTTAACATGGGGTCATACTGGAGCAGGGTGGGTCCTGATCGAGTGTGACTGATGTCCTTACGGAAAAGGAGAGACCCAGACACAGAGCAGGAGGCCATGTGAAGATGGAGGGGAGCCTGGGGCCACCAGGAGCTGGGAGAGACAAGGAAGGATCCTGCCCTAGAGCCTCCAGAGGGAGCGCCACCCAGCTGACACCCTGAATTTGGACTTCTGCCCTCCAGAACAGTGAGAGAGTCATTTACGCTGTTTAAGCTACACCACCCCCACCCGCCAGTATGTGGCACTTTGCTACAAGGACTGTCAGAAAACTTGTACAGATTCCAGCACCTTTTCATTTGAACACTGCTGCCCCTGACCCATGGAGAACAAGCCTGCCTTCCGGTCACCAGGGTCCCAGATCCAGAGAAGCAAGAGGGATCTAGGATTCAGGTGGAGTGGACAGAGGTCACCTCCATGTCCCAAGCTGACAGCTGACAGAAATTCCAGGAGGAGCTCGGACATAAGCCGGATTATCTCACTGAGCCATTCACCTCGGAGTGTGGACTGCCTGCTGGGGAGACCCTGGCCTTGTCGAGGGGGTCCTGCTGTCCCCTGTGCCTCGGTGCACAGCCTGCCTCTCAAGGGGGGAGAGACCCTGGCCTTGTCCAGGGCTGGGCTTGTTCTCCTGGGTCCTGCTGTCCCCTGTGACTGGCAAGGTGGGCATGGCTGATGACGAGGATCTTGTAAAGCAATCTTGACAAGACTGAAAGCTTCTGAGAACGTTCCTGAGGTTCCTAGGTCTCCAGCACTCTGAGCACTGAGGGGTGCTAGACAGGGACCTGCTTGGGTAGTCCACACCACCTGCCTCACACAGGTAGGCTCCCAGGCTGCCATGTCCCGCACATCTCCTGGAGTACAGCTTCCTCGTCTCTTCCTGTGGCTGGCAGTCCTGGGTACTCATGTGTACCTCACCTTCACAGCCACTCCAGGAGGGGTAAGCTGCGCCCCTCTCATCCCCATTGCACAGATGCACAAGTGGAGTGTCAGAGAGGCAAGTCACTCTCACCAGGGTGCACGGCATGGGAGGGGCACAGCAGGGGCTCCCTGGGTCTCTGGCGTGGCCCCTGCAGCTCCCAGGGCTACTGCCTACTGCCTGCTCTCCCCTTGAGTTCAAGGCCAGGGGCCTAGCCCTGCACCAGGCCCACACGACAGCCTGGGCTTCCAGCTCACTTCCCACCGCATCGTATCCCAGCAGGGCAGGCTGGGCCCTGTGTGCGTGCAGTGTGGCCACACCGGTTCCGCATGTTTGATTGCCAGGCCCAGCCCTCCAACCACTCAGTCTAACGTTAAAGGCACACTCCCAAGACCTACTTGCCCTGCAGGTGCCCAGAGACTCCTGTGCCAGGTGGTTCAGCCCACCCCTCGATCTGATAACCGACCACAACGTCCCCCTTCGTGCACCCTCCTTTCTGGCCCTGCAAGATCAGCAAAGCTCTGCTGAGCGTCCAAGAGGCCCCAGTGCCTGCCTGGCGGTCACCACGGCCATTCCACTCCACCAAGCCGGCCGAGGTCAGTTTCCCCCCAGGGACAGGCTGGGCCGCCCACAAACTGCTAGGCAGCTCGGCCACAGTATGTTGTCCTTGGCGCTGGCTGAGCCGGGAGCATTTTGCTGAGGGAGTCAGTTCTGCCTTTTCCGAGAATGAGGTTTCCTCCAGGCTGCGTGGCTGTATGGGCTGAGGAAATGGTAAAGGTTTCATTGGAAAGCCTGTGCCACTCGGGGGAGCAGGGAGACGGGGAACGCCATGCTCCCTGGAAAGAGAAGGACACCCCGGCAGAGCCCCCCAACCAGGTGTCACTCTGTGTGGCTTCACTCCCTCCATCACACACCTGCTTTTCTATTTCCTGTGCCATTTAACTCTGCACCCCTCCTTTCAGCCGCACCCCGACAGCCCCGCTGTGCCTCCCGCACCACTGACCTCCTCTTCCAACCCAAACAGGCGCGGCAGGAATCCTGGCCGAGTGCTCTGCTTTCCCCGTGGCGTGTGCAGGCTAATTTTAGCCCAAGCACTCAGGCCCGTAAGCTGAGACAGACCAATAATTTGCGGAGACAAGCCCTGCTTGTTCGAGGCTGCAGGAGAGATGGTTGGCAAGTATGTTCTCCTTGGCGCAAAAACCAGAGAGGAGGGCCCGACCTCCTGCTGGAGACACGCCCTGGCCACAACCCTCTGCAGCGTCCTTGTCCACCGGCTGGCAGGTGGACAGCACTTTCCACACCACCTGGGCACCTCACAGCATAGGTGGAGTCGGGCCGTCTGGCAAGAGGCCGCCCTGTGGCTCACAGAGGGTCCAGCAGGTGTCCCCAGCCTCGCAATCATGGAAGGAGGGAGGTGGGGCTGGGGGAGC
Organism: Dugong dugon; assembly: GCA_030035585.1. NCBI lineage: Eukaryota > Metazoa > Chordata > Mammalia > Sirenia > Dugongidae > Dugong > Dugong dugon. Next base: position 3,354,366 of record CM057471.1, read on the forward strand.
ACCAGGGCTCTGGGACCGGCACCAAACCAAAGCCAAACCAGTTGCCGTTGAGTCAACTCCAACTCATGGCAACCCCATGTGTGTCAGAGTAGAACTGGGCTCCACGGGGTTTTCAATGGCTGAGTTTTTGGAAGGAGATCACCAGGGCTTTCTTCTGAAGTACTTCTGTGAGCTCGAACCACCAACCTTTCAGTTAGCAGCAGAACACTTAATCGTGTGCACCACCAGGGACTCCTTACCTGAGTTAAAATCTAAAGTGTGCCCTCGCCTGCTGAAGGATCTCAGGCACGTCCCCAGACCTTACCAACACAGGTCAGAAACAACAGGCTCCAGGGAGGGTGGGATCCAGGGCCTGGTCATCCTGGAGCTCTAGGCTTAATCACACATCACAACAGCAAGACACAACCCAGGCTCAGCACCCACTAGGGGCACAGCCAAGGGCAAGGCAATCAAACCAACATCTACCTTAGCCAAGCGCCGGCTCCCACTGGGGCCCCTCGAATTTCCAAGATGGACAGGACCAGTGTGGAGTGACTGGAAGCTGCTGGAAGCCTCCCTGTCCACGGGCCATTTCCCCGGACACTTGGCAAGTAAAAGGCCTCCCAATTCCCCTCTCTCTCCATGCTCTCGTGGGCCCAAACAAGCCTCATTTGAAATCTCCACTCCTGCTTGGATATTTTCATCCACGAATCATCAGAATGGAAAACGAAAGTGCCCCACACCAGAGGGGGTCTACATCATTGTTTCCATGATGTGCAGAGTATTTGTGGGATCTGAGAATGAGTTTAACGCTACTTGTGGGGGCGTTACAGAAATACAGCCGTGGGGGTGGAAATGACTTTCTGCTGTCATCCTCCAGGTCCCTCGCCCTGGTCCACACCCCCACTTGCCCCCTGCTATGTGGCCACCCCAAGTCCCAGTTAAATTCTCACCTATGGCCACCAGCCAGTGAAGCTCCAGGAATGTGTAGGGTCAAGATTACTCAGGGCTGCGCTGGGGGCAAGGCTGAGAAAGCCACACCTATGTCTCGGTCACAGGGGAAGGCGTGCATGGAGGGCCAGAGGGTGGTGGCCTCAGAAACTAAGAGTTAGCCTAGTGAACTAAGAGAGAGATGGTGAGGAGCAGGGGGCAGCCTCGACTCCAGCCGGAGGGGCAGCGCAGGACGAGACCCACATGCCCACCCCCTCAGCAAGCTCACGGGACACAGTGCATGGACCTTATGTCCCTTCTGTGCTAACTATGCAGCCCTTGAATCTGCAATCAGACATTTTGAGGGCCATAGGAAGCTCCTGGCCACAGTCACAGAACCCCTACTCTAACCTGGTGGCACATGAATGAATGGGCCCCAAACTTCCCTCCACCTGGACGTCCAGGGGCAGTGCACACAAGGTTAACTGTGGAGCACGGGGAGCCTTGCTGAACACAGGGCACACTGACACTCCGTGCCAACCTCCAGGCAGGAAGGGAACCACACCCTGAACACAGCTCCATGGAGGAAGCGTGGTGCAGGGGAAGTATCACCCCCTCGTAGGCTGTGAGATCTTAGGCAAGTCACTTGATCTCAGAAGCCTTGTTCATTCAATTGTAGATTGAGGACAACAGGTCTACCACACAGAAGTGTCCTTAGGACTAAATGTGGTCACACATGCAGAGTGTGAGGACTAAGTAATCACAGCCTCCATCATCACCATCACCACCACCACCATCACCTCCACAACCACCACCACCACCATCACCATCATCACCATCATCACTATATCATTATCACCCCCATTACCTCCACAACCACCATCACCTCCACCACCACCAGCATCACCACCACCTCATCACCATCACCTCCAAAACCATCATCACCAATGCCATCAACATTATCACCTCCATTACTATCACCACCACCACCATCACCACCAATACCATCACCACTGCCACCACCACCTCCAAAACCACCATCACCACTATCACCTCCACCATCACCACCATCCCCTCCATCACTATCATCACCATTATCACCACCATCAACACCATCACCAACATCACCATCACCACCATCACCTCCACCCCCATCAACATCATCCTCATCACCATCATCACCCCATCATCATCATCATCATCTCCATTACTACCATCATTACCATCACTGCCACCATTACCAGCATCACCATCATCACCATCATCACCACCATCACCATAACTGCCATCATCACCATCATCACTACTGTAATGGTGAAGACTGTGTGTCACCTTGGCTGGGCCATGATTCTCAGTGTTTATATGTGATCACTCCCACGATGGGATCTTCTGTGAGTAGTCAGTCAGTTGAAAGGGAGTTTCCTTGGGCATGTGGCCTATATCTGAATATAAGTAGACTTTCTGGCTTTTTGCTCACACTGGATCCTGTGGCTGCCTCCTGTTCATCTGACCTCTGGCTCTTGGGACTTGAGCTATCAGCTTATCTACCAATCTTGGGATTCATCGATCTTCACAGCCTGTGAGCAGAAGCCCTGCTCTCCAACCTTCCGATCTCGGATTCGCCAGCCCCTGCAGCTGTGTGAATCAGGAGAAGCCTTGTAGTCTTGCCTGCCAATCTTGGGATTTGTCACTCTTCACAGCCTGTGATCAAGAGCCCTGCTCTCCGACATGCCGACATTTGGTTCACCATCCCTTGCAGCTACAAGAATTGGGAGAAGCTTCTATCCTAATCCACGGACTTGGGACTTTCCAGTCTCTACAACTGCATAAGCCTTTTCCTTGAGAGATATATATATTTATATATATGCATTACTGGTTTTGATTCTCTAGAGAACCCAGCCTAAGACAACTACCATCATCACCCTCACTACTGCCATCATCATCAACAGTACCACCATCAATACCATCATCACCACCAACACCGCCACCACCACTATCACTGCCATCATCACCACTACCACCATCATTAACATCATCACTACCAACACCACCACCACCATCATCATCACTACCATCACCCCACCACCACTGCCTCTATCTGTGGTCCCCAATCTCTGACAAAGGGTCACCAGCTTTTCCTGAATACTTCTCACCAGCATGAAGGACCTGGCAAGGCAGTCAGCTCCTACTGCTCTTTTTTTTTTCATTCATTCAACCAGCATTTTTAACACCTACCATGATAAGCCTTGTGGACACAACAATGAATAAAATCAGTGTCCCTGACTTCAGATCTCAAGGATGAGACCTTTGTGCTCCTTTGAGAGGCAGCACAGGTAAGGGAGTAACTAATTCTGCCTGGGGAGGTCAGGGAAGGCATCATGGAGGAGATGGCCTCAGAGCCAGGATCTGAAGGAGGATATGGATGCTAAAATGTTCACATCCATGAATGTCCCATTCATTTGTTCTCATTCTGCCAACATCTCCTCCCCTCCCCACTGGACAATATCGCCATACTCAAGCCACCAGCTCTCCTCTCCCTCCTGCCTGTGCTGTTCCAGGGTCAACTCCCACCTCTTCAACTCAACTTCCATATGGCACAGTTTCCAGACCTTTTACCACCCTGCCCTCTGTTCCTAGTGCCACCCACAACCATCACGTCACACTGACAGTCACTAATGGGTTTGACATCTGTAAATCCCTAAGTCTTTTCCATACAAAACACTTTCACCACATCTCAGCCTGCATGAGTACAATCGATTGTTTTGAACCCAAGTGCTGAAATTCATTTATCCTTATTGAATTTCATTTGCTTGGTTCCAGAACATAGTCCCAGCCTGAAAAATCTTTCTGTGTCTTTATTCTGTCAACCAATATATTAACTTGGCATTATCTGCAAATGTGACAGACCTGACTCCCAGGTCTTCCTGCAAATCAACAACCATCAGAACGATTCTCACTTTAATGCAGAACACACATATTCCTGCTAGGGTAGGAGACAGAGGGAGGAGGGACAGGTGGGGGGTATGGGGAGATATGATTCATTTTAGAGGCCAGAGCTGCTCCACATGCTACATTCCATCGCTTCCCATTTTGAGTGAAATCTGACCTGCCATCCATCCATCCATCCACCATCCATCCATCCATCCATTCATCCAACTATCCACTCATCCATCCACCCACACTCATCCATCTTTCCACTCATCCATCCATCCTTCCTTCCATCCTTCCTTTCATCCATCCATCCATCCACTCACCCACTCACCCACCAATCCATCCATCCATCTCACTCACCCACCCATCCATCCACCCACCCATCCATCCACCCATCCATCCACCCACCCATCCATCCACCCACCCATCCATCCACCCATCTATCCACCCATCCATCCACCCACCCATCCATCCACCCATCCATCCACCCATCCATCCACCCACCCATCCATCCACCCATCCATCCACCCATCCATCCATCCATCCACTATCCATCCACCCATCCATCCACCCACCCATCCATCCACCCACCCATCCATCCACCCATCCATCCACCCATCCATCCACCCACCCATCTATCCACCCACCCATCCATCCACCCACCCATCTATCCACCCATCCATCTATCCACCCATCTATCCACCCATCCATCCACCCACCCATCTATCCACCCATCCATCTATCCACCCATCCATCCACCCACCCATCTATCCACCCACCCATCTATCCACCCATCTATCCACCCATCCATCCACCCACACTCATCCATCCTTTCACTCATCCATCCATCCTTCCTTCCATCCATCCATCCACTCACCCACCAATCCACCCATCCATCCCACTCACCTACCCATCCATCCACCCATCCATCCATCCATGCATCCATCCATCCACCCATCCATCCACCCACTATCCATCCACCCACCCATCCATCCACCCATCCATCCACCCACACTCATCCATCCTTCCACTCATCCATCCATCCTTCCTTCCATCCATCCATCCATCCACTCACCCACTCACCCACCAATGCATCCATCCATCCCACTCACCCACCCATCCATCTACCATCCATCCATCCATCCATCTACCATCCATCCATCAACCCATCCATCCACCAACCCAAGCAAATGGTGTGGGGTTATAGCACCACACATAAGAAGGCCACGCAGCTTTATTCAAGGTCCTGGGGCGTTTAACTGTAAGCAAGCAAGGTACAGCTCTGGAAAGAAGACAGCGGATATACAGAGGACGTTACGTCTGACATTCGTGATTCTCGGCTGCCTAGAGGGTGGAGAGACATCTCAGACTCTGATCCAGGACCTGATGGGGACAAAGGTCTTCCACACCCTGGGTGCAGCAGGACACACACCCTGGAGAGGCCGAGGGCCTGCGAGCTAGGAAGCCTGGCAGAGACAGGAGGGGAGAGGCTCCTACAAGAGCAGAGACTCCAGGCTAAGCATGAACCACAAGGACTGTGGGAAGGGCGGGGGAGGGGTCACCTTGAGACGGGACACTCATGGCCTTGGAACCCAGAAGGACTTTGGACTTCAGGATGGGGACCTCAGCAGAGGGCCATTTGCAGAGAGGGCGTGGCAGGTGTGGCTCTGTGGGCTGGGGGATGAGCCACCCACAGGGACACGCGGATGTGGCTGGAGACGTGGAAGGTCAGGATGCCGGGGTGCAGAGCTGGGATTGTGTTCAGGAGACACTGGGAGGAATTTGAGCATGAGGATGACAAGACAGCCTCAGAGGGAGCTGCCACCCATGAGTCTCAAGGCCACACCACCCCTTCCCCAGGAATCAGACCTCCAGTCCAGCCTTGCCATACGCCAGCTGTGTGCCCTTGGGCAGGCGGCTTTACCTCTCTGGGCTGTGAGTTCCCCATCCGCACGATGGAGCCAACACTGTCAGCATCCCCTGTGCTGCAGGGAGAATCCTTGAGCTGGGACGACATGGAGTCTGCACTGTGGGGCCCTAGCACCCGAAGGAGGCAGTGGGCTATCATCACCTTTCCAAACGGAAGGGGAAGTGCCTACGTAAGCGCAGCCCCACAGCTCTCAGGGCCTTGGGTTTTCTGAACACCTGGGGCCACTGCACCTGCCCATCCCCCTGCCCACCTGCGCTCAGCTCCTCGGGGCACTGGGGCCGCACAGAGTAGCCCAGCAGAACACCATCTTCCCAGCTGCCAAGAGGGGCTCAGAGCCGGCCCAGGGGGACACAGGCAGGAAAGGATCCATGGTGGGTCTTCCATGTTCTTAGAGAGCAAGTCTCAGAGCAAATACCCGAGACCTCCAGTGAATGCCTGCCCCGCTCCCACCCTGAGCCCTGGCACCTGTCCAGCAGGAGCAGGTTCACCACCCTACACCACCCGACTGGCCTCAAGGGGTCTGCTCGGGTCTGCACAGGAGCCAGCTGGCTTCCCTCAAACAGGGAGAAAGGCCATGTGGGGCAGGGGTGTGTACTGCCCCTGGACCTCTATCCTCAGCCCAAGGCCAGCCCACCCTGCAGTCGCTGGAGCCTAGGCGCCCCCAGGGGGAGGAGTGTCACTGGCCCCTCGACACTCTGGGTGGGTGTCTCCTGGGGAGCTTCGTCTCTTAAAGAAGCCAAAAGTCCTAGAGCGAGCCACGAGGGGCAACAAGGCCAGTGGCAGCTTTGGCCCTCCCTCCCGCTCCCTGTGCTCGGCCTCAGCCATGATCCAGTCTCCTCAGGGCCAGGCAGCTCCACTGTGTCCCAAGAAGCGTGGTGGTCAGCGGATCTGAGATGACGAGGCCAGCGTCTGGGTTTTGCGTGCTGGAGCAGGAGAGCAGTTGAGGGGGCCCAGCCTTGGCATCAGTCTTGTGGCCACGGTGGAATGTCCCACCCTGCCGGAGGGTCCAGATGGAGCGGTCATCCCGGCCGTGGTGGAATGTCCCACCCTGCTGGAGGGTCCAGACGGAGCGGTCATCCCGGCCACAGTGGAATGTCCCACCCTGCCGGAGGGTCCAGACGGAGAGGTCATCCCGGCCACAGTGGAATGTCCCACCCTGCTGGAGGGTCCAGACAGAGTGGTCATCCCGGCCACGGTGGAATGTCCCACCCTGCTGGAGGGTCCAGACGGAGCGGTCATCCCGGCCACGGTGGAATGTCCCACCCTGGCAAAGGGTCCAGACGGAGTGGTCATCCCGGCCGTGGTGGAATGTCCCACCCTGGCAAAGGGTCCAGACGGAGTGGTCATCCCGGCCACGGTGGAATGTCCCACCCTGGTGAAGGGTCCAGACGGAGCAGTCATCCCGGCCACGGTGGAATGTCCCACCCTGGCAAAGGGTCCAGACGGAGTGGTCATCCCGGCCGTGGTGGAATGTCCCACCCTGGCAAAGGGTCCAGACGGAGCGGTCATCCCGGCAGGCAGCTCTCTCCTCCAACTCTCAGCACACGGGTCTCACCGGCAACACCAACTGGAAAACCTCCATGGGCCAGGGAGGGGACGGCCCGTTGGTGCCATGAATGGGGGGACTGAGGGGGCCTCTCACCAACGGTGCCGCCCACAGACCTGCTCATTGGTGGCGGGTCCCTCTGTGCTCTGAGCCCAGGTCATATCCATCTGAGGCGGATGCCCCTCGATCCCTGGTGGCCCAGCCACTCAGAAGGTGAAGTCGAACTTGGCCCAGCCGCCCCACATCCACCATCGCCACAGACTCGTCCCTCTCCGCTACCTCCCAGAGTAGGGAAAAGAGCAGCCTAGAATGCGCCTGCGTTCCTCTTGACAGAAGTTCGGGTCAGGCAGATTGACAAAGCCGGGTGGAGTTGAGAGAAACGGAGTCAACAGATGTTCAGATGAGGTGCCCAGTGCAGATCTGCCGAGCAAGGCTCCCCATAGAGAAACTGTTGCCTCCAGCAGAGCCCCCGACCATCACAGGGTGCACAGGGCTTACACCCGTGCACGGATTTGCATCCGCCAGTCACCGCACACGCCGGCTCTCCTGCCTGCTCTGAGGCGTGTTCCATGCCTTTCCATATGCTCTAACCTGACACACCCCCACCAGACTGCAAGGTGCTGAGCCATCATGTCCTGCAGCTCCATGTCCCCATGCCCAACACCGGCCAGCCCAGGAAAGTCCTCAACAAGCCGTTGCGGGAAAGGGCCCTTCCTGGGAGGGTCCCGGACTGGGAAGTGGGTGTTAGGACTTGAACTCAGGCCCTGACTCCAGGCTTGGCCCCTTCTCCCATGGAGACCTTGGCATTGTGCGTGCCCTGGCCCTCCGTTCACCGTGAGGGGTTCCAGGTCACCCAGCAGATTGCTGAGAGAGGCCTCAGCAGAGGTCTCATCCTGCCGGGAAGCGAGGCTCCAGGAAAGAACATGTCAGTGGAAGCCAGGCCACTGGGAAAAGGGTCACCCATGCAGTCTTCACCAGCGTTAGGATGCCGGACGGCCGACAGGGATCGCTGCCAATGGCATCATTTTTGCCGCCGACTTCCAGGGAATTGCAAAGAAAGCTCAAGTTTACAATCTGTTTGGTCTGTTGCTTCAACCACTTAAAAGCAGACTTGTTTCCTGGCCCAGAGCTGGCTGGCTCCTCCTCCACAGCCCCTCCTGTTTGCAGCTCGTCCAAAGAGGAAGGGTCCCCACCACCGCACCGCAGAGCCCTTCCTCAGCACTCTCTCCCAGAGGGCGTGCTGGCTGAGTCACCTGTCACCAGGAGGCAGCAAAGTGGCGACCCCATAGAGCCAGCCTGGCTGCATCAGGTCACCCCCCCATCTCATGTGCCCCAGGAAAAGCCACAGTGCCCCCAAAAAGACTTTCTAGAGGGTGGTAACCCTGTCTGGGAATAATGCTGCAGCACAAAGCTCAGTTTCTCTGGCCCAGCAGGGACTTAGCCAGTCACCACAAGCCCCAGAACCTTCTGGCTCATAGGAAGCACCGCAGAGCTGGGAGCAAACAGACTTTCAGTGAGTGGGACCATCCTCCCAGGCAGGGTTGCTAGGGAAGTGTTTTTAGAGGTGCTGGCCTCTCCTTTTTAAGTCTCCCAGAGAGAGTGGAAAGATCCACGAGCAGGAATCTCTTGGAAAGTAAAAGGGTAACTCACTGCTATTTCAAAAGGAAGAACAATTCTGTTCCACTTGCAACAACAAAGAGCAGCTGAGAATATGAGGCCAGCTCACTCAAGTTTATCCTAACACAGTTACGGCGAAAACAGTGATGGGGCCACCGAAGGCATTGCTGCATCCCGCTGGTCTTCATCGAGAAAGACAGGTCCAGCGTTGCAGCATGAACGTGCCCACCGTGCCCAACAGCCAGGAAACTCTGGGGCTGGAGAACACGTCCCGACTGCTAGCAACCGTGGTTAACAAAAACCTCCCTCCCAACAGCCACCGCAGCGACTCCTGCCGAGTTTCTCGCCTCAACCCGAATTCCACAACTGGCAACAACAGCCACCAGAAACACCGGCTCAGAGCAGATCTGTGACCCACATTTCCAACAACTCTGCCTCCTCAAGGTGCAGCGTCGGACTACGTTGTTTGCTGGGATGACAAGCGGAAAAGGAAAACAAAGGCCACTAAATTTGATTCATTTTATTCTGAAAAACGTACATTGTTGTTATTCTTTAATATAGTGTGTCTACGGAAAATAGCTTTTGCCAATCCGTTAGGAAATCAAGGAAGCTGTATTTGTCTCAGGAGCCTATTTTTTTTTTCAGATAGGTAAAGCTTTTTCCTGAATCTTCCCAATAAAAGGCACATGGTGTCACCCGTCGGGCTCTAGAAACAACAAAGAGTTGGCACAGCACAGAAAAGCTGTTGCACCCTTGGTTAACCCGAGCCCCCCAGTGCCACTGCCCAGCCTCAGCTCAGCCTTCCACCTCTGGATGCGGAACCTCGCCCACACAGACGTGGACAGCAGCAGCCGCGGCACCCAAGCTTCATACCTGAGTCCCGGGAAGCCCCCTCAGCTGTCGAGCTGCCGTGACTGTGATCCCTGTTTTACAAAGAAGAACCCAATAGCTCACCGACATCACCTGCTTTACCTAGATCCAGTGGTAATCCCGGCACTTGGCCCCAGTCTTTTAGCACCTGCCCAGCAGACTGGCCAATAAACCACCTCCTCTTGGCTGAGGCAGCCCCGGCCGCCCATGGGACCCGAGCACTCGCCCCTTCCTCCTCAACGGCCCCACCTTGTCCCCATGTCTCTCCTTTGCTGTCCTCATTGGACCCGCTGGCCTGCATCTGGTATGAAGAACACTGGCAGCAAACGGTTAAAAGCACGTACTGTGATGGGGGGAGTGTGCAGGGCTCTCCAGCACTGAACCTCATTTAATCCCTGCCAGGGCTCTGGGAAGTATTGACATTTATTACCCCATTTTCAGACGGGGAAGCTGAGGCTGAGAAAGGTGACAGCAGCTTGCCCAAGGCCCCACGTCCAGCACATGGTAGAGCTGAGAGTCCAACCTAGCGGGCCGCTCTGCCATGCATTCTTCATAATCATGTTACGTGTCCCCATTATAACTTTGTACAAAGATAAGACTTCCAGAATACCATTCTTCTCGCTCGCTTAACGTCCCAGGGCCGACTCAACGGCCCTTTGGCCCAGGAGATGTCGCTATCATTAAAATGAAACAGAATGAGCACGTGTGAAAGGTTGGTGGTTTGAGCCTACCCAGAAGCACCTTGGAAGAAAGGCCTGGCAATCTACATCTGAAAAATCAGCCTTGAAAACCTAAGGAGCACAGTTCTACTTTGACACACATGGGGTCACCAAGAGTTGGGGTCAACTCAAGGGCAGCGGGATTTTCTGGGTTTATTCATCTTTCTGCTGAAGAAGCCAAGTGCGCCCTCAGCACAGTGCCCCTGGGACCCAGTCAAGGGGCAGAAGGGCAGCCTGAGCATCCGGCTTGGGAGCCCTGAGTCCCTGCAAATACCATGGACCCAATGACTCCCACCACCAGCTATGAGACCAGCAGCCGCGGCAGTGAAATAGCCAGGGGTAGGCCATTCTGACACAGCTGAGTCCGTGGGGGCCCTGGTAAGTGCATGCTGGCTCCCGGGAATTTTGGGAGGAAATGCTGGCCTGTCCTGGCCTCTGTGTCTGGGACCCCATCATGACATCCGAGAGCTGGGACCGCTCTCAGAGACTTTCTAGCCTGGCGGTTTTCAAACACGCTTTAGCCTACATAGAGACCTTGGTTCCAACACGAAGTCCCACGAGCCTGATTCATAAAAGAAAAGGATGCACAGCAGAGGGGACCTCGCTGCTCCCTAACTCAAGCCAGAGGGCACCTCAGTCACCTGAGCACTTTTAAGAAATAAAGATTTCAGGGCCCTGCTGCAGGCCGAGGTCCCCAGCACCTCAGAATGCGGGGCCTGGGAATCTGGTTTGTACAGGGTCCCAGGTGACTCCGAGGCATTTGGGAACCCCGATCAATGGCAGAGGTTCTCACCCTACTTTTTGGCAGTGGAACAGAGTTTCCCTACTCTATCTTAGGCTGAACCCCAATACAGTAAGGAAAGAAAAGCAGGAATCCCTGGGTTGAAGTGGGGTTCCTGGAGCCCACCCTGCTCTGCTCAGCCTCCCCAGGCTCCAGGCCAGACAGGGTTCGAACACCCCAGAGTTACGGCCTCAGCCCATGCCTTCCTGAGGCATCGCCCACTGGGCCAGCTCTGCCGTGAGTCCACCTGGAAGGTGGCTGCCCTCTCTGCAGGCGGCATGCACGTTTCTACAAGCCACAGGTCAGGGCCCGCCAAAGCCTCCATCTTCCACGCCGGAGACCAGGAGACACATACCCAGGCTCCTCAGACCACAGCAGCCACCTCCCCCATGTGGCTGACACCACGTCTGGCCTCTGCTGCTCCGCACTACAGCAGGAGCTTCAGGCACCCAGAAACGGGGGGGCCCCCGGAGGGCTATCTGGTCCCCAACTGCCTAGACAGGCTTCCCAGCAGCACCTCAGCAAACCTGTATGAGGGCCGGCCCCTCACAGGGCATCTAGATCGGGGGCCACGTGGCGGCCGCCCCTCCTGCTCACCTCGAACACCTCCTCATCCAGGATCCTGGTGCCGAAGACAATGATGCCATTGATGTCAATGATGGGGTGGTCACTGCGGTCCAGGAACTTGGTGGCCTTCTTTTTACAGTCCAGGATCAGGGTGACATTTTTCTTGTGGATGCTGAGAGCAATTCTGTGCCACCTGCAAGGAAACAGGCCAGACAGGTGAAGGGGGTCTCAGGTCTTGGAAGGTCGAGACAACGGACTCTGCTCCAAGTTACCCCGGGAAGCAGGAGGAATTGCCATTTCCTGCACCATCCTTGGGGTAGAACACTGACAGCTCAGCCTTCGGGTCAGACAAGCAGGGGGCTCCCATCCTAGCAACTCTGCTGGGCTGCCTGTGACCTCTGCACGCTCGCCCGACCGCAGATTTCTCATCTTAACCTGAGGACAAATCGTTCAGACCCTGCAGTCCCATCAGGCAGCCCAAGTGGGAGAGGCTGCATGGAGTGCTCAGCGTGGGCCCCCACACCCGGTGTGGGCTTTGGCTCCCGGTGCGGCTGGGACCCCTGGTGCTCCACATCCGGCCCTGGCCCACCAGCAGCACCTGTCACTCCATCAGTGAAGGAGCAGAGAGGTGAGGGTCCCATTCACACTCAGCTAAGCAAAAGGATGGATGCTCGGGTCCACTCAGAGGCACCTTGGAAGAAAGGCCTGGCAATCTACTTTAGAAAAAATCAGCCACTGAGAATCCTATGGAGCACAGTTCTACTCAGACACACGCAGGGTCACCACGAGTCAGAGCCGACTCGCTGGCAGTGGGTTTTTGGTTTCTGGTTATTGTCTTCCATGTATGAACGGGACCACTGATGACGAATGGCGGGCCACCAGAGAGGACTGAGCCTGGATGGAAAGTGGGGAAAAACGGTGGGTCTATCTGAAGCTCTTAATGGGGAACGCAGGAATCACGTCAGAAGGCCTCAGAAGTGTTCAGCCACAGACAAGACTCTAGCTGAGCAGCCGACAGAATTCTGGCAAGCCTTGTCTTTTTTTTAATTATTGACTCACACATCTAACGCATCTGTGCCTTGAAGGATGCCTTAAATCTCTCCTAGAACAAGCGGGGTGTGACCACACAACTCCCTCTGTCCCTTCTGACGTGAGGAGGCCAGCATTTGACATACTTTTGCGCATTTTACAGAAGGAAACGGAGGCCCAGGGAGGAGGCTATATCCTCCTGTCCTTCCCCAGAGCGGCAGAGGACAAGCCGAGACTGGTACCCGGGACTCAGGTTCCAGGTGCCGGGCTCTCTCCACGTGATGCCGCTCGTGTGTCTCTGCACTGCCCCACCGTCTCTGACGCCCCACCGTCTCTGACGCCCCACCTCTGGCCAGCGGCTTTGGGTTCCCTGCTCTGCCCCTCTGGCAGGAGAAGGACTGGTTGCCGAACATGCCCACTTACTTGCCATCCGACAGGTTGATGCCCCTGAAGAGAGGGTAGTCCTCCGGGCTGGGTTTCCCCGTGTGATCTTCGTACAGGAAGACGGGGGAGCGGCCCATCTCCAGGCCGATCTGCTGGATGCCCTGCTCGTTGTAGATGGAGACCAGGAAGGCCTGGCTGCCCTTCTTGGCTTTCACAGTGGTTAGGATGGAGAAGTCCTCGGGAAAGGCAGACGCTGCAACAGAGGCCGGGGTAAGAAGGCAGTCAGGAGGCCCCAGCCATGCCCAGCACACAGCTCCCTGCAGACACACACTCATGAGCCATTTGCTGCACATCTGCCCTTTGATCAAACTGTTCCTGCAGCCCTTCCGAATCGCCTCATGTCCCATCTACCCCCATCGAGGCTCAGGTCAAATGCAAACTGCTCTATGAAACCCCTCTGGTCCTCCCAGCTGCTCTCCCTCAAACCCTCCGCTCAGTTCCCACGTCTCAACACATCTGTGTGGAGAATCCACATTGGAACCTCCTAGGCTGTTTCTTAAGCATCTGGGAATCCTCCGTGGGGCCTAGAGCTGTGCCCGCCAGACTGTGTCTCGTCTAACACGCACGGGGCAGGGGAGGACGGTGGGGAGGGGAGGCAAGCAGGGCACAGGCGTGGGACCTTGTCCAGACCTGTGCTCTGTGACATTCTCTGGCTTACGTGAAAAACACAGAAGAAAGCAGAAGGAAACAAAGAGCCTTCCAATGATAACCTCAGTGAAACACCTGGCACTCTGATGGGGGGACTGTCCCCACGATGCAGGCCAGAGGCTCTTAGAGGCCATTGAAGCAGCGTGGCCGGCAGGCCTGCCAAGGGCGCCCACCGCCGCCCCCCGCTGCTGCAGACTTCCCCGCAAGCAGGTTCGCCCTTGGTCCACCCATGGATGTGAAGAGGGGCTGGGCCCCCTCTGTACTGATCCTGGTGAAAAGTCAGCAGTTCCCTCACCGAGTGCAATTTGCAATTCTGCCCAGAGCCCAGGGGCTGGTGGACCTCATGCTGCAAACAGATGTGCAGTCAAGCCCTCAGAGTCGCTCAGCCAGAGTCAATGGGCTTCTCAGAACCAGCCAGAAGGAGCGGGCGGCAGAGAGATGTCAGCCAGGATACAGCCAAGGACCGGGGCATGGGCCTGCCCTCTGGCCGCCTCGGCCTCAGGAATGCTGCTGAGGGGCTGTGACTCTGCCTTATAGGCAGAAAAAGAAAAGCAATCCATTCCAGCCCTAGCCCTTCATCAGAACTGTAACAAGGTCAACCAGATGTTCTGGACGCCATAGACCCGCTGAGTAGCAGAGTTGGTTCTAGTTGGCTGTCACTTTGAGTGCTATCTAGGAGCGCCCTCTGCTGGTGGAATTGCGGACAGCCAACAGCACACCTCTTCTGCTTTCAGTCACTCAATAGAGTGGGGCAGGTGGCCATGCTGGGGGGAGACGGGGACCTCAAAAGCCACCAGGGAGGGGAGAGGTCTCGAGAGCCAGATAAAAAGAGGGGTCATGGCAGCTTCAGACTGCAGCCCCCGGGCCCCCAGGTGCAGGCACAGCGTTGCATAAGACATAGGCCAAGTTAGAACATGCATCCTGTGGGGTCCTGAGCCCTCCCTACGAGCGCCCAGTGGCCCTAGAGCTGGGCACAAGGGGTCTGCAGGCCGTGCACTGCTGGCTGTAGAGCTCCCCCAGGTGACCTGAGGGAGTCCCAGGAGGCCTGGCTCAAGGCCCTGCCCCCCAGCACTGGGGACAGCTCCACGGGGCGGCGGGCGGGCGGCCAGTTGGCTTGTCTCTGTCTAAAGAGAGGCTGGCCTTCCTGAGGAACGGCCAGGCTGCTCTTCAGACAGGCAGACATCTGGGAACAGATCTGTGGAGGCCACCACCGTCACATCCATCAGCTTCACCCTGTCCCCTCAAAAATGGGGATGGAGGGGGTCAGAGATCAAGGGAGTGAGACCTGCTGTGTGCACCTGCTGGGGACACCTAGACCACCAGGACCCCCTGATGTGTGACTGGTGGCTGTTCTTGGTGGCCCCGGATGGTCCCTTCAAGTGATGGGGCAGCAAGGGGCTTAGGGTGGTGCTTGTCCTCAAGCATCTCAGGGGTCTCCATCCACATCCAGGGCGGCTGCACAATGGGGGCCCAAGTCTGCGACCCCCCGCCCCACCCCGCCATTGCCCCGTCTGGAACACGTGCAGAATGGGCAGTTCGGGAGCCGCTCCCGCGCGTGTGATCCACCACTTCGAACCACTGCTCTGCACCTCGTGGTGGCTCATAAAGTGCTGTTTCTCCATTTTTAAATCGCTATGGTAACAAATTTTCTCAGCTCAAATAGCCTGAAAGGATAAATTAGGTTTAACGTTAATCTATCTCCCAGCAAAATAACAATGGATTTACTGTCACTTTGGAGATGGTCCATTCTGCAGCTGACATGAGCAGAGGGCTGACGTGTTTTATAACCTAACTGAGTGTCTGGCAGAGGGAGCCGGCTATCAAAACTCCATATTTTATTTCTCAGAGACAAGTCCCCTGGAGAGGTGGGCTCGGCGGGGGGCCCGATTCCTTCCCGGGGTTACTCCCTATTCACTTCGGCTGAGGCCCGAAGAGACAGCAGCCTGTGAGGTACAGTCGCATTGGGGACTGAAAGAACTCCTGCTGAGCCACAGAAGCAGTTGTTGGGCACGTTGATTGCTCATTTGATTATCCTGTCATCAATAGTCATCGGTCCCCACTGTGTGCCAGGAACTGGCCTGCCAGTCTCCAGGGGGACAGAGCGGGACAGACACGGCCCTTGCCCTGAGGAAGCGGCCCTTTAATGACGGAGACAAATAAGGGTTAATTAATTGCAAATGGGGGGGTACTATGAGGGAGAAGCCTGCAGGACAAAGTGACGGGGGCTGAGGACCAACTGCGGCCAGCTGGCCAGGCGGCCCTCTGAGGCGGTGATGCTGCAGTGGACACCTGGAGGCTCAGAGGCGCCCGGGGCAGAGGGCCGGTCCATGGGCCCAGGGAGGGCCCCACTGAGGAAACCCGTCTATACCCGAGTCTTGCCCCGAAGGCTGCCTGGAGCTCAGGTCTGGGCCTCGGGGGAGGCGCCCTGTGCAGACCCTGCGTCCACTCCTGGGAATTGTGCAGGCGCCGCTTGCTTCTGGCCCCCCAGCTCTTAGACGGGCCCCGGGAATCGGCTGCTATGTCATTGCCTCTGTCTACACCAACAGCCACTTCACACGGTTGTCCTGCATGTTCTGAGAGGCTTCTAATGGCAAAGCTGAGACAGACCTTCTACTCCGGCTCTGAAAGAGGGTCCAAGGGGCACTGAAGCCCAAAAGACGGCAGGTGGCGCGCCTACACGGAGGTTTCCAAGGGAGAAAGGAGCAGAGACTGTTCCATCCTGTGGTCAGACGGGAGGTAGGCAGAGTCCTGGTGCACGCATCTCTGACAATGTCCCTTCAGCAGTTTCCCTTAGCTCAACACTTCGGGGCCTGCAGAACGGACCTCAAGAAACCCCTACAATTTCAATAGTTCCAAAGCCAACTCCAGCTTTGTCTTTATCCACCCATTTTTCTGTATAAGCTCATTAGTCATAGAAGACCCTGTAAGGGCAATTTAATCTCTTTGTCTAATCAAGTTACTAATTTGAGAGCTTAGGAAAAAAAAAAAAATGGGTACTTAACAACCCAAAATTCCATAGCTTACTGTTAAGGAATCCCACCAGCTTTCACAATTAGCCTGTATTCCTTAGACCCGACTACATTTCTTACACAAAACAATCCAAGGGGGAGGGTGACAGAAAGATGCAAATTCCAGTAAGTCTGTTGTGCGGATGACATTGAGTTGAGTGATGAGGGCAAGCGTCAAATGACCATCAGCTAACTGCCTGGAGATTACCTCCAACGGAGTTGCTAGATGCCGTTGAGTTGGTTCCGTCACACAGCAACCCTATGAACAACAGAACGAAACACTGCCCAGTCCTGCACTATCCTCACAATCTTGCTAACAATCTTGCCACTGTGTCAATCCATCTCGTTGAGGTTCTTCCTCTTTTTCACTGAAAATGCAGAAATTGTCAAATAGTATCACCTCTACTTTACCAAGCATAACATCCTTCTCCAGGGACTGGTCCTTCCAGATAACATGTCCAAAGTACATGAGATGAAGTCTAGCCATCCTCGCTTCCAAGGAGCACTCTGGCTGTACTTCTACCAAGAGAGACACGTTTGTTCTTCTGGCAGATCATGGTATGTTCAACATTCTTCGCCAACACCATAATTCAGATGCATCAATTCTTCTTTGGTCTTCCTTATTCATTGTCCAGCTTTCGCATGCATATAATGCAATTGAAAATGCCATGGTTTGGGTCAGGCACACCTTAGTCCTCAAAGTGATGTCTTTGCTTCTCAACACTTTAAAGAGGTCTTTTGCAGCAGATTTGCCCGATCCAACACATCATTTGATTTCTTGACTACAGCTTCCATGGGCGTTGATTATGGAGCCAAGTAAAATGAAATCCTTGACACCATCAATCTTTTCTCTGTTGATCATCATGTTGCTTATTGGTCCATTTGCGAGGATTTTTGTTTGCTTTATGTTGAGGTGTAATCCATCCTGAAGGCTGTGGTCTTTGATCTTCATCCGTAAGTGCTTCAAGTCCTCTTCACTGTCAGCAAGCAAAACTGTGTAATCTGCATATCGAAGGTGGTTAATGAGTCTTTCTCCAATCCTGCTGCCACATTCTTCTTCATATAGTTCAGCTTCTTGGATTATTTGCTCAGCATACAGATTCATTACGGTGAAACGATACAGCCCTGACACACACCTTTCCTGATTTCAAACCATGCAGTAGCCCCTTGTTCTGTTTGAAAGACTGCCTCTTGGTCTATGTACAGGTTTCTCATGAGCACAGTTAAGTGTTCTGGAATTCCCATTCTTTGAAATATTATCCATAACTTGTTATGATCCACATAGTCAATAAAACACAGATAAACGTCTTTCTGGTATTCTCTGCTTTCAACCAAGATCCATCTGACATCAGCAATGATATCCCTTATTCCACGTCCTCTTCTGAATCTAGCTTGAATTTCTGGCTGGAGAAACTCAGCAAGTTATTTCAGTTATTTTTTCTTCAATTCCCTGTCAATATACGGCTGTAACTATTTTTGAATTATCTTCAGCAAAATTTTACTTGTGTGTGATATTAATGATATTGTTTGATAATTTCTGCGTTCTGTTGGATCACCTTCCTTTGGAATGGGCACAAATATGGATCTCTTCCAGTCAGTTGGCCAGGTAGCTGTCTTCCAAATTTCTTGGCATAGACAAGTGAGCCTTCCAGCACTGCATCTCTTTGTTGAAACAGTTCAACTGATATTCCATTAATTCCTGGAGCCTTGTTTTTCAGCAATGCCTTCAGTGCAGCTTAGACCTCTTCCTTCAATACCATCGGTTCTTGATCATATGCTGCCTCCTGAAATGGTTGAACGTTGACCAGTTCTTTTTGTACAGTGACTGTATATTCCTTTCATCTTCTTTTTATGCTTCCTGCACTGTTCAATATTTTTCCCATAAAAATCTTTCAAAATTACAGTCGGAGGATTGAATTTTTTCTTCAGTTATTTTAGCTTGAAACATGCCAAGCATGTTCTTCCCTTTTGGTTTTCTAACTCCAGGTCTTTGCACATATCATTATAATACTTGACTTTGTCTTCTTGAGCCACCTTTTGAAATCTTTTGTTCGGCTCTTTTACTTCATCATTTCTTCCATTCGCTTTAGCTACTCGACATTCAAGAGCAAGTTTCAGAATCTCTTTTGACATCCATTTTGGTCTTTTCTTTCCTTCTTGTCTTTTTCATGATCTTTTGCTTTCTTCATCTATCATGTCCTTGATGTCATCCCACAACTCATGTGGTTTTGGTCATTAGTGTTCAGTGGGTCAAATCTGTTCTTGAGACGGTCTCCAAGTTCAGGAAAGATATACTCAAGGTCGTATTTTGGCTCTCATGGACTTGCTCTAGTTTTCTTCAGTTTCAAATTAAACTTGCATTTGCACAATTGACGGTCTGTTCCACAGTCAGCCCCTGGCCTTGTTCTGACAGATGATACTGAGTTTTTTCTATTGTTTCCACAGATGTAGTCCATTTGATTCCTGCATTTTCCATCCAGCAATGTTCACATGGATAGCCGCCATTTATGTTGGTGAAAAAAGGTGTTTGCAATGAAGAAGTCGTTGGTCTTGCAAAATTCTATCGTGATCTCTGGCGCCATTTTCCAACTACCGATCCTTCTTCTTTGTTTCCAACTTTTGCATTCCAATTACTGGTAATCATCAATATATTTTGATTGCATGTTTGATAAATTTCAGACTGTGGAAGTTGGAAAAAATCTTCAATTTCCTCACCTTTGGTGACAGTGGTTAAATTGGCATAAATTTGAATAATATTTGGTTTAAATAATAAAAGATGAATTATAAAATAAGGTATCTGAGGGAGTAGGATCCCTTATTTCCAAAATACGTCCTCTTTGCATGGGAGAGCGGTATGCACCTGCTGCTCAGGGCAGTTCACCCTGAGCTCAGAGTAGACAAGATGCTCACAGCCAGCCCTCTCAGGCCTTTCTCGGACCCTCACCCTGGGCTTTCTGGCTCCGGAATTCTCATGTGGGGTACATGGGGCAGGAAAGCATGCAAATTCCAGGCAAACATGCAAATGAGCGTGCAGATGTTGCTGTTAGTTGCCAAGTCGATTCCGACTCATGGCGACTCCATGTAGTGGATGACTCTCAAAAATGTGTTCTCCCCAAAAAGAAGAGAGAAACATGCTTCTAGATGTTTGGGAACATGAAACCCCCGTGGTTCTGGGTGAGGGAAGATCACCAGGCTCACAGTGCACCAGGGAGCCACTAAACGGACTCCCTCATTACTGGCAAGTGAGACGCCCTGGGGCTAGGGGTCTGCATGCCCAAACGCAGGCTCTTTAAGAGGTCTCGTGCTGGGGAGGGTCCCTGACTGCCTCCCCTCCTCTCTGCAGAGCTACAAGCAGGGACAGAGGTCTCTGAGTCATCCCATCAATCGAAAATGGTATTCTTGAAAAGACTGACCTGATCTTTCTCAGAGACAAGCTCCGGAAAGCCCCGTGTAGGTAAAGGCAGGTGGGAGAGTAGCTGGGGACAGGCACCAAGTCATGAGGGGAAGGGTCAGGGGAAGCACAGACACAGCCGACAAAAGAGTGGGTCCTCCCGGGACCCAATCGGGCTGTGAGACTAACAAAAGACAACTTCAAGTAAGTCCATGTTCATATGTCGGGGTCACGTGCAGGCCCCCAGGAGACGGCGCACTGTCTTTGAAGAATGTCAGGCGCGTCCACCTGCCCCTGGCCCCTTTCTACCTGGGCCAGAAAGAGCAGCTCCTTCCAGGCCAAGCCACCAGCACCCAGGACAGGGGAAGAGGCTCTCGCTCTCTGGCCTATGTACCGTGTCCAGATAAGCTCAAGGGTTTCACTGATGCCGGGGGCTGGGCAGGATGCACTGCCCAAGGCCACGTGACAGGAATGGCCTGGATGGGTCTGAGCATTGGCACTGCTCCCGCTCCGGGCATGTAATTAAAAGCCGGGATCTGGCACCCGGCAGTCGATTCTCATTAAGGCCTCGCTAGCTTGCCGAGAGCAGTGGTATTTGATTCATGTGTTTCTTAATGTCACTGCCCCCAATTAAGCGTCTATCTGGAAGTGCTTCCTCTCACGTGACCCTGCGGTTTCTCTTAACCTCATCACCCGGGGTGATGGTTAAGATTGTGTGTCAACTTGGCTGGGCCATGATTCTCAGTGCTTATATGTGATCACTCCCATGACTAAATACGCTGTGAGTAGCCAGTCAGATGAAAGGGATGTCCTTGGGGGTGTGGCCTGCATCTGAATATAAGCAGATGTTCTGGCTTTTTGCTCACGTGGGATCCTGCAGCTGCCTTCTGTTTGTCTGACCTCCAGTTCTTGGGACTTGAGCTATCAGCTTATCTGCCGATCTTGGGATTCGTCAATCTTCGCAGCCTGCGAGCAGGAGCCCTGCTCTCCAACCTGCCCATCTTGGGTTCACCAGACCCTGCGGCTACATGAATCCAGAGAAGCCTCTATCCTGATCCACAGACTTGGGCATTCCTGCCTCTACGATTGTGTGAGCTGTTTCCTTGATATAAATCTATATGTATGTATATATGTATATGTATGTGTATATATATATATATATATATATATATATATATATATATATATATATATTTATGCACTTTACTGGTTTTGCTTCTCTAGAAAACCCAGCCTAAGACACCCGGGAACCATCCAACTCTTCTGTATGTGAGGTGCTGGCTGCCTGTCTACAGCAGGAGAAACACCTGCCCGGGAGAGTGAGGGGTCCAGCAGGGGCCTCACACACCCACCTTTGGCAGCCTATGGGGACAGCTGCTCAGGATGGGTTCCCATATAATGAGTCAAGTCAGGGGTTCCTGGAACACCAAGCCTGCTCCCCCAGCCCTGTGCCCTGACTAGAGGCCAAAGCATTAGCGAGCACGCACCCCAGAGCACAGACACAGGTACTCACCGGGGTACAGCTGCCTGGTGGGCGCGCTGAGCTGGGCGTCCTTGGTGACTCTGTATGCAACGTCTGGGCCTTTGGAAGATCGTCGCATTGTGCAGAAACCTGTCGTCTTTGTTATTCCATCAGGCAAACTGGGAAAATCTAGAACCTTCAGGAGATCTGCTGGCTGAGCTGAAATGGGAGGGGCGGATTAGTCACCGAGAAGAAAGGAGGGCATACTGCACACTCCCCTCAGCGGAAACACCCAGAGCGTTTGGAATCAGAAAGCCACCCCTCACACCACTCCCACCTCCTCAGGGTTCTGACCCTTAGACGATGCCGAGGACACAGCTCGACCCCGGGAGACACCGAGGCAAGGCTTTCATGCTGTGGAGAAACCAGACTTAAGGCTCACTGCCCCATGCTGCTGACTGCCTGCTACAGGGGTCACCCGCCAAGCCAGTCCTTGCTGGCTCCACCCTGGCTGTTGCCACCTTTGTTACTTTGTACTTCTACTGCTTACCACCCATTTGTGGGGCTGCATGGTGCTGTGATGCCTCCAGTATTTTAAATACCAACAGGGTCACCTGTGGTGGACAGGTTTCAGTGGAGCTTCCAGACTAAGGCAGACTAGGAAGAAAGGCCTAGAGATATACTTCCAAAAATCAGCCAGTGAAAACCCTATGGATCACACTAGAACACTGCCCAATATATTGCTGGAATATGAGTCCCCTAGGTTAGAAGGCACTCAAAATACATGGTGGCCGCATCAATAGACTCGCGCATGCCCCCGATCATGAAGATAGTGCAGGACCAGGCAATGTTCCATGGTGATGTGCATCCGGTTGCCATGAGCTGGAGCCGCCTGGATAGCAACTAACAACCACAGCAATTGCTCTTTCACGCCCAAGCTCTCCGCCCAGGAGGAGGTTAAGTACCATCCAACCCATGGCCTGCCAGCCATATACTCTTTTTAGTCAGTAAGGAAAAGATACCCCAAAACACAGCCTTTGTTGTTGTTAGTTGCCAACTTGTGGCGACCCCATATGTTACAGAGGGGAAGTGCTCCATGGGGTTTTCTTGGCTGTAATTTTCATAGAAGCAGATCACCAGGCCTTTCTTCCACGGCACCACTGGGTGGATTCACACCACCAGCCTTTAGGTTGGCAACTGAGCACAAATCCTTGCACCACCCACAAGTCTGTAAAACCCCACTGCTGACAGGGTCGTCTTTACAAGGTGCTGTTAGGAAGTGGGAGTGTCTGACAGCAAGCAGAGAGGTTTGATGGTGCTTGTGAAATCTTTGTATCCTCTCTGGAGTCACTGCACGTCCTGCGTCACTACAAAGAGGACAACAGGGGACCTCACTGGCGTATTTTATCCCCCGTCGTGAGTCAGCCAAAATGGTATTTTCCCATCACACTTCACCGCAAACATCCAGTTCCCACTTCCCCCCAGAAAACCTAGGCCTATATGGCAAGACAAGGCAGAACCAAGGGCAGGGAGGAGCAGGTCCCTGCATCGCCACGGAGGTTCTGACGCTCGGGCAGCTCGTGGCCCCTCAGAGCTCCTCCGAGCAGGGCAGCGGCACTGCCAGCCGACCGACGCAAGGTAATCACAGGACAGCTCAACCTGTAACCAGCGGCCATCCATTCAACTCCGACTCACAGTGCCCCACGTGTGTCAGAGTAGAATTGTGCTCCATATGGTCCTCAGTGGCTGATTTTTTTAGAAGTAGACCACCAGGCCTTTCTTCCACGGCACCTCTGGGTGGACTCAAACTTAACCGTTTGCACCACCCAAGGACTCAACAATTCCCCAAATCACAAAAGATGGCTTCCATCTGCTAATGGCCCAGGCACTGTCATGAAGACCCAGACTTCTGGCCTGTGTTGGTGGGAAGGTTTGGGATCCCCGCGCCGGCCCTAAAGGAAACCGGTTTCGTGTAGAAAGTTCATCTCATGTTACTACAAACAAGCAGCCCCCTTGGAGTCCAGGCGGAGAAAATAAACTCAAGCTCTGCGTCAAAGAGACGCACCAAGTGTCCAGCTGGGGCGCTGCTCTGCCCTGTGGGCTTAAGGAGCCCACAGACCAGCACTGCCCCACGTGGGTGTGAGTGGGGCTGCCACACCCCTCACAGACAAGCAGGGACACGTCAGCCTGCCTGGCCAATCACAGTGTGATGCCTCGCTGCCCCTGGTGATTGCTTCAGGAATGGACACTAACCAGGCCAGGTCAGTGAAGCTCCACCCTGGGGCTTTTTCCTTTGGGCCAGAGAAGTCCCCTTTGTCTGCCCACCAGGCACACAGACATGAACCGGGAGCTTCAGGAAGCCATCTCCGCCCCGGGGGTGGGCATGGGGAGTGCCCGTCTGAGAATGAGAGCCCAGGACGCAGAGGCAGATTCCTGCCAAACTGTCTGAGCTCCTGGATCAAGCTGTGCCTGAAGCCCTTCATCCACACAAGCCCATAAATTCACCTTTATACTTCTGCCAGTTTGTTAGATTTCTGACACTTAGTACTGAGAAGTCAGGGCTGGTTGCTGGGTACAGCAGCCAAGTGAACACAGGCTCACCCCTTGGCTCTTTGGTGTCATTGCTAATAAGTGGGCTCCTGACTGGGGTCCCAGAACTGGGGGGTCAGCCTACCTTTAACACATGCCTAGTACTCACTCAAGAGGAAAGTTCCACTTTTTTAACAAGGTTGGGAGATCTGGAGGTGAGAAAGACCCGATGCTGGTTCCCCTTCACCGGCTTCTGGGGAATCCCACAGGCAGCAACAGCTCCAGGGCCTCAGTGCCACCATCAGCGAGGGTGGGTCCAGGACAGCCGTGTAGCCGCCCTGCTCACCCAGGCACGCCTTATCGAGAGGTCCCAGGAGGGGCCCCCAGAAGGGGGGCAGATGCCAGGGCCGGGTGGTGACTGCCATGTGCTGGGCCAGGGAGGTGCAAAGGGAGCCCCAGAGTGCCCCCAGGGAGTAGCCAGGATGGGGGAGACTTCAGCCTGGGCCAGGCTCTGAAGGAGACCCCGGGGAGGGAGGGAAGATGGCAAGGTTCCTCTCCATCACCAGCGTGTCCCCCAGCCCACGTTCTCTGGGAAGGTGCCATATACCCCTTCTCCAAAGTTTTGGGGTTCCTGCTCCAGCAATGCCATTTTTACAACTGGTCTTGCTGTGCTCCTTCTACCAACTGAACCAAGAGACCAGAAGCCTTGGGGCTGGGAATCTCCTGTTTCTGCATGGAAACCGGGTGGGGGTGTGGGGCAGAGGAGGGCTGTGTAAGCACCTGCAATGCTTCTCCCAGAGCCACAGACCCAGGGACCCAGCACGCTGCCGCAGGCCAGGCCCGCCTCCTTCCCGGACAGGGCTGCTCCCTCTCACGGCCCCTCTGACCTCTCCAGTGGCTCTTGGCTCCAGCCAGAGTCCAGCCCCCACCCAGGTGGTAGTCCCTCGCGGAACTGTGCCCCCCGCCGTGCCCCGACAAAGCCCTCCCAGATGCTTGTCAGCTGGACGTCAGACAGTGCCTGCTTCAGGTAGCTGGCAAGCTTCATGGCGCAGCCCCAGGCCTGGGCTCTGCCAGCAGGCACAGCCGGCCGTGCTGCCGCCAGCTCACCTGCTGGACGGGACGTGACACCGAGCCCTGGCTCATCTCTGAGATGCGACGCCAAGACGGGCGGTGGCCCAGGAAGGGAGCGAGGACCACGCGGGGCTCTGGGATTCCCATCATAACAAGCCTGCGAAGCTCTTCCCAGACCCACAGGCCTGGGGACCTGTTTTCTCCATTGCTGCAGGGCAGAGCTATTTGCCAGCAGCCTGGTGGACATCTTTATAGGCCTTTACAACAAGTGGAAGAAGCTGCCAGCCCCTTCCCAGGCCCTGTGCCACCCCTCCCGCTGGTCAGGGGCTTCCTGTGCCAGAGCTAGAAAAAGGTTTTGAAGTTTGAAGAAGGTGTAGGAAGGGCCCGGGGGGCATCTAGCAGGCCCAGGTGTTCCATGAGCTTCCCGCCCCATGGACACCGAGCCCTCCACTCCGACAGAGATTTCTTGAGAAAGCCAGAGCCTCGGTTTCTCTACCAGGGCAAAAAGGTAACTGGGAAACAGCACCGGCTTTGGGGACAGCTGGGTGGGGGTTTGAAAGCCCCACCTGCAGGGGAAGATCTTGGCATGTCCAGGGAGAGAAGCCAGGAGGAAGACCACTCCGAGCATCCTTTCCAGCCCTTGTTCTGCGCACTACAAACACTGCCCCTTCTTTCTTCCCTCCCCTCCTCAATGCTGAGCAGGGAGAACATCGCCATCCGTTCCCTCAAGCCTCTCCGTGGGTCTCGACTGTCCAGGGGAGACAGAAATGGAACAGACATTGTGGTCTCGGCACCCAAGAAGGGTGTCTGAGCTGTTGAATGTAACGACTGCATTAGATTTGCCTACAGGTTCCCGGGAAGGCCATCTCCAAAGCCTCATGAACAAAGCTTTGAGCTTCCACGTCACCTGGCCATGACCTGGCTCAGCCATGACGCCCCATGTGACGGGATCAAAGAGACCCAGAAGAGGTGCAGCAGTGTGCCCCAGGCCCTGGCTCCCTCAAGTTTCAGCCCACCCTCCTCCAATGCGTCTTCCTGTGCTACAGCGTGGAAAGCTGAAATCAACTCCCCAGATGCTCACCAGGAAGGCTCAGGATGCAAATCAGATTCCACCAGTCAGGAGATGGAGGCCTCCTTCCCTCCAGCAGTGATCCATGCTTGTGGCAGGGTCTCAGGTCACAAGCTGGGGAAGCAGTCACAGGCGACCCACATCCCAGGTCCTGGGGGCAGCTTCCTGGGGACCTGGACGTCTGCACGGCAGCCTCCCTGTGTCTGTGTGGCCTTGAACATAAGCTTCGAACGAGACCTTTTGATCCCCAGCCCTCCAGCTTTTCCAAAGACTGTGTAAGCACCTCCTTCCCTGTATTCAAACCCTCTCCTCATAGCCAGCTCAATGTCTGCCTGCACCCAAGCCCTGCCTGGCACGAGGAGCTGCCCGCTAGTCACCAGCACAAGCCACTGAGTCCCAGTCTCTGTGACAGGAGCATTCACTCCAGGCTCCGCCCAGTCAGGACTCCAAGGACAGCTTTGTGGCGATGACACCTTCCACGCTAGCCCAAGGAAGGCCCCTGGCCACAGCCCGCAGCTGACCAGTTAGACAAGCTGAACTTTGCCTGCCATCACTTCCACTTGTCACCAGAAACACTTGTCATTAAAACACCAGCATCCTTGGGCCCATTTTAATGTCAAGGTGACAGATATTACATCTGCACACCCATAAAGGGATGGGCAAAGGAGAGGTCAGTTTTAAGGAATAAAGGAACCAATAGAGAAAGAATTTGAAATGTCCGAGGTGCCATGGGCCACAGATGGCAGCATGAAGACATTGGAAAGAAACACAGGTGTGAAAATGCTGGCATATTGGAGGGGCAGAAACATAGACATGTGGATGGATGGACAGATGGACAGATGGATACTAGAATGGATGAAGAGATGATAGGGTGGATGACAGGGTGGGTGGGTGGGTGGATGGATGGATAGGTGATAGGGTGGATGATAGGGTGGGTGGGTGGGTGGATGGATGGATAGGTGATAGGGTGGATGATAGGGTGGGTGGGTGGGTGGATGGATGGATAGGTGATAGGGTGGATGATAGGGTGGATGGGTGGATGGATGGATGGATGGATACTAGAGTGGATGGACAGATGATAGGGTCGCTGAATGAGTGAATGGATGAATGGATGGAGAAAAGGAGGGAGGGAAGGATGGAGGGAGGGAGGGAAGGATGGATGGATGGATGGATAGATGGATAGGTGATAGGGTGGATGATAGGGTGGATGGATGGATGGATACGATGGATGGATGCATGGATGCTGCACAGATGAATGGATTAATGGATAATTGGATGGATGATAGGGTAGATGACAAGGTAGATGGACAGATGGTTGGATGGATAGGCGGATGAATGAATGGATGACAGTATGGAGAGCAGGATAGATGGATATATGGATGAATGCATGGATGGATGACAGGATAGACTGGACAGCAAAATGAATGGATGGTTGAATGAATGGATGGATGGATGGATAACAGGATGAATGCACGGATGGATGGATGATAGTGTGGATGATAGGGCAGATGGATGGATGGATGGATGGATGATAGGGCAGATGGATGGATGGATGGATGGATGGATGATAGGGCAGATGGATGGATGGATGGATGGATGGATGATAGGGCAGATGGATCGATGGATGGATGGATGATAGGGCAGATGGATGGATGGATGGATGGATGGATGATAGGGCAGATGGATGGATGGATGGATGGATGGATGATAGGGCAGATGGATGGATGGATGGATGGATGGATGATAGGGCAGATGGATCGATGGATGGATGGATGGATGATAGGGCAGATGGATGGATGGATGGATGGATGGATGATAGGGCAGATGGATGGATGGATGGATGGATGGATGGATGGATGATAGGGCAGATGGATGGATGGATGGATGGATGATAGGGCAGATGGATGGATGGATGGTTGAAAGGATGAATGAGCAAATGAGCAGGCAAATGGTGCAAATCAGGAGGTAGAGGTGCCAGAGACAAATTTTACAATTGGCCATCTAAGTAGTCAAATGTTTCAACAGCCAGTGGCAATATCTCAACTAACCACACAAGGATGACCCCCCACCAACAGGTGTTCCCACAATCATCTATTAAATCAACTGCCCAGTGCTGCCCAAGAGCTAAGACAGGAATTTCTGAGCTCCCTGTCACACTCAGCTGGATGGGTACAGGTATTGAAACAGCTCCAGAACACTGCAGCTCACAACACGCCTGCAACGTGAAACCCAGCACACGTAACCTGGGATGACAGTACTCAAACCAAACCGCTGAGCCGAGAACCTCTCCCTAAAGCCTATAGCACAACCTACCTCAGCAGGGGACCTGCACAGCCTACCACCCAACAAGCGCTCTACTCTCCTCCTGGGGCTAGGAGAGCTGTGGGGTGTCTGTGGGCGCCTGGCACCCACAAGAGCAGATGGGGTGAGGAGGCAGCTTCTGGAAGGACTTTAAGTTGGCTCCTGATAGTCAGCTGGCACCTGGACACCCCTCTGTGGTGCTAGAAGCAAGAAGGGGTGACTGAGGCCAGGGCTCCCACCTGCCAGGGCTCGATGGCCAATCATAGGCTCAGTAGCCCATGTATTTGGAAGTGGAACCACTCAGGAAAGACCACCTCTCTGCCATACCTGCAAACAGCCAGAAATAGCCTGCTTTAAGGAAGGGGCAAGGCAGGGGGTGAGAGCAGGGCCCGGGGCCACCACCTGGAGCTACAAGGGGTGTGTCCTCAGAATGGAATCCAGAATCTTCCAACTCCACACAGCTGCTGTGCTCAATGCTGCCCTACTCTGCCACGCCCAAGAATGGAAATGCTCAGAGGGGCCCCAGCTAACCGCTGACATCAGCCCTCATTGCTCCAGCCTCCTTGGAGCACGTGGTGCAGGAGGTGGGGGATCTGAGAAGAACAAAGTGACTCACAGCCAGAAATGCAGGCCTAGGGGCCATGGGTGTGCCTTGGGCCGCTTCCAGTGCTTAAACATTCATCCCAAGACCCTGGGCCACTGATGGAGTCATGAGCAGGGAGGTACCAGAAGGAATAGGGGACCACGTGAGCAGGGCCGTGCGGGGCGGGGCTGTGTGAGGCAGAGTGGAGCCGCGTGGTGCTGGGCGGGGCCTATGGTGCTGGGTGGGACACTGCAGTGTGGGCGGGGCCGGAGCGAGGCCATGGTTGGCTGGGCGAGGCCTCGAGGATGGACTGACCTGCAGTGTGGGGCGGTGTGGGCGAGGCTTCTGGTGTGGGCGGGACCTTGTGGCTGGGCGGGGCATGGGGGCGGGGCTTGGTCATCTCTCAGGCCCCGCACAGGGGCGGCACACATTAAGTGCTCAACCGCGTTTGCTGAGTGACTGAAGAAGTCAACCTGCGGCTTTTACACAAGACCGACAGAGGGAAGGGGAAAAGAACAGCTTCACTACTGTTGCTACGTTTGCAAATAAAATAAGCAAACACCACCTCCCTTGCACGCTGAGTTACTGTCACGGTATGGCAGTGGACTAACCCTCCCAGCAGCCCCAGGACCCAACAGAGGAGCTGCTACTGTTTGATCTGCCCAGAGGGAAGCTGGGGCTTAAGGACCGAGACAGTCACAAACCCCCAAGAGGCGGCGCTAGGGCTGCACCTGGGTCTTCCGCTCTAAATTCACTTTTTTTTTTTTTTTCCTAAATAAGCCACGGATACTTTTAAACATCAGCTAATCGGGAAAGATTGCTTTTGAAGTCCAGGGTGTCTGCGTCCATGCCAGATGGTGTGCTGCTTATTTTTCAGCCAGCCCTAAAGGTTCAGGTTAGGAATTCGTGGTTTATCACAACCTGCTTTTTCTTGCCAGCAAATTTACAGGGGAGGCTTCCAGGCCTCGGAATCTGTAACGTGCACTCCAACTCCCCAGGACCTGGTGGCCCCCTAAGTGGAGCCCTGTCCACTGCTTTGTTACAAACAAGATGTGCTTCTCACGAGTGACTTTGTCATCCACCTGCTAATCTCCAGATCCCAAGTCCCTTTCTCAGGTCAGGGCCATTGGGAGAGATGGAGTGGGGGGTGTGGGATATCACTTTTATCTTATTAGAAGGTTATTTTCAACCCTTGCCCCCCACCTCCCCAGCAGGCCTACTCCCTCCACCCCAGAGGTCAGGCTTTCTGGGCCAACACTCACAGCCTGTCTGCACCCCCACCCTTGCTGCAAAAGGACCACCATGGCTTTCTAGTAACTGTCACAGAACGCTCAAGATCACGGGTCCCAGGAGGCACTACTGGGGTGAGGGGAGCACGCAGTTAGAGCACCCAGCAGGAGTGATGCTGTCTCCTCCTTGGCCCCTCCTTTGGAACCTTGGCCACGGCGTTGGGATTCCCAGGCCTCCCAGGCGTTGGGATTCCCAGGCCTCCCAGCCGGAACAGGACAATATCTCTGCCTCACCCTGGAGCCCAGAGGTCACAGCACAGAATTTAATCTATGTCACCAATGCTCCAGACTCTGAGCCTAGGGCCAAGTCCTGCCGCAGGCCTGCGGGCGGTTAGAGCAAAACCAGCCTACGAACCTGACAGAAAAAGCCAGCTGGGGAAGGAAAGAAGGAGAGGGGTGGAGGATTAAGATTTTGGCATGCTCCAAAGTCAACATCATTATCTCCAAGATAAAATTTCAGAGCTCTCTAAATAACCCCCGAGGTTTAAGTCTTCAGAGTTCCCAGGACAGAACTGAT
This sequence comes from Dugong dugon, assembly GCA_030035585.1. Classification (NCBI taxonomy): domain Eukaryota; kingdom Metazoa; phylum Chordata; class Mammalia; order Sirenia; family Dugongidae; genus Dugong; species Dugong dugon. The sequence continues at coordinate 3,385,577 of CM057471.1, forward strand.
ATCAGAGCCAGAAGGGGTCATGGACAAGAGCCAGGCCAACAACCTTTATTCTGAATGGGAAAACGAGGTCCTGAGAAGGGGAGTGAGGAGCCCAGGAACACGCAGCACGTTGCTGCCGAGCTGGGGCGAGGGCTGAGCCATCCTCAGCTTCTATTCCACCTGCTGAGGTTCCTGGCCTTCACGCCACTCATCACAGGCACATGACAGATGGAGCCAAGGACTGGGCCTCTGGATCACAACAGCCTGCTTTCCTCCCCACATGCAATGCCACAGCCTCAGTGTGCTGACCACATTTGTCATTCTGTCGTTGTAAATACATAACTGCCTATGCAAATTACCTGCGTAACACCTGTCTCCTTTCCTGGGCTACAGACTCCAGGTGGGCGGGGCCCAGCCTGCCTGTCCCCACTGGACTCCTGGGCCAGCACAGGGCCCGGCGGACACCGCCAGCGTTTCTTAGCAAACACCACATTTTCTGCAGGTTTGCAAAGAGCCAGCCCAGGGCCTGATCCCCCCACCCCCTCACTCCCTACACCCTCATACCCCCACGCCCCCACACCCCCATACCCCCACACCCCCACCCCCACCCCCCACCCAACCCCATGGAAGGGTCCCTACTCTCACTGCTGTCTCTACTCTCCCGCTTCTCATGCTTCCGGAAGCAAGAAGAGCCACAGCCTTTAAAGGGCCAGGCCCGAGCAATGAGCCAGGCTGCGGGCTCCCCCACCAGCCCTCCCTTTGAAGCACAGGGCCTAGTCCTAGGGGTCACCCCAAAAGGGGGAGAAGCAAGCAGGCCATGTGAAGGCTCCATCTGAAATCTTACTCAGTGACCCAACTCGGAACAGAGCTGGGGCAGGGGCGGGGACATGCAGAGGCCTGGAACTGTCCCCCCTCAGGGTGGGGTAGGGACATGCGGATCCCTGGTACTGTCTGCGGGGGCTGTCCCCCCTCAGGGCGGGGTAGGGATGTGGTGATCCCTGGAACTGTCTAGGGGGGGCTGTCCCCCCTCAGGGTGGAGTAGGGACGTGGGAATCCCTGGAACTGTCTAGGGGGGGCTGTCCCCGCCTCTGGACTACAGATGCCCTCCCTCTCCCACCTCACGCTCACCCTCAGGCAGCATCCACAGTGGAGGTGGCATCTGATTGGGGGACCTGACCCCTGGTACACATAAACTCAGGGTGTATGGCCAGGCTCAGGGCCACATGGGGGAAACGAGGTTCCCCACACCAGCCTAAGAACACCAGCCTCACCCCGCCCACCCCCGCTCAACACTACAGGGCTTCCTCCCACCCCGCCAACATGACTCCTGCACTGACCTTCAAGTCTCACCCTCAAGCCCCGATGGCTTTCCATAGGCCCTGGCTACAGCCAGCCTGTCTGCTCACCGATGCCACAGCATTGCTGGCTCCGTGGAGGCCACTGAGAGCTGTGCCCTCAGGGTTGTGCGTGCTCAGTCCCCACCAGGTGGCCCTCTCACCTCCGGGCCCCCACGCGGGTCTGATGCAGCCGCACACGTGGCTGGGTTTGAACTCTGGCTCTGCTGCTCCCGGCATGGGCCTGGCCAGAATGCCGGGTGCCTGCCCGGCATGGGGCTGTGCCGGGAGGGGCCTATCCCGTCCCCTGCATTCCGCACATGCCCACAGCCTCCTCCTGGGCAGTCTGCTCTGACCACAGCACCTGCCCAGAGCCTTTGTGTATCACTAACCCCAAGTCCTAAGCGCGTGGTCCACCATGTGTCGTGGGCCTGAGGAAGCGGCCTGGACACCCGGCATCCCTGGACAGTGCCCACTGGGGCCTGGACACCCAGCCTCCCTGATCAGTGCCCACCTGGGCCTGCACACCTGGCATCCCTGGTCAGTGCCCACCTGGGCCTGCACACCTGGTGTCCCTGGTCAGTGCCCACCTGGGCCTGCACACCAGGCGTCCCTGGTCAGTGCCCACCTGGGCCTGCACACCTGGCTGCCCTTGTCAGTGCCCACCTGGGCCTGCACACCTGGCGTCCCTGGTCAGTGCCCACCTGGCCTGCACACCTGGCTGCCCTTGTCAGTGCCCACCTGGGCCTGCACACCTGGCGTCCCTGGTCAGTGCCCACCTGGGCCTGCACACCTGGCTGCCCTGGTCAGTGCCCATCTGGGCCTGCACACCTGGAGTCCCTGGTCAGTGCCCACCTGGGCCTGCACATCTGGCTTCCCTGGTCAGTGCCCACCTGGGCCTGCACACCAGGCGTCCCTGATCAGTGCCCACCTGGGCCTGCACACCTGGCATGCTTGGTCAGTGCATACCTAGGCCTGCACACCTGGCCTCCCTGCTCAGTGCACACCTGGGCCTGCACACTTAGCCTGCCTGTTCAGTGCCCCCTGGGCCAGGCTCCGTGGTGCACGGTGGCATTGCACTTGTCAGTGGCTCCTGGCCACATTTCCAAAGAAGAGCTGAGGCCTGACCACACGGCTGCTGGTGGCTGTCCCTACTGTCCTGGAGACAGTGTCACCGTTCTCACCGGGGCTGTCTTTACAGGTATGTGTGGCAGCTGTCTCCCTTACTACTGACTTTCAGAAGGCAGGGCCCCACTAGTCACCCACATTCCTGGGGGCGTACAAAGCACCACGGTTTGGGGTTCAGTGGATTTGGCTTTGATTCCCAGACCTCCCGCTTGCTAGCCACGTGGGGACCCTGGGAAAAGCAGGTCCTCCTGGCCACGTTAACCTGCTGTGAAATGGGTGAGGCCCGACACCTCCAGATGAAAGGTAACCCTTAATATACACCCTACACATACTGTGCACCGCAGAATTCAGAGACGGGAACCGTTAGCTTGGGCAGGGCACCTGTGAAGGCTTCCTGGAGGAGGGGACCGATAGAGTGGAAGAGGAAGACACGGAAGCAGCATGGGTAGTTTTCAGCCACAATAAGCGTTCCTGGCACAGGGAGTCTGCCCCCAGCAGGGCAAGCTCCCGCCAGACAGCAGAGGAAGCCCTGGGTCAGGCAGAGCTGGGCCACACGGAGGAGGTCAGCCTCCTCCGCTCCAATGGCTACAGCTGCCGCAGACCTTTCTGACGCTCTACATTGAGAACTGGGAGGAGATGTCACCACAGAATGGCACCAGGAAATAAGGGGTGTGGCCCGCTGCTCACAGCGTCTGTCCTTTTGTTGGTCCTCGCTGCTTTCTGTCGTCTTTGTATCTTTATATAGATATTTATATCTATGTCCCTCCCTGTCCTCGGTATCAGGAACTAACATCACAACGGACACCACACCCTGGCAAAGGAGGGAGGCCGGGCTCCATGCTCACGGCGCTGCCAGAGAGAGCTGTTCCAGGAGCGGAGCCAGCAGGCTGGATGGGGAACCAAACGATTAATCTTAGTTCCTCAACGGCAATTTATCTCCTTGTTCCAGAGAAAAGAGTGGGAATGACAACAGGACCAATTCCAGTATGCCAGGATGGGTGCTGTGGGCACAGGTCTGTGTCCTTTCAGGAGGGCCCAGAGGGTGAGTTAGCTGCACTGGGTCAGCCAGGGTCACACTGGCGGCGGAGACCGTAGACGGTGGGCCTGTGTTTTTAATCTCTGCCACAAGGCCTGGCTCAGGCTCATGGTGGGCACTCACCAAGGTGTGCTGAAGTAAGGAGAGGGGAGGGGGCATAAGATCACCATAAACTCACCAGCTTCTTGTCAGATGCTCCCAGGCCCCAGCTGACCTCAAACTTGAAACGACCAAAGGCACCAGTCACTGAGGCCTGCCTCACCCTCCACGGGTAGGTTCATCCGTTAAGCAATGTTTTAAAAAACACCTCTACAAGTTCAGTGCGTTTTGAAGCCCCTTCGTCACCATTTCTGAATTAACCCCTGTCCTTCCAGAATCAGGCAAACCCCATAGAACTGACGTGAGCATTTCTAGCCCCCTTGTCCCCGCAGGGGACACTCGACTTTCTGTGTGTGATGGTAGAGCCTTCAGGACTCAGAAGCCAATGAGAAACATCTTCCCGTCTACTTAAATGCTCAGTGGAACCAGGTACAAGGATATACCTTAAAATCAACAGCAGCTCCACCACGCAGAGCCTCAGCTTCTCCGATGTGAAGAGGGGATATGAGCAGACCTCCCTCACTGGGGACACCATGAGTGGCAGCTGAACGTGGTAACACTAATAATGCTCTTGGGGTCCCTCTTACTGTCAAGAGTCACTATGACCAGTCAAAGTGATGCCCAAGAGACCCCTTAGCCTAAGGAAGCTCGAGGAGAATGCGAAGCCCCCACCATAAATTGAAAAGGACCTCCACATCTTGGTGTCCCTGCTCCCACAGTGTCCCAGCACCCTAGTCACAGCCTGACACCCCACACCTCCCCCCAGCACTGGAATAGCAGGAGAAGCTCCTATGGACCTGCCATTTCCATGGACAGTAAACTGCTTGAAGAAAGGGACAAGCCTTACCCCTAATCCACAGGAGGAAGAGGGCTTAGCCCAGAGTGGACGCTCCGTAAGGTGAATGAATGAACCAACCGACAGATCGACCAACCAATGAGCCAACAAAGGAAGCACGTATTCTGTGGATTCCAGATAAATGCCAGTGGAAGAGCAAACCTCCTCGGGGGACAGCTTTGCAATATCTCGATTAGGATGCTGACCTGGCATTTCTACCCTTAAGGCTGAACCCTGCAGAAATGCTTGCATATGTGCAAAGATGTCCAAAACAGTATGGTTTGTGATAGCAAAAATCTAGAGACACACGAAATGCCCATCAATCAAGCACTGGTTAACTAAACAGTAGTTACATCAGTGATGCACTCTGTGGAGGCTGGAAAGGATGAGGTTGGTCTAGATGTCCCAATATGGAAAGATAGCCAAGACATGTTATTAAATGAAAACACAGAAAAACCCATAAAACTTTTATACTAAAGTAAATGCATGCATAATACCTTTTATGTAAAAATAAATTAAAAACTTGTATATGATCTTCAAACACACAGTGTAAATGCACTCACAAAAACAGGTGTATACAGGTATGATACCAATTAAATTGTTAAGTGAGATCTGATAGAACGATATAGGGGAATGTCTGCTTATCACCTTTACATACCTCTACTTCTTAAATCTTTGTAAGCATATATGCACATAAAAATGGTATAATTTTTAATAACCAAAGAAAAGTACAACAAAATTTTTAGTGTGGTAGTTTATAAAATGGCCACAAATTCTTGAACACAACCTCCCATCAAGAAGTCGTGTCTCCAAAGACACAAGGAAAGTATTAGCCCAAGACACAGAAAGGGCCACGTAAACCAGAGACGTCATCAGCCTGAGACCAGAGGAACTAGATGGTGCCCAGCTACCACCAATGACCGCCCTGACAGGGAACACAACAGAGAGTCCCTGACGGAGCAGGAGAAAAGTGGGGTGCCGAACTCAAATTCTAGTAAAAAGACCAAACTTAATGGTTTGACTGAGACTGGAGGGACCCCAGAAGACATGGCCCCCAGACTCTCTGTTAGCCCAAAACTAAAACCATTCCCGAGGCCAACTCTTCAGACAAAAATTAGACTGGACTGTGGGGCATAAAATGATGCTTGTGAAGAGTGTGCTTCTTAGCTCAAGTAGATACATGAGACTAAAAGGGCAGCTACTGTCTGGAGGTGAGATGAGAAGGCAGAGAGGATCAGCAGCTGGTTGAATGGACACGGGAAATCCAGGGTAGAAAGGAGAAGTGTGCTGTCACAGTATGGGGAGAGCAACTAGGGTCCCATAACAACGTATGTATAAATTTTTGTATGAGAGACTAACTTGAATTGTAAACTTTCACTTAAAGCACAATCAAAAAAAAGAAAGAATATGAAGAAGAAGTGGTGTCTACGCCCCTTCCCTAGAATCCAGGTGGGCTCCGTGACTTCTTGATGCTACAGGGTGGGGAAGGGGTGATGTGCTAGTTGAGGGGCAAGGCTTTAAGAAACTGGTAGATTCTGCTTCTTGTGTCTCTTGGAATAGTCTCTTTTGGAACCCAGATACCATGCTGTGAGGAAGCCCAGCAGCCCCTTGGAGAGTCCCATGTGCCGAGAAACTCAGGTCCCCAGCCAACAGCCAGCACTAACTTGCCAGCCATGCAGGAAAACCATCATGGAAATGGATTCACCAGCCCCTGTCCAGCCATCCAGCTTGACACCTTGTGGCGCAGACAAGCTGTTCCCACCACACCCTACCCAAAATGCAGGTTTACATGTAAAATAAAAGACTGTTATTGTTTTAAGACACTAAGTTTGGATTGGTTGCTCTACAGCAATGAATAACCACAACAAAAGCAAACAAACTAGGAGAGAGATACCATACGGTGAAAAAATAAAATAAAATAGAAACTCTTCAACTAAACTCAAGCAAATAAATAATGTTCAATGTCAATGATAGTTAAATAAACACAAATTAAAATAAGACTCCACTGTCTCCTTTCAAAAAAAATACATACATATATATAAAATGAACCAAAATTTGGCAAGGATGTAAGCAAGTGGATGTTAATAATAAGGAAGTAAATATTGCACTGGAGAGGACCTCAGTGGATACATTGTTGAACAGGAGCGATGCCATCCTTGCCTTGTCCCTGATCTTAAAGGGAAAGGATTCAGTTTGTAGATTTCATTCAGTACAGATGGGAGTTTAAACTGACACCTTTCTAGGGGACAATTGGAAACTTGGAACCAAAAGTCTTCAAAACACTCATACCCGTCAACCACTTGTTAAAACCGACCACTAATACTGGATTAGCGATCAATGCAAATACTTAATCAGAGATGCTCACCTCAACGTTACGCGCAACACGAAAGACTTTGAAAGAAACTAAATGTTCCAACCGCCACAGTCAAGATATAGAACATTTCTATAACCTCAAAAAGCTCCCTTGGGCCCCCCTCCCCACCCCCTGGACTCTGGCAGCCACCGACCTGTTTTCTGTCCCTACAGTTTTGCCTTTTCTTGAATGTCACACAGATGGGATCATGCCACGAATAGTCTTTCGTGTCTGGCTTATTTCACTCAGCGTAATTCCTTTGTATCCACGTTGCTTCCTGTGTTACTGGCTTGTTGCTTTTTATCACCCATCGATATTCCATTGCAGGGTGTACCACAACTTGTTTTTCTGTCATAGAAACACTATTGACTTCTGTATCCTATGGCCATGCTGAGCTTACTTATTAGTTCTAGAAGCTTTTCGATAGATGCCTTAGATTTTTTTACAGAGACAGTGGTGTGGCCTGCAAATAAAGAAATTTTGCTTCTTCCTTTCTAACCTCCACTTTTCTTTTCTAATCTACATGCCTTTTATTTCTTTTTCTTGCCTTATTGCACTGGTTGGGACCTCAATGGACACGCTGTTGAACGGAAGTGGTGAGAGCAGTCATCCTTGCCTTGTTCCTGGTCTTGGGGGGAAAGCATTCACTTTGTAGATTTCACATAGATGTCCTCTATCATCAAAGAAGTTTCCTTTGCTTCCTAGTTGACTGATATTTGATCATCATATTTTAGGTAGCAAATAATTACAATGTAGCAAATAATCCCAATTTTGTAAATACAGGCATGGAGCAAATGCTGGAAAGTAATTACAGCAAAATGTTCATTTAGTCATCTATCTGGCTGCACTTAACGGAAACCATCATCCTCAGCATCATCGTGGCTTAAACAAGTAAGGAATTATGATCCATTTTCAGTCTTCTTCTTCATACTTTTTGGTAGTTTTTAACATTTCCATGATGGATATGTATTGCTATTATAATAACAAGTTAACAGAATAATAAATGCCAGTTAGTGTCCCCAGGAAATGACATTATACAATTAAACACCCATCCTCTCTGTGCCTACCCGGAACAGCAAGGCAGAACAGTCCTTTTGGCCTTTGCCTTATGGTGGGCAATTTTTAACTGGCCTTTATAAGACAAGGCTGTGTTTGCATTTCTCAGGAATGCCTACATTTCACAGGAGGCTGACATTTGCAACGGGCCACCCCTCACCCGTGGTGCCCACAGGGCCCTCATCAAGGCCTGACTCCAGCTTACCCTTGCCCTTTCAGACTGAAATGTGGACAAAAGGCACACGTATTGCTGGCTCATTGTTCGTCCTCCTCAGCACTGGCACTGCCTGGTATTTGCTTTAAATTCACATTTAAAAAGACAGCTTTAGAAACAGAAAGAAATTGGCCACTGGAGATGGTTTAACACTTATTAAATGCTACCCAGCAAACAATCTGATAGATGGAGTCAAAAGGAATAAGTTTCCTGTTACAAATTAAAGCCACCATCTGTCCAATCAACCCCTTCACGCCTCCACCAAATTGCACAGTTCCTCGTACAGAGCGGCGGCTAGAACACTGGCCGCAGAATGATTGGGTTCTGACATGATTATATTCAGTTATGAGATTCAAAGAGAGGAACACTGCACTGGGTCACTCTGACTTTTGAAGGATGATTCATACTTTACAGGACTTCCCCCAGAACCAGAAGGCATTTTTCAATTACAGTGCTATGCAAGTTTTCAAAACACTTGGAACTGTGACTCAGAGCCAGCTACGTGGACACCTAATTCGACGATGACTATATAAGCTACCCCAAAGGGTGCACCACAAATTGGTGGCAGAACTGAGAACCGGACTGCACTGTCCTCACCCATAAGCCTACACCACCCAACCCAGCCGAGTCCTCCGGCCCCCACGGGAGGTGGATTAGCTCAACCTTCAGAGCTCAGGGCTGGTGAAGTCAGGTTTCAAGGGTTCCCCCGGGTGGACCGGTTCCAGGCTCAGAAACCTCAGCCAGCCCTCCTGGAAGAAGGTGAAACACAAGAGTGTGTCATGATAACGGAGACCATTTTCACTACTGGGAAGTTCATCCGCAAGGCTGCATCCTGCTGCCCCAGACAAACTAGGCAGGCTGCTACAACTAAAGGCAAAGGCAGGTCTTTGCTTCCCACCCCCACCTCCACCCCAGACCAGGCAGCTTCCTCTGTAGCACTCCCAGACACCATCTCCACCCCTCCCTACTCTTCACCACTGCTCCAGTGCAGACTCCAAGCACATTCTTTCCACGTGACTCCTTGGAAGTGAGAAGATCCTGATATCACTGTCAACTCTTCTGGCTCTGCTCTTAAGAGCCTGGCCTGCCCACAGCAGGGACTCACCACATGCACCCATCACCAACTAGAGGGAAGATAATTAGCATCTACTGAATGTCTAGTAGGTTCTAAAAGATTCCCTTATGTTTTCTGACTGAATGGCAGGAGAGGTGTAAAGCTATGAATACACGAGTTACTAATCCTATTAATAATTCAACCCCTCACAATAACCCTGTAAAGCAGGAATTACTGCCCCATTCTTCAGATGAGGAGACAAGGTGTCATATAAAAGCCCAAGTGACCTGGGAAAAGCCAGAGGCCCAGTAAGTGGCCAAACGAGGTCACCAGCATTCAATAGAGGCTCGCTGCTCCTCCCCAGAATCAGAAAGGGGGAAGTGTCTGGCTTATAATGGGGTAAGCACCCCCAGTTCTATAACGTGAAGTCCACATGGATTCAACAACTGATGATAATGTGGACCAGAGCATGCTAGGCCGGCTACAATTTGGTCACTTTGCGTGAAATGTGAGTCTGCAGTATAAAAAGGGCTTTAAAATGTTCCTGTGCTTTGATGCAGTGAGTCAACATCTAAGAATCTATCCTAAGGAAATAATCAGAGAGGCAGAAAGGATTCACCAGAAAGATGTTCATTCAAGTGTTATTTATAACAGCGAACAATTGGAAACAACCCAAAGCCAACATCAGAGCAACAGCTTAACGAAACTTTAAACGCAAGCATAGAATGGGATGTCAGGCACCCATTGAGATATTTCCAGAGTTCATAATGACATTGGCAAGAGTCATAGCTAAAGGTGGGACACCATACTGTTTCTATACATAAGCTCAACTATGGAAAGCAGAAAATGTGAAGAAAAAGAAAAAGCCGTTTGGATAGTTTTCAAATTCGCTGTAATGAGTACACTGCACTTTTATAGTTAAGAAAAGGTAACAAAGGTATGTGGAGAATTAGTATAATCTCTGAATCTACACCAAATATCCAGAAACACTTGGACCTTCCACCTCCCGGTTCCCAAGATGGAGTTTATCTCAAATTTTACTGCCAATTGGCACACTTCCCTTGCTTCTCCTCACCTGTCTAAATCCTACCTGGGCTGAGCGCCCACAGGGGCCTCCCCCCCCTCTCTTCACTCTTAAGCAATCCACATCTCGTTATTATTCTGACTGTACTGCCTGCTGCTGTTGCAACTGGATTTATCGTGTCTCCTCCGTTAAGCCAACAAACAAACATAGCTTGAGAATCAAGGTGCACCTGGTACTATGCTAAGCTCTGCAGAAATGAAGTGAATCAGACGTTCTTTGCCTCAAGGAGCTCTGGTGTAGACAACAGATGTCTGAAGTGGTCATAACCCACCCTAATGTAAAGCAATAATGCAAAGTGGTGTGGTAGAGAGGGAAGCCCCGCACTGTAATAGAAGAATGGATGGATCAGTGGGGGATGGATGGATGGATGGATGGATGGATGGATGGATGGATGGATGGATGGATAAGTGGATGAATGGGCGATTGGGTGGATTTACGATTTGGGCGGATGGGTGTGTGAATGGATTGATGGTTTTATGGTTGGATGGATGTATGGATGCATGGATGGATGGATGGATGGATGGATTTATGATTTGGATGGTGTTATAGATTGAATTATGTCCCCCCAAAATGTACATCAAATTGGCTAGGCTACGATTCCCAGTGCTGTATGGTTGTCCACCATTTTGTGATCTGATGTAATTATCCTATGGGTTGTAAATCCTAACCTCTATGATGTTAATGAGGCAGGATTAGAGGCAGTTATGTTAATGAGGCAGGACTCAATCTACAGGATTAGGTTGTATCTTGAAATCCAAAAGAGAGAATCAAGCAGAGAAGAGAGGGACATCATACCAATAAGAAAGAAGCACCAGGAGCAGAGCGCATCCTTTGGACCTGGGGTTCCTGTGCTGAGAAGCTCCTAGACCAGGGGAAGATTGATGACAACGACCTTCCCCCAGAATCAACAGAGGGAGGTAGCGCCTTGAATTGGGACTTCTAGCCTCTTAGACTGTGAGAGAATAAATATCTGTTTGTTAAAGCCATTCACTTGTGGTATGTGTTATAGCAGCACTAGATAACCAAGACAGATGGATAGGTGGACAGGTAGGTGGGTGGGTGAATAGATGGATGGGTAGATGGATGGCATGGATGGACAGGTGGATAGATGGGTGGTTAGATGCTTGGATGCATGTGTAGGTGAACGAAGATGACAACCTCATCTCTTGCCACTCTGGCTTTCCTGCCACCTCCACTAAAGCCCTCACTGAAAGGCCAAGATCTCACAGCATCACAGCACATCCTGTTCCCTCTGCTTGGAATCTTCCATCCCTTCACCCTCACTCCTGGTGAATCGCTACCATCATCCAGACCTCAGCTTAGATGCAACCTCTGAGAAAGATTTCCTAAAACCCACAACGCGGGTTGGGGGCCCTCCTCAGTGTTTACTCTTATTGTATTTGACTGAACCATGTGAAATTGCTAATACTTGACCATTTGGGGCCCACAATATAGCAATTTCACATGGCTCCACTAACAAACCCATCACATGCTCTTGCGATTATCCAATCCCACCAGGCTGTGGGGCTGGATGACCCTAGTCATCCTTTAGTTTCTGGCACCTGGCACCATGATTAAGCATCGTGTCCAGCACATCCATAACACCATTAGATAATAAAGTGAATAAATGACTCTCGACTCTTTCCCTCATCCCCTCCCAGCTCTGTGTTCCAACAAGACAGACCAGCTCGGTTTCCTCTGGTGGGAATAATAGCAGCCATAGCTTAGAGGAAAAGTGAATGTTCCAACAGGGGCCTTCTGGAAACAACACACAAAGTCCGTAGGGAAGGAGCAGGGATTTCAGATTCTTTTGTAATACAGAGGGATCTCTGCTGCCCCTCAACTCCACACAGCACCCTCCCTGGGGCCAGGCGCTGGTCACTACCTCCTCCCCTGACTGTCAACACCTGTGGTCCTCCAGGTGAGGGACCCTTGAAGCCTCATGACTGAAAATGCTGGCAGGTGGTGGGGTAACAGGAGCCCTCATTCACTACTAATGGGAATGCAAAATGGTGCAGCCATTTTGGAGACAGTCTGGCTGTTTCTTACAAACCTAACAGAGACTGACCATACCAAAACCCAACCCATTGCCATCGAGTTGATTCTGACTCATAGCGACCCTATAGGACAGAGTAGAAAGCCCCATAGGGTTTCCAAGGCATGACTGGTCAAACTGATGACATTTGCTTAGCAGCCGAGCTCTTAACCACGTGCCACCAGTGCTGCATGCTGACCACAGGATCTAGTAATTGTGCTCCTAGGTATTTACCCAGATGAGGTGAAAATGCATGTCCACATAAAAAACCTACACACTTACGTTTATGGCAGCTCTACTCATAATCGCTAAAACTTGGAAGCAACAAAGATGTCTTTCAACAGGTAAATGGATAAAGAAACTGTGGTACATCCATACGATGGAATATTATTCAGCGATAAAAAGAAATGAGCTATCAAACCACAAGAAGACATGGAGGAGCCTTAAACACACATTGCTAAGTGCAAGAAACCAGTCTGAAAAGGCTCCATACTGCAGGATTCCAACTCTATGACTTTCTAGAAAAGGCAAAGCTATGGAGACAGCGAACAGACGAGTGGTTTGCGAGGGGGTAGTGGGGAGGGTGAATAGATAGAGCATGGGGCATTTTTAGGGCAGTGAAACTATTCTGTATGATACTGTTATGGCGGACACAGGACATGATGCATTTGTCTACACCCATAGGATGGTACAACACCAAGAGAGGACCCTCATGTAGACTATGGACTCCAGCTCACGTTCCTATTCTCAGAGCACTGTGCCAATCCCTGAATGATACACACATCTTCAAGTAGCCCCTTCCTAGTCAGTCTTCTTTCCGTTATGGTTTTGTTTTGTTTTGTTAAGACCACACACTTTTTCAGTGGACTACGTCACTCCAGCCAAAAGCAGCTGCCTGCCAGTGGGAAAACATCAGCCCTAGACGGGCCACCCCACACTTCACTTTGTCTCTTTTATCTGCATACCTGTCTTCCTGCCTACCTGCCTACCTCCAACCAAGCCAGCTGTCTGGACAATCGATGCATGCACACAATTCGAAAGGTGCCAGAGCATGCCGGCACCCAGCTGCCCCCCTGGAAACACCTACAGTCCCAGCTTTCTGTGCACCCTTCCATATAACCTAGGCATAGACAAGCCTAGATTCGTGGGTCTTCTTTCTTTTAATAGTGATGGGTTCATACTATCAGGAACATTCTTCACGTGGCTTTTCTTTGTTTAATATATCTTAGAGAGGCATCAATTTCCACATTCTTTTCACTGCTGCACTGATTCTGTTCTTGGATGTACAATAATTTATCTAAATGACCCCCACTTAATGGACATTTGGGCGTTCCAATCTTGTGCTCTTCTAGACAGTAACTGTCCTTGTGCATGGGTCTCCGCACACGCGTGTGAGTGTATCTACAGGACACATTCCTAGAAGTGGAAGTGCTGGGTTGAAGAGTACTTGCATTGTAATAGTCTAGTAGACATTATAAAGTGCCTTCCCCCAACTCTCACCAACGGTGCACATCCTTAGCCCATCTGGGAAGGTAAGAAATGGTTCTCCCTGGGGTTTAACGTGCATTCATTCCTCATAAGTAAGATTAAACATCTTCTCACATGCTTACAAGTTATTTGTAATTTTTTTCCTAAGAATTATTCATGCCCTTTTTCCTTGTTTTGTTTGGTGGTTGGTCTTTTTTAGTTGCAGAAATTCCTTGCATATTGTAAGCGTATCAACCTCCTTTCTGTTATATATTTTGTAAATACTTTTCTTATAATGGTTGGCTGCGTTTTGTTTTGACCAGGCAGAAAATCCTGACTTTTACAAAGTCAAATGTTTTCCTTTGTAACTTCTGGGGTTTATGTCATGCTAGAATGGGTTTCCCATCTCTGGATTGTAAAACCCGGATTGTTTTCTTCTAGTAGTTTTATGGTTTCGTTTTTAAGGTTCAAGTCTTTGATCCATCTGGAATGAATTTTGGTGAAAGAGTAAGGCAGGGGTCCAACTTCTTTTTCCCAGATGGCTTCTCCGTGATTCCCACCCAATCCAATGACTAAGCCTTCCTTTCCCAGCTGACGTGAAGCGCTGCTTTTACCAAATTTAAACTTCCTATGTGTGTCGCACTTTAAAAGCCAGTGAGCTACATCCCCCCTGACAGCCGACTGTCCCCCTCATCTGACAGTCCCGGATGGCAGAGGTTCTGCTGTCCACCAAGCCCCCCAACATGCAGTCCTCTCTCACCTCCAATGTGGTCCAAGGACGACTCTAGTGCCTGCAGTGGGGGCATCTCTGGTGGGAGCATGGTTTGGTCAATGCAAGATTACTCTTACGGTACTGAAAAACTGGAAACAACCCAAATGCCCAACAATAAAGGGCACTTTAAATTAATGAGGAATCCATCCATAGGACTGTTACAGCAGTCATGAATGATCCACGGATGCCTACACTATCTGTGAGGGTTCCTGGGCCGTGCAAACGGTTAAGTGCCTGGCTAAGAACCCAATGGTTGGTGGTTCGAGTCCACTCAGAGGAGCCTCAGAAGATAGGCCTGGTGATCTACTTCTGAGAGATCACAGGCATGAAAACCCTATGGAGCAAGTTCTACTCTGCACACGTGGGGTTCCCATGAGTTGGAGCTGACTCAACGGCAACTGGATTTTTTTTTTTTTTAAATGTACTATCCTTTGAGAAAGTCAAAGTCTGCTGGCCTCGGACTGGAGGTCTCCACCTCCAGTGGAGACAGAAGCACTGGCTGAGTGGCCAGAGGCTCCAGGACTGCGACCTGGTATTTCCAGATCAACCACAGTGATGGACCTCCCTGCGGTCTCTTTTCTTTGTACTCAGACCCAGCAGAGTCCGAGTTTGGGGAATATGGGTGATGTTTATTTTCTTATTTATAGCTTTTTGTGTTTTCCAAAATAACTATAATGAAAATGTATCCTTTTTCATTTAAAAAATATACATATTCTAAAAGAAGGAGGAAGTGGAGGAAAGGGCTGAAGCGAGAGGGAGTGCCCCGCGAAGCGTCCCTGGGCCGGGGGCTGCCACCTTGTGCACCTCCCAGCCAAGCAGCTCTCCTCCCAGCGTCTGCACCGTGTTTCCAGGAGCTCACCCCCAACTCCAGGCCAGCTTCCGCCCGGGCCCCTGGGCTCAGCACCCTGTACACACCCTCTGAGTCCACAGTGCACGGACCTAGGGCCCTTCACCTCAGGCAGGCTCTGGGGACACAAAGCTGGGTAGGGTGGGGATCGGCTGGGTCCTGGCTCTGCCCTGGTCATCCAGGTGGCCCCTGACTGATGACCTCTGACCCTTGGGTCCCCTGACACTCAAACGAGCACTGCTCGTGCTCCCACAGGGCTGTCATGAGAACCACGTGTCTAGAGGGCAAGGCTGTCCACTCAGCTCCCTGCAGCCGGATCCTTGGCAACGCCGGCAGGGCTGTATGCTGCACACCTGGCACAGTAACACACAGGGTGCAGGGGCTCGGCAAATGCGGAATTAAATTTTAGGAGGTGGTGTCTTCAACCTCCTTCACAAAACCATCCACACTGTTTAAACTTTGTTGTTTGTTGTTATTGTTATTGATGTGTGCTGTCGAGTCAATTCTGACTCATAGCGACTCTACAGGACAGAATAGAACGGCCCCATAGGGTTTTCCAGGCTGTAATTTTTATCGAAGCAGATCATCCATTGAGTTTAATTTAGAAGCGCTATTTTTACACGGGAGGCATGGGTGGTAGAATTCTCACCTTCCATGTGGGACACCAGGGTTCATCTCCCGGCCAGTGTACCTCATGACCAACAACCACCCGTCTGTCAGTGGAGGCCTGGGTGTTGCTGTGATAGGGAACAGGTTTCCGCAGAGCTTCCAGATTAAGACTGACTAGGAAGAAGACTTGGTGATCTACTTCCAAAAATCAGCCAGTGAAAACCCTGCGGGTCACAACAGTCCGATCACAACCAGTCGTGGAGATAGCTCAAGACTAGACAGCGTTTTGTCCCATTGTGCATGGGGTCTCCACGAGTTGGGGGCTGACTTGATGGCAGCTAGCAACAGCAACAACATTTTTATTTAATGTCCAATTGAGAAGCCTGGCAGAGCACACAGTAGGTGTGCCACAAAAGTTTATTAGTTTATTGATAGGGCAGAGCAAGGTTCTTCTACCAGTAGCAGCTCTGGGTTTACAGCAGAGCTTTGAATCAGTTCAAACTGGTTCAGCCATAGCCAATGAAGCGAAACAGAAGCAGACCCCAAGTTTTATAATTTGGCAGATTTGGCATGGTACCAGGAACAAAACAAAATGACAGGCTGAAGCCCTAGAACGGGAGACTTGGAAGAGGCGTAGTGTCTTAGTCATCTAGTGCTGCTGTAACAGAAATACCACAAGGGGATGGCTTTAATGAAGAGAAGTTTATTCTCTCACAGTCCAGTAGGCTGGAAGTCCAAATTCAGGATGCTGGTTCCAGGGGAAGGCTTTCTCTCTCTGTCGGCTCTGGAAGAAGGTCCTTGTCATCAGTCTTCCCTTGGTCTAGGAGCTTCTCAGTGCTGGAACCTCAGCTCTGTTCCCGGTACTGCTTTGTTTGTGGTATGAGGTCCCCGTGTCTCTCAGCTTGCTTCTCTCTTTTTTTATCTCAAAAGAGACTGGCTAAAGACACAATCTAATCTTATAGATTTCATCAATGTAACTGCCCCTAATCCATCTTATTACATCATCATGATAGGATTTACAATACACATATCACCTCCGATTGCAAAATGGTAGACAATCATACAATATTGGGAATCATGACCTAGCCAGGTTGAAAGATATTTTGGGGGGACACAATACAATCCACGACATGTAGTGAGCCCTTTAGGAGCCTGATGGATGAGACTGGATTATTAGCAGGACTTCAGGAGAGCCTCAGACATTCAAAGCAGTGTGGTCAGCCACCATCTCTGCATGGGGTGCTGCCATCTTTGAGCAGAGCAGCACTGCTTCGGACTGTGCTCAAAATCCTAAGGCAAGAGATTTGGTTGCCATGCAACATATATGCTGCCCTTGTTCTCTAAGAAGAACATTAAGTTTCTAGCGGGGCTTCGACTTGTAATTTTTCCCTTTTCAGCTATCTTTCTGGATCAGCATAACTATAAAAATTTGGGTCTGTTTCGGTAACACTACCTCAGTCATGACTGAACCAGGCAGAACCCATTTGCAGCTTGGTTTAGAATTATGGGCTTTGGTGCAGAATCTATGACCCAACAAAGACCATGATTAGCAACAGATTTGGTGCACCGATTTCTAAGGCTGAGCGTTTCATGTGAATTATCTCATTCCCACCCATACTGGCAACTACCCACGTCTCCATCTATTTCAAAACTGTGAAAGCTGAGGCCGGGAACACGATCAGAGGAGCAATAAGGGCAGCAGGCTGCACTGACAGAGGGAGGAGAAATATTCCAAGATGCTCTTCCAGCAGGGCTGCTCTCTTGCATCAGCCTCACTCTGGACCCTCAGCCCCTACCTCCCAAAGAGCGCCCCCACTGGGAAGGTGTGAACATCCTTGGGCAGGAAGTGCTGTGCCTGGAGTTAGGGATCAGGGAGGATGCTGAGAGGGAACTAGGCTTGCCAAGCTGGCCCTGGCAAGCCTGAGAACCTCACTTCACTGTTCCCTGGGGTGTTGGGAAAGTTAGGGTAGAAAGGAAGGCAGCAGCAAGACTGGGAGAGAAACCAGCTGAGTCGTCAGAGAAAAATGTGCTAAATGTAAGCCTGACATATCCCAGAGACAGTCAACTCAGGACAGCACGGATGCCAGGGCAGGTCTTGGGTGTAGTATGCTCCCACCGTTTGTACTACTGGAGAAATCCAATCAAGAAATATTTTAATAAGTGACTAGGAAGAGACCAGACTAGCCCTCTTCAGAGGATTTTTTTTTTTCCTGCCAAGATATGGACCAGGCATCAAAGTATAGAGAGAGGCGACTGCCTGGAGACTCCACTTTCCCTTGGGTTTACAGTCAGCACAGTGAGGGCCGGATCCTGGAAACCAAGAGGCAGGCACAGAAGAGCTAAGTCACAGCTACCACCTGAGTGACCATCCCAGGGAGTGTGACCTTGAACACAGACTGCCCATGGTGCCGGGTCTGTGTCCAGGGCTGAAGAGCAGGAGATGGGCACCCTTAGGGCATTGTGAACAATCTCGTCACCCCCGGAAGCCTCGGAGAACAGCAGCCAAGGTAAGAGCTCAAAGCCGAAGATGTGGTTGAAAGGAGAGTGAGCAGCAGCTGACGGTACTTAAAGAATTCCCAAACATGGCTGAAAGTGGGAAGGGTTTCTGGAAGTTATTTATAGGCTAAGATGCTTGAACCTGAAATTCAAAGGAGTTTGGTGTGAAGTTAGACGCAAGGGCCTGGAAAGATTCATCTGAAAGACTGCAGCTAAGAAGGAGCAAGGTGACAGCTGGGAGAATGATCGACAGATGGGGCAGGGCTTGGACGCGGTAGGGGGAGGTGGAGTGAGGTGCTGCAAAGAGGGAATCACCAGAGTCACAGGCGACCGCATTCCAATCTCAGGTCTGTTCCTTGTTTGCTAAGTCGCCTCAATGTCCTCACCCAGAAAGGGAGGGCATCAATCTGACTTGATGGGGTTGTCAAATGGACGAAATGCCACAGGTAGAAAGCATCCAGGTCACAGGAGGCATTCAAAAATTGCTCAGCTACATGCCAGTGAGACTGGAGATGCCCCAGAGAGGGCGCCCACGCCTGTATGCACACATCGCTCGCACACACATACCTCATCACAGACTGGCCACTGGCCTGGGAAGTCCTTGAAAGATCTAGGATGGCTGAGGTTGCTATGTGAAGTGTGGCAACACATCACTGAGTCCCTATTAGTGTCAGACAGGGGAAAACACAGTGGTATCCTGAGCCCATGGAACCCAACCTGAACAGCATAATGCATATGTTCCCTGAAGGTACCCAGAGAAAGCCTTCTCCCACACTCTGACCAATTCCCCAAGTGACCCTGAAAATCCCCCATCTCTTCTGGCCTCTCTGGGGACATCCAACCCAGCATACCCAACTCTCCCAGACACCTAAGAAGGTGAGTGAAGGTCACTGTCCCAGAGCCCTCCGTCTTCCCCCAGGAAAGCCCAGGCAGCCACATGTATCAGGGCCTCCCAGGCCTCCTGACATCTACCCACCCTGCTTCAGAAAGCCTGCCCAAAACATGGCCACACTCGGGGTTGAGGAACACTTTCAGAGTTTACAAAACACATTCACTTCAGTGCAGCAACTATTTATTAAGCACCTCCTACGCTACACGCCCGTGAAATGTAACAGAGATCCAGACAGACCTGCTTGTTTTTGTGGAGTTCTGGATTGTGCCTCCTCAGACTCTCACCACAAATCTGTGAGGCAGACATCATCGGCTCCATTTTACACATGAGGAAAAGTGAGGCTTAGAAGAAGATGACTTATTTGAGGTCTCACCATGAGAGTGTTACAGTACCAGCAATCCAAGCCAAGCCTACCTTTTCACAATGTCTAGTAGAGATGGGCTGCTATACCT
Organism: Dugong dugon; assembly: GCA_030035585.1. NCBI lineage: Eukaryota > Metazoa > Chordata > Mammalia > Sirenia > Dugongidae > Dugong > Dugong dugon. Next base: position 3,405,319 of record CM057471.1, read on the forward strand.
CCCTTGACCTCTAGGTGGAACACTTGCACACTTGTTCTCTGGCCAGACACTTAAGTTTGAGGCTTCAGAGTCCTTACAATGAACTAGGGCCTCACTTTACCATTCTTAACTATGCATTCTGCCTATTGAGGTGACCTATAAAGAGAAATGCCTAGGATCGCAAATGCAGGATAAGCCCCATTCCCTTAGCTTCAAATAAATGAAGCCCCCAGAGTAGAATCTGCTTGGGTCAGGCAGTAGGGATAGGTTAGTTACCCAGGTAGTAACGTTTCTAAGAAATCTGGCAGTTCTCTAGGACTCCCGGTCGACTTTAAGGGAAAAACAAGAGTAGAACTTTTGGGGTCTTGTCCTTGGCAAGCCTGAGGACTCATCAGCTTTTTGGACACATCACAGGCATTTGCTAATACAGCAAAGTGTGGGTTCAGCCATCAAGGCTTGGGGCCCTGCTTCTCTCAGGGGCTTTGGTTTTTTCTTTTCTGAAATACTGATGGTTTAAAGATGTGGATCCTGTCACAGTCCAGCTTCCCTGACCCAGAAGAGGTGCTGTCTAAGCTATGCCAGCTTAGCTCAAGGAACATCTGATCAATTGCCCAAGCCCTGCCCTGCCCTCAGAGAGGGGCTGTCTAACACACTTCTGCCCTTATCTTTTACAACATTTAGCTTACTGGCAGGGATTCCCACATGTCTTCCATCGTGTGTCAGCTGATATTAAACAGGCAGGACTTACCTGGCTGTACTCCTCTTTATCACTCTTTCCTTCCCCCTAAAATGGAAAAAATGACTCAGACTAGGGTGGCTTGCCCCCTGAAGCAAACACTCCACTCAAGGCTGAGCACAAGGCTCCAGACCTAATCCCCAAGATTGTATCTGACACAAGATAATGAGGACACTGTGGAGCCCAGGACCCAAGGTGGCTTTGGAAAGTGGGTACTGAAGGATCAGAACCAAAAGGCCTGGCATCCTCCCGAAGCCCAGGCCCCAGCGCCCACCACCAATGGGGCTGGGAAGACAGATGGGGAAGGACAAAGGGCCGCCCATGTGGCCACCAGCTTCACCAACCCCTCCTCTTCTCCCTGCCTCTACCGCTGGGAGAAAGGCCCCAGAGAAAAGGCAGAAGTGGCCGTGTCTCCAGTGGCAGCGCAAGCTCCCATCACCGTGGCACTCAAGCTTTGAAGGCCCTGCTCTGAACACTGCTGTGTTCCCGAAAGGCTGGACAGAGCCAGGTTCCTTCCCAAAACGGAACGCTATTGTGAAGGCTCCATCTCTGCCACCTACTAGCTGTGGGGCTACTCTGGCCTCAGTTTTCGCACTTGTGAAATGGGGATGACGCTCCTTACTTTGGAAAGATACCATCAAGATAAAATAGCACGTGAAGGCACTTAGGATAAAGATTTAAAAAAAAAAAAAAAAAAAGCAAGAGAGAAGAAGGAACGAGGAGGGGAGGAAGAGAAGGAGACTCAGCTTCCATTCCAGGGACGATCCCCAGGCAAACCTCATCCCTCATGTGTCCTGCGTTCTTTCCTCCTCACTTCACATGTCAGCGATCAGATCCCAGCGAGGCCGCGGAAGTGCCTGGCCCCAAGCTGGCATGGAGTCCAGCTGTCTCCCCCACCAGGGCCTAGAGACCAGCCACCCCGCAGCCGTTCTCTGCCTGAGCACAGGGCTTGCCGGAGGGACAAGTCTCTCATCTGCCCACCACGTCCCCCGGGGCTCCAGAGGGCAGAAGCGGGCAGGGGCACAGGGCTCATCAACTCAACTTACGCCCCCATGTGCTCCCGGCCACACTGACCAGGCCGTGGACAGCAGCCCCTCCCGGCCCTGCACACCCGCTCTTGTGCCAGGCAGCTGTTTGCAATCGGATGGGAGCTGGCCCGGACAGGGAGGAGGGGCGTGTCCCCTGTGAGGGGCCGGGACTAAGGGGCATGTGAGGACATGCTGGTCCCGGGGGAGAAACCCAACTCAGGCACTGCCTCCACCTCCATCTCTCTCCCCCTCGGAAGGTTCTAGCGGGCAGCACCTCAGCGCCCAGAGGGCCTGCAAGGGGGAGAACATGGCGTGCCTCCATGTGCAGCTGTTCTCACAGTCAGCCCCTCAGGTTCCTGGGTAAGGAAGCACAGCCAAAGCAGCCCCCGCTCTTACAAACAGGGAAAGGTGGCCCACTGGCTTCATCTGCAAGAGGCACCCCACACACCGGACGCCCTACCTCAGTTACAAGGAGGCCTCTGCCTCTCTGCACTAACTATTCAGCCCTCCCTGAGCTCTCCTTGTGCCCCTGAACCTGCAAACCCCAGCTTTTCTGGATTCACACTTCATAGAAACCATAGCAACTACCACCACCCCTCAACCAATAATAACAGTAACACTACATAATAATAACAACATGGAGTAACAAGAACGATTATTATCCAGCAACTGTGTATTATTACTGGCACTCCCGAGTAGTGCAAAAAGTCAACAGGATCAGCTGCTGATCGAAAGGCTGGATGTTCGAATCCACCTACAGACGCCTCAGAAGAAAGGCCTGGCAATCTACTTCTGAAAAATCAGCCACTGAAAACCCTGCAGAGCACCGTTCTACTCTGACCTCTGACACACATGGGGTTGCCATGAGTTGGAGTCAACTTAACAGCAACGGCGTTTTTCTGTTTTTTACTGGCTTTGTATATAATAACAATCGTGATTACCATCTGTGTCACAATGACATCTGCTGTCCTATCCTGAGCACGTGGGGAGCCGTGTGCCGGGCTCTCTGCTAAGAGCTCTGCATGCAAACACCAGGGGAAGGAGGAGGTGCAGCATCCACGTGCAGGTTCCTCTCCTTCCTCCTGAAGGAGAATGCCGAGAGGCCCCGGAAGGGGGGCTGGTACCACCGCTCAGCATTTCACACGGTTCACAAAGAGGTAAGAAAAAGCAGAAGCAGAAACTGGCACAACCACAGCCCCGTCACCTCGTCGGCAGCCCTGGGAAGGTCATGGAAACACAAGGAAACGTCTCCCCCAGAAGGGCCCCTTGCGAATTCTGCTCTGGCTTCCCAAGACCAAGCCCAGTTCGAGGGCCTGAGGAGACCCCCGCTGTGGCTGCGAGGCAAGCCCTCTCAGGTGGCCCGTCCACCCCACGTGCCCACGGCCACCCTCCCTCTCACAGGGCTCCCCGCTCCGCCTGCTCCCGCACACCCGCGCTTGTTTCCACACCCATCAACAGGCTCAGGTACTGACCCAAGTGGGACACAATGTCCTCCCAAACAACAGCAAGACGGAACCACGGCTGGAAAAGAGGAGCCTACGCAAGCTCTTGAGCGTGTGCCTTGATGCATCAAAATGAGAAGGTTGTGGACACGTGGTGCTAAGCATTTGTCACAGTCCACAGGACTGAGCGTGAACCCTGGCACGAGCTATAAAAAACCCACTGCCGTCAGGTCCATTCCAACTCAGAGTGACCCTACAGGACAGAGCACAGCTGCCCCATAGGGTTTTCTAGACTGCCATCTTTATGGGAGCCGATCTCCAGCTCTTTCTCCCACAGAGCAGCTGGTGGCTTTGAACTGCCAGCCTTTTGGCTAGCAGCTGAGCACTTCAGCACTGTACCACCAGGGCTCCTTGGTGTAAACTATGGACTTTAGTTATTAATCATGCATCTATAGCGGTTCATCATTGTAACAAATGTACCCGGTGAATGAAGGATGGTAATAACAGGAGATCCCCTGCAGGAGCGAGAGGGGGTCCGAGGGAACTCTCTGGCCTTTCGTACAATTATCCAGTAAACCTTGAACTGCTCTAAAAAAATAAAGTCTTTTCAAAAAGAGGCGTCCCTGGGTAGTGCAAATGGTTCAGTGCTCAGCTACTAGACAAAAGATTGGAGGTCAAACCCAGCCACAGGCACTTCAGGAGACAGCCCTGGAGATCTGCTCCTGAAAGGTCACAGCCTTGAAAACGCCATGGAGCAGCTCTACTCTGCACACGTGGGGTCACCATGCGTGGGAATCCACTGGACAAAAACCAACATTAGAAAAGGAGGAGAAGGCAGAGAAACCAAAGCTCCGGCCGCTACCCGCGAGCGCCGCGCAATTGAATTTTGAGAAAAGTGGGTCAGACTGTGGTTCCATCTGTCAGTTCTGAGTCACTGGTGCACTGGTGTGTGGGATCACGTATCCCTGTCTGAAGCACAGGGACCCTGGCCGCCAGGATTCTCCCACAGCAAGCAGAAGTCGGAGGCAGGGGACGCACCATCCCACTGAAAAGGCCCACGCTCCTCCACCTGAACTGGAAAGTGGTCAGGGGCTATTGACGTGGGTCTACAGGGCTATGGAGCCCAGGTGGCACAGCGGTTAAGCGCTAGACTGCTAACCAAACCCACCAGCGGCTCCGCAGGAGAAAAAGGTGGACTTGGAAACCCTATGGGGCAGTTCTATTCCACCCTATAGGGTTGCTCTGAGTCAGAATTGACTCCCCAGCAAAGGGTTCCGGGGTTACAGAAACCCCAAAAACCAAACCCATTGCCGTCAAGTGGATTCCGACTCATAGCGAACCTATAGGACAGGGTAGAACTGCCCCATTGTTTCCCAGGAGCACCTGGTGGATTCGAACTGCCGACCTTCTGTTTAGCAGCCACAGCACTTAATCACTGCACCCGTGGTTACAGGACTGTAGGAAATACACCCCGGGGCGGGGGGGGGGGGAGTCCTTGGGCCAAATGGGCTTGCAGAGCCTCCATTTGCTCAGCTGCAGAGTGGGGCCAGCCCCCCTGTCCAGTGAGGGTCACGCGCGGTGCACACTCCACAGGTAACAGCCACGGCAAGTCCCCCGTAAGCATGAACGGGAGCACGAGGCAGGGCTCCCCAGCACCCAGTACAGCATCAGTGGGCCTTTCTCAAACCCGCAGGGGGCGGACCTCAAAGGGCTCCACTGGGTGGATCCCGGCCGCTCGCCTGTAAGGCGGGCTGGACTCTGATTGGCCAGTGCGCCGTCTGGCTCACTCTGATTGGCTGGTGGCCCTGCGGTCTGGCTGTGGAATAACTTACCTGCCCCATGTACGGAAGGATAGCTTGCCCGTTGCTCACCTGCGCACCCTGCATGCCCAGCATACCTGGGATGCTACATAAACGCTTGTCAAACAGCCTCAGCCATGCACGTTTCTCACATGGCGCCTCTCCTGTATACACTGCGCTCACCCTTTTCAGGAGAGAGCATGCCCGTGGCCGCACCAGGGTGGGACACAGGTGCCCCTTCCGGGGAGCCCACGGCGGACTGGATCACAGTCACCTCCAGTATTCTACTGACATTAAAAGCTCACCCTCCTTTTCATTGTGAGATTATTTCTTTCAAACGCAAGCGTAGGTAGGAGCTTTTAAATTTAAATCACTCCCGCTACAGGCCACTTTGTTTTTTAATTTTATTGTTTCAGGTGAAAGTTTACAGCGCAAATTAGGTTCTCATTCGACAATGTGTGCACAAATTGTCCTGTGACATTGGTTGCAATCCTCGCAATGTGTCAGCGCTCTCCCCCTTTCCCTTTCCACTCCGGGTTCTCCATGTCCATTCGTCCAGGTTTCCTGTCCCTTCCTGCCTTCTCGTCTTTGCTTTTGGGCAGGTGTTGCCCGTTTGGTCTTGCAAACTTGATTGAATTAAGAAGCACGTTCCTCACATGTGTTATTGTTTGTCTTGTAGGCCTGTCTAATCTTTGGCTGAAAGGTGGACTTTGGGAGTGGCTTCGGTTCTGAGTTAGCAGGATGTCCAGGGGTCATGACCACATTTTTATGTGATTTTGTGGTATTGATTAAAAACATACAGGTCGAGAGAAACCCCATTGCCGAGGTGCTGGCAGGGCAGAAAGGACAGAAGACTGAATTTCCCCGAAAGCCCAGGTAGAGAAGGCAGAAAATGAAGGAGTTCCCATCTCCTGGGCAGAGACTTCAGCCAAGGGGCTGGGCTCCCACGCCTTGCACTGCATAGTTAAATTTTGAGAAAATTGGGTCAGACCGTGGTTCCATGTCTTAGTTCTGAGTCACCTAAAGCTGGTGGCATTCACTGCTAATGTGGGGTTAGTACTTAGGTTGGGAATCTTCCAGAAAAACCACCCCTCTCGTCAAAGCTGATACGAGGCTGGCCTCAGCCGTCTGATGTGGGGGATGCACAGACATCCCCGTTGCCCACATCATACATTAAGCCATGAAGTCATTCATTCTGTAGAGCTTCCTTCAGTGACCTGGGCCGGGCCGGGCCTGGCTAGGAATGGTCTCTGAGCAGCAAAGCCCCCACCCGAGCCCACCCCTCAGATGGAGCCCCAGGGACCCACACTTCTCCACGCATCACCCACCCAGGCGTGGTGGTGTCACAGAGCCAGGAGACCAGAGTCCTGGGACAGGACATGGACAGGTCCATTCCCACCTCTGGACATCAATTCCTCCTCGTAACGCGACAATGGCCAGAGGGGGGCATGCTGGACTTGACCTGCTCCACAGCTGCCCAGTCTCGGCCTCCGAGGAGCAATCAGCTGGCTGATAGACCCATGTTCTGTGCAGTTCCTCCTCATGCTCCCAGCCCCGTGAGGGAAGAGCCACCTCCAGGCTGGGAGCTGGCACCCGACCCTCTACCACAGCCTCTGTCTCTGGTCAGGAGGGACAAAACGGGGGCAACAAAGTGCACGGAACCCTCATGAAAATCCTGCAGTAGTTCCACTCAGCACCCCATACTACAGGTGGGGAAACCAAGGCATGGAGAGGCTAAATGTGCAGGGGTGAGAGGAGGAGCCAGGACTTGAGCCCAGGCCGTCCAGCTGCAGGCCACCCCCGGTCTTCCTCCTGGGTCCTGGGGCTCCTCTGAGAAGGATCAAGGTGGGCTCTGCTTCAGGGTTCCCACATATCCAAGACCGAGCCAGACATTCCAAAATGAACACTTAGCCGAGTGACAGAGGGGAGCAGAGCTACGACACAGCATGGCCCTCCTGTGAGTAAGACTCACCAAAGTACCTGACCCAGACAGAACCAGCTTGCCCTGCAGAGGAGCGGAGTGTCTCGGTCATCTGTGGGCTCCCTGCTGTGTGTCCACTCCTCACCGCCCGTCTGGTGTGAGGGTGGCGCATGGAAAGGAGAGAAATACCCTGCAGCTGCCTGCAGAGGACACCGTGGCAGTGAAGTGGTAAACGGGGCGGGGCCCCTGGTTCCAATTCACAGTCTGGTGGGCGGGACAGACATGGACACTGTTCATGGGAGCACCATGCAACACGTCTACACCCCCAAACACACACAGAGCTTCGGGGTGTGTGCATGTGTGCATGCGTGTGCAATGTGTGTGCGCACGTGATAGATGTGTGCGTGTTTTTGTGGGAGTCCCTGGGTTTCTGTAGGTGCCAGGCCGGGACTCCCACAAAAACCACACAGCGTACATAAATCCCACGCACGCACACATTACACTAACATGCACACACCCCGACATGCACACATGCACACACAGGCGCAGCCCTGAGTTGATGTGTACAACGATCTGTACAACGACCACAGGAGGCGATTCAGGACTGTACACCACCGTGCAGACGAGGGACTAGGGCTCAGGAAGACGGGGCTTATGGACAGCAGGCCAGGACTGGGCCCCTCAGGGGCTGACCGCCCACTCAGTGCTCTTAGCTGGGACCCACGTCTCCCTCTGCTTTGGGGCTTCAATCGACCGATGACATTAATCATCTCTCACACACACACTTACACACACTCACAGACACACACAGCCTGACACCTGGGCCCCCTCTTCCATGTACTTGGCTCAGGAGGCAACCTGGAGAAGTTGACACACACATGGGGAACACTTTGTGCCTCTGGAATCCTTGCATCTAAAGAGAACTGCCCTAGCGTTATGCCGTTTGCTTTTACAAAAACACCACTGAACATAGCAGTTATAGGAATGTCCTCAGTTTATCCAGTGCTTCAGAGTCCACCCAGAAGTGCCTCAGAAGAAAGGCCTGGCGATCTACTCCCAAAAAATCAGCCACTGAAAACCCTGTGGAGCCCAGTGCTACTCTGACATCTGTGGGGTCACCATGAGCTGGAGTCGACGTGACTAGAAATGGTATTCTGATGCCAGGCAGTCTACAAAGCTGTTTACAAGTATTACGTCCATCAGTCTTGAAGACAACTCTCAAGGCAATGATACACTTCTCCTCATTTCCCAGAGGGGGAAACGGAGGCCCGGCACCTGGTCCAGGCCCTGCCCATCCTCCTGCCCCAAGGCCCGTTAGAGGCAGAGCCTCAGCACACCCATGCTGCCCTGGATCGGACATTCTGACTGCCGAGGAGAGGCCCCTCCCATGTGGGTCATCTCCACCTCCTACTGCCCGGTCACCCAGCACAGTGGCCAGAATCCTGCCGGGGGCTCACTTCCCTAGTCAGTGCTCTGAGCTCCTTCAATCTGTCTGCAGAGCTGCAACCTGAACAGAGCGGCCCCCTGGCCCCTCCCAGCCTGAGGCTCCAGGGGTTCCCAACCAGGGCTCCAGGGTGAGTGTGGACAGAAGCCTGGGAGGAGGGGCTGGCAGGAGGGAGCAGATAGAGGGTTCCGGAAGCTAGTCCTCTGATACCTGACTCCTGAGGACCCCCAGTGCCCCCCGCCCCTCACCCCCCACCTGAGGAAGCTTGTTCTCCTTTGCAGCACTTCCTGTCTCTCCAGAGAAGTGGGTTCTGCTGGCCACGTGGCCCTCTAAGGGCAACCATGGGCTGGGGCGCCGCCAAACGAGTTAATGAGGGGCTTTCCAGCCAAGGGGAGCAGGCTCCGGGACACTGGGGCAGGGTGTCCAGCCCCTGCCAGGAGGAGGGACAGACAAAAACTGAGGTGGAGGAGGGCACCCGCTGAGGAAGGGGAAGAAGCAGAGGGAAAGGCCACGTTTAGCTTCGCCTCCTCCAGGAAGCTTCCCTGGATCTCTCCAGTGGCATTAGCCCTCCTGGTTTGTTCTAAAGGACACTTAGGCCCTAGAGTACAAGGAACAGTGTCCATGTCTGCGTCTGCCCGTTCATCTAAGTCTCCCCACAGTTCCACGGGGCCAGGCAGGTCTCCCCGGCGGGTGAAGCAGTGGTGAGAACTGAGACCAATAGAAGGCTGTAGGGCCCTCTGGAGGCAGGGAGGGAGGGAGAGGGAAGGAGACAGGGAGGAAGAGAAGGAAGAAGGGAGGGGAAAGACAAGACTGAGAGAGGAGAAGAGGGAAATGTGGAAGGAGGGGGGAAGCTGGGAGGGAGGGAGGGAAAAGAAGGAGCAAGGGGTCAGAAAGCCCCAGCCTGGGGTCCCTGCTGGCCTCTCGGAGCAGCAGCCCCTCCTTCACTGCTAAGAGGCCAGTGCAAAGACGCGGGCACAGGGCTTTGCTCAGGGTCAGACGAGTGCCAGCAAATGAATTGCAGCAGTCACCACCATCCCCACTGAGTGCCAGCAAAGCCACAGGACGAGGAAAGAGGACCCCGCAGGGCTCCTTAAGTGCAAACCATGGCTTCTGCCTCCAACTAGCCAACAAACACGGTGCCCTCAGGGGTGCAGATGCCTGGGTGGACCAATCTGCCCTCCCCAGGTCTCTGTCACTAAGCAGGGGCTGGTGGAGAAGCGGTGGGTGTGTTCCCCCACGTCCCTCTACCCACCCGACAAAGTCTGGGACCCAGGAAGAGGGGCCGGGCCGTCCTAGGTCTCCCGTGGCGCCCAGGGAGGAGATGGGAGACAGGACCAGACAGAGGAGGCCTGGGCGGGCAGCACATCAGCTGTGTTCTCAGGGCGGGGCTGCGGGAGAGTCCAGAAATATCTGCAGGGTGGGGTGAAGGGGCAGGCTCTGGCCAGCACCCCAGGAACAGCCCTAAGGCGACATCATCAGAGAAGGAACTTGGAGCTTCAAGAAGAAACGCAAGACCAGGGCACTGCTGGGTGGTCACAGTTCCCGGGGAAGTGAAATGCCAACCCCTCCAGGCACTGAAATCTGGGCCAGACCAAGGGGGCTGGGGGGTGCTTCTGGGCTCCTCCCACTGACTGTGCTTTAATGGGGTAGGGGGGGATGGAAAAGGATGTCTTTCCAGCCAACTTCATTGAGTCAGAGGAAATTTAACCATTTGATATTTGTCAAGTCCCAGAGAACTTGGCTGATGCTTCCCACAAATTCTTGCAAAGAGCAGTCACGTGACTGGGGCTCACCAATGAGGTGTGGAGGAGATGACCTCAATTTCCAAATATCGGGGTCACGTTTCACTTCACATACTCTCCCTCCCCCGGCACAATGTTAAGCAGCCCCAAATGAAATCCGACTTCTCATTCCTTCACACGCTTGGCCCAAAAGGAGGTCGGGAAAAGAGCCACAGTCAGGGAACACTCGGAAAACATCTGGCAAGTCCCAAGATGGAGGGCGCACAGGCACTTGCTCAGAGTTTTGCCCTCCCCGCCCCGCGTCCCCAGTGGGCAGACAGCTGCCCCTCTGGCCACGCACTGCGGCTGACCTCAGAGGGGACCCACCCTGGGAGCTGGAGGTTGTCTGTGAAGCCCACCCAGAGAAGCGACGTCTTCACATGCTGCAATCAAGTCTGTTTCAACAAAAGTGAGAGGTCCAACTCCGCAGCCGGGATGAGGCAGCCCCTACCTGTGCCACCCCCATACTGCTGCTTCTGGGGCCACACTTAACAGCTCCACGCAGAAGGGAAATCAGAAAACAGGGATGGAACAGGGGGCATGGGTGGAGGCGGGATGGGCAACGCAACCAACATCCCAGACCCTGCAAATTCGTGGTCTACATGACCAGCCCTAATCCTGGCCTTCCCCTGAAGGGGACAGATCCCCTGGGGGGCAGATCTCTCAGAGGAGCTGGGACAGGACTGAGGGAGGAGGCCCAGGTGGCAGCTGGTCCCCAGACCACATCCCTCCCCACTTCACCCACCACCACTCTTCCAGAGACCTGCACTGTCCAGAGCCTCCGACTTACCCCACCCACCACCACACACAGAAAGTCAGTCTGTATACAGGAAGGACCCTCTCCCAGAGCCTGGTAGCCACCCCACACCCCGACTCCTGCTGGCCCTCCTGAGCCCACCAAGTGCTAATTGTGCCAGGAAAAAAAGGGGAGAAACACTGTAACTGGCAAGAGGCACATGGAAAGTGATTCTTTCCAAATGTCTTCAAATTACAAAGTGGGAAGAGAAAGCGAGGCAGGGAGCCTGTCCCTTCTCACTGGGGGACGTCTGGCTGGTCCAGCTGCCAAGGAGCCATGGCCCCCTCCGTGACACTCTCCATGACCTGGGACAAGCCCAGGTGAGCCTTCTTCTCCCTATCCATCGGGGGGGGGGGGGGTCAGGGGCCTGGGACCCATCCCACAGCCAATCACGGAAAGTGATGCTCAGCAAAGCAAGACACTCTCTCATCAGGATGTTAAGGGAATGGAGTTTGGAAGACCCAGGCAGGGAGGGACCCAGTAGCCGGCAGAAACCTTCCCTGGAAGGGGCCTCTTCTAAGGGCAGACCAGGCAGAAGGAACCCCACACCTGCACACCATCTGCCCCACTCACAGGATTACCTCGGTAGCTTTGCCCCTTGCAGCCCAGCTCTGGGAGAGAAGCTGTCTCCCAGGGGGGTCAGGAGGTTTGGAGTGGAATCTGAAGCAGGGCTGCTCTGCCTCCCTCCAGGGCTCCCCAGTGCCACTGAACACTCAGGTGCCAGGGTGGCAAGAACCTGGCCTGCGGAAAGTTCCACAGCCTAGAGGGAGAGGGTAAGCCCCGGGCTGGGGGCCTCTGGGACCCCCAGCACCCTCCGGGAGTCCGAGCCAGAATTGAAGGGCTGTGACTCTAGGGGGCGACCCTCCCTGGACTTGGGGAGAGGAAGTTCCGCGGTGGGGTTGCGTGGGCCGGGGCTGGCGCCTGTACTGCGGGGCCGCCAACACAGGGGTCTCCGGAAAAAGCTGGTCCGCCCCATGGGCTACCTCCCTGGTCGCTCCAACACGCAGCCCCTCCTCCCGCTTGTGCAACAGCCCCGATGGGCCGGCGGGCCTGGGGAGGGGGCTGCGGAGACCGCGGGTATTGTGTTGGCTGGTGTCCCCCTCAGGGCCCCCAACGAACGGCATTCCCAGCCTCGGACCGTGCATTCCAGAAGCCCAGGGGGGAAAGTTTTGCAGGCAGCACAGAAAGGCGCCAGCGCCCGGGATGACAGCGCGCCCGGGCGGGTGGCAGTCCCCGTGTCCGGTGCCCAGCGCCGGGAGCCCTTACCTGCGCGGCTCGGAGGCGGCGCCCACAGCAGCAGCAGCGGCAGCAGCAGCAGCGGCGACAGCGAGGCGCCCGGGCGGCGCGGGCTGCGCACTTTCCAGCGGGTGTGGACGTCCATGCCGGCGGGGCTCGGGGGGCGCACGGGGCGCAGGGACGCGGGGGAGCGGGGACGCCCGGACAGCGACTCGGCGAGGACGCACAACTCTAGGAAGTCATGGGGCGCCCGTGCCGGCTCTCTGTCCTTTGTGGCGGCGGCTGTCCTGGAAGGAGTCTGGCCTTGGCGCGCAGGGAGGCCGGGACCCCTTGGCGCTCGCTCGCTCCTTCTTCTCGGTAGCCCCTCCCTCCGCCTCTCCGCCCCGCGACCCGCTCCCGTGGGCGCTGGCTCTGGAGTCTTGCGCCAGCCGCGGGGACAGGAGTGCGGACTCGCCCGGGCGCCGAGCGCTTTTCCCCTTTCGTCCCTCCTCTCTCCGCTGGCAGGCCCCCGAGCGGCGGTCTCTCCCCGACGCCCGCAGCGAATCAGAGCCCGGGCTGCGCGCGGCCGGCCCGGCCCCCGCCTCCCACTGGGCGCCGGGCGCGGGGTGGGGACGCGGGCGGGCCGAGGGGAAGGGCCGGCCTTCCTCCGAGAGCGCGCGGGCGAGGGCGGCCCTGAGCCCCGCGACCGCCCTCTCGGCCCCCCACCACCCGCTACCCGAGGTGCCTACACCTGGCCGAACTCCAGGAAGCAATGCGGAGGGCCCAAAGTTTGAACACTTCGGGTTAAAAAAGAATCGCAGCTTGCCCCGCCTAACTTTGTCTAGAACGTGGAGAAGTCGGAGCTCCCTTTCTGGGTGGAGACTGAACTTCGAATCCAGCCAGATGGGGCGCCCAAGGCTGGCAGGCAGATCACCCGAAAGAGGTCGCGCCCCGGCCTCCGCTAGCTTCACTCGCGTGGGTGGGAGTCAGGGTCTGGCTGCCCAAGAGATCCCCAAAACGCCTGGACGTTGGGCCATCTAGGGTATTAACGGAGCAGAGTCGGCTTCCCCAGGCCCTACTCCCCACCCCTCCCGCACACCCACTGGGGGAACTCCCGGGGACCCCCAGAAGGAAACCAAAGGGGACACCCCCTCTGACTGCTGACAAGGAGGGAAGGGTGTAAGGGGCACCGTAGGGGAAGTGCTGGTGAGCTACACTTTTTCTGCCTTCTTTAAGCCTTTAAGAAGTCTCCCTCGCAGCACCCAGCTCCCAGCACCCCAGCACCAGGACCGCTGGGGTGAGTGAGGGGGAGGGGACTCTTCCACCAGGCTCCCCAGGCCAAGGAGGCCTCCCAGAAGCCGCCTTGCCGGCCTGTTATGACTCACACCTCTTTTCAGAGGGCTGCAGGGCTTGTTTTTAAAGAGAGAGAAACCCTGTGACTTAAGATGGCTTTCAAGCCCTAAGTCATCCCCATCTCCTTTGTACAATCTCCCTCCTTGAAGCCCACCAGGGCTGGACCCCCCTGCCCCCGGCTCCAGTTGCAGCTCCAGGCCAGGCGTGAAGTTCCCCTAGTGCACTTCAGTTCCCACCTATGGCCAGGGTGAAGCCCTGATCCCCAGGTGCACTTCAGTTCCCACCTATGGCCAGGGTGAAGCCCTGATCCCCAGGTGCACTTCAGTTCCCACCTATGGCCAGGGTGAAGCCCTGATCCCCAGGTGCACTTCAGTTCCCACCTATGGCCAGGGTGAAGCCCTGATCCCCAGGTGCACTTCAGTTCCCACCTGTGGACACGGTGAACCCTTGATCCCCAGGTGCGCCTCAGTTCCCACCAGTGGACACGGTGAACCCTTGATCCCCAGGTGCACTTCAGTTCCCACCTGTGGACACGGTGAACCCTTGATCCCCAGGTGCACTTCAGTTCCCACCTGTGGACACGGTGAACCCTTGATCCCCAGGTGCGCCTCAGTTCCCACCTATGGCCAGGGTGAAGCCCTGATCCCCAGGTGCACTTCAGTTCCCACCTGTGGACACGGTGAACCCTTGATCCCCAAGTGCGCCTCAGTTCCCACCAGTGGACACGGTGAACCCTTGATCCCCAGGTGCACTTCAGTTCCCACCTGTGGACACGGTGAACCCTTGATCCCCAGGTGCGCCTCAGTTCCCACCTGTGGACACGGTGAACCCTTGATCCCCAGGTGCGCCTCAGTTCCCACCAGTGGACACGGTGAACCCTTGATCCCCAGGTGCGCCTCAGTTCCCACCTGTGGACACGGTGAACCCTTGATCCCCAAGTGCGCCTCAGTTCCCACCAGTGGGTAGGATGAAGGCCCGATCCCCAGGTGCACTTGAGTTCCTACCCTCTGGCCACGGTAAAGTCCAGCTAAGGGCCACTGCCAGCACCACATTCAGGCTGGATTGTGTCCCCCCAGCCACCCACCTCCGCTGGCAATAACCTGATTGGTAGCTTTCGCTTACACACCTATCACACACACTCTCCCAGGTGTAGATATGGCACACACAAAAAAAGATGAGATCTTAGTCATCCAGTGCTACTATAACAGAAATACCACAAGTGGGTGGCTTTAACAAACAGAAATTTATTTTCTCAAGAGTTCTGGAGAAGAGAAGTTTGATTTCAAGACGCCAGCTCTAGGGGAAGGCTCTCTCTCTGTCGGCTCTGGAGGAAGGCCCTTGTCAGTTTGAGCTTCTGCTCCTGGCCGATCTTCATATGGCCTGGCATCTCTCTTCCCCCATCTCTGCTTGCTTGTTTAATCTCTTTTATATCTCAAAAGAGATTGACTCAAGAACACCCTCCACTAACCCTTCCTCATTAACATAACAAAGGCATCCCATTCCCAAATGAAATTATAACCAGGGGTTTAGAGATTAGGATTTACAGCACATGTTTTGGGAGGACATAATTCAATCCACGACAGGGCTCTGCGCACAGACGCAGAAAGAGATGTGAGAGCACTAAGCACAACATAATGTCATCTCTGTTTTTTGTTTCTTTATCTGCATTTTTATTTACTTGTATAAATTATATACGTGCTCAAGGAGAAGTGCATGTGTGTGTATGTGTATGTGTGTATATATGTGTGTGTGTGTGCATGCATGTATGTATGTATGTATACATGTGTGTGCATGTTTGTATGTGTACCAGTGTGTGTCTATATGTATGTGTGCGTATGTGTGTATCTATGTATGTATATCTATGTGTGTGTATCTATGTGTGTATCTATGTGTGTATATGTGTGTGTATGTATGTATCTATGTGTAAGTGTGTGTGTATCCATGTGTGCGTATATCTGTGTATCTATGTGTGTGTGTCTATGTGTGTGTATCTATGTGTGTGTATGTATGTATCTATGTGTAAGTGTGTGTGTATCCATGTGTGTGTATATCTGTGTATCTATGTGTGTGTATCTGTGTGTGTGTGTGTCTGTGTGTGTGTCTGTGTGTGTATCTATGTGTATCTATGTGTGTGTGTATCTATGTGTGTGTATCTGTGTGTGTGTGTGTGTGTGTGTGTGTGTGTATTTTGGGTTAAGCTGGAGTCACTGGGCTCTTAGCCACATAGACATGTAGCCCCCTCCCTTCCTTTACTCTCCTACCTGCATTAATGGCTCATCCCTCTGTGATGAGCCCCCAGCCCCAGCCCTACTTGGTCCCCGGAGTCCCCCAGGGGAAGCGCCAGCTTCTCCACAGGCCCCTCCTTCCTGGCCTGCGCGTGGACACAGGCCCATGGCCTGGTCTTCAGCAGCTCGTGCAGGCTTTCCGGTTCCAGCTTCAGGAACACGTCCCTTTCCGACAGTCACGTGTGCATCTGTGCCCATCGGCCACCCCCCAGGTGTCCGTAACTCAGGGCCGGAGTCTGAGCTGTGGCCTGGGTTGACACAACAGCTCTGTCACAAGCAGAAAGTGAAGGTCGCCCAGAGTGGACCTCTCAGTCACGACAGGAAGGACTCATGGCATGTGGCTGAGACAGGCCGGGAGGGGTGCATTTCTCCTCTCCTGGAGAGCGAGGGCTGCAAAGGCTGCCGGGCTGACAACGTGGGTCCACACCTTCACGCGAGTCCAGAGCTGGGTGTGGAGGCAAGTGTCTATTCCATCAGAAACTCAGAGGAAAGTCCCGGAACTCGGCTGCCTGATCTGTCAGCCCAGGACCTCCGGAGAGCGAGCAAGCCACCAGTCCCGATTCACACGCCGTTAGAATTCTACAGATGGTAGTAAGAACATCGGCTGACGCTCGGGTGTGCAATACGCTGGGCCCCCTGCCCTGCACACACCCTTCACACGGGCATCAGCTCTCACAGCAGCAGGAGGCAATGCTCTAATTTCTCCCCTTTATGGACGAGGAAATTGGGGATCCCAGAGGTAAGAACTTGCCCAAAGCATCCCCTCCTTTGTGCTAGAGGCAGAATTTGAACCCAGGTCTCCCAGCCCCAGCATATATGCTGTGGACCTCCATCTGGGCCAAACGCCTGCCTTCCAGTGGAAAGGCACTGAGCATCTGGACAGTTCATACAGTGATGCCTGGAAGGACTGGCTCCAACTCAGCGTCTCTGATGTACTAAATGCTGAGTCCCTTGTACGGTGCTGGTGACCCCACGCACTCATGCTCCAGGTCCATCCACGTTGGCCAGGAGCCCACTGGAGTGGCTCCAAGGTCTGCTGGCTTGCATGTGTGTTTCCCACACTTTCTGTGATCACCCCCATTCTGTTCCAGCCCAGGGCTGTGCACACCCTTCTACCCATGGCGCTTTCCGTGTCTCCATGATGCCCACGGAGAGGGAGGCAGATCAGGTGCCCACACTTTGCCCCTGGAATCCGATCACCCGACTTCTGCTCCCATGGCTGAGTGTTTCTCCTCACTCCTTATCTGAGCTGCAAAGAGCTGTGGCCCCCGACAGGGTGTCCGTGAGAAGCAGCAAGTGCTGTCTGTCTTGTGGAGTTGATGTGCCATCCTCGATCCTAAGAGTCACACCAGCCCCCACCATCACTGCCTGGCTGAGAGATGGGGGCTCCGTTGCCAGGTCAAAGTCCTTGCAGAGCAGCCAGGTTCTTTCCCTTCCTCCCTCTGTCACAGGTGAGAGCACACACACCCAGTGGAGGGGAGGAACGCAGGTAGCTTGTCTTTGTAGGGCGCCGGGTGGCCAGCTATCTACCTGCCCTCGAAGAATTCATGGTCCATTGGGGCCGAGGTGGCCAGGAGAGACTGCCTGCAGAGAAGGCTGGTGTTGCCGCACACGTGCCTACGCCCGCGGGGACACCTAGGGCGGCGAGGTCCTTCAGCTGCCAAGAAGTATGCGCCCCACACCTGGAGCTGCAACTGATCCTGCAGCTGGTGTCCTGGGACAAAACCAGCTCCAGAGTCACACAGACTTCCACGAGAATCCCAGCGGCACCGGTCACCGACCATGTGACCTTGGGCAAGTGAGTTCGTGTCTGTGAACCTCCACTTTGTTATCTGTGAAATGGGAGTGACGAACCCACTGCGCAGGGTGGTGGTGAAGCTTCCAGGAGAAGGTGGATAAGGACAAGTGGGCACGTGTGGGAGCTGAGAGGTAAGAGTCCCCTTCTTTCTCTGCTCCCTGAGCCTTGCAGCCGGTTCTCTCCTCCCTTGGACCCCCAAGCCCACTGCCCCTCCCTACAGCTACACCCACTTTCCACGCAGGGCCTCATCAATTGCAGCACCAGCCCATGGGGATAGGAGGAAAGGGAGGTTCAGGGAGATGGGGCTACTTGCTCGAAGTCAAACAGCAAGGATGAGGCGGCACCACCCTTGAACCCAGACCTTCCTGGCTCGGGCCTCTAACCACTTGGCAACACTGCTCCTGGTCAGTGGATGAGGAGGTGGTCAGAGGGCACCCACCACTGACAGAGTGGGTTCTGCTTTGCTCCAGGAGCGCCTGCCTCTGCCCAGTGCTGCCCCGGGTTTAATTCCTGACCCATGAGACTTGACCCTCGCCACATGCTGGCTGTGTCTTTCTCAGCCCAAGGAGCCAGCAAAACTCTCTTTCTAACCTGGTGTGGGACAGAGAGACCCTGCTAATCCCTGAGCAATTCAGGAATAGAATTCTCACCTTCCACGCGGGAGACCCAGTTTCGATTCCTGGGCACTGCACCTCAGACGCAGCCGCCACCCGTCTGTCAAGGGAGGCTTGTGTGTTGCTGTGATGCTGAACAGGTTTCAGCAGAGCTTCCAGACTCAGATGGACCAGGAAGAAGGGCCTGGTGATCTGCTTCTGAAAATCAGCCAGTGAAAACACTATGGATCACAGTAGCTGGATCCACAACCAGCCATGTGGATGGCCCAGGATCGGGCAGTGTTTCATTCTGTTGTACATGGGGTCGCCAGCTTGACAGTAACTCACAACAACCACGAGCTCTTAACTATTATGGGGCAGTCTTCCACCGTAAAGACCCAGGACAAAGCCGCTGTGGTCAGCTGTCCTTGAAGTGCTCTTCACGTCGGGTCAGTGAAGGGTTTAGGAGGGCAGAGGAACTAGTGCTGGCCAGTAGGTCAGGGGCAGCCCCTGCAATCTCCAGGCTTCCCCTGGCAAGCCCAGTCTGTGGGCGTTTTGGAGAAACCCAGGGATGGACACCCTGTTTTCTGGAATAGTGGGGCTTTTCTCCAACTAGGGCACCCTCCCAGCTATCCGGGGAGGGTGGGGCACCACTGATGGATGGGTCTTCTGGGCGTCTCCCCCAGCCCTGCCCACAAACGTCGCTGCACCTCTCCTCTGTGACATCCCTACGCAGGTCGTGAGAGTGAGGGCAGAGTGGCAGTGACCACACTTCAGACTCAGCCCTCCTGGAGCCTTCTCTCCCTTCTTCCCGGCACACAGCCACTTGCCCCTTACCCTTTTGCAGGTAAGGTTCCTGCCCGAATGAGGACAGCCTCCCCACCCAGATGCTGAGGGTGCAAAGGGGAGGCAGCCCCAGGTGTGTGCGTGCGTGAGCAGGTGCTATCAGTAGCATGGGTGGGAGACGGGCTTCAGGACACGTATGGTTGCCAGCCTCCTTGGGGTGTCACTGGGCCTTATCTCAGCTTCCCCCTGCCTAGGCCACAGTGGTGCTCAATCAGGATTTCGGGGTGAGCAGGCAAGTGGGTGGGGTGTGCTAGGAGGAGCCCCCACGGGAAGCAGGAGCCTTATGTTCAGGCTTCTTTCCACACTGAACTTCAGGGCTGGTGTTTCTATCTAAAACCCCATGGGTTTACTCTAACAGTTTTGAAGGTCTTCTCCAAGTGTACAGAGTCCCCAGGCAGTGCAAATGGTTAACATGCTCGGTTGCTAACAAAAAGGTTGGAGGTTCAAGCCCACCCAGAGGTGCCTTGGAAGAAAGCCCTATCAATCTATTTCCAAACCATCAGCCACTTAAAACCCTATCAAGCGCAGTTCTACTCCAGCATACATGGGGTCACCATGAGTCATAATCGACTTGGCCGCCACTGGTACTGGTGCTCCCAGTCTAAACGTCTATACTCCTTGGAGTGAAGGCTTCCCTGAGCTGGCCTGTTCCGCCCCTCACCGCCCCCAGTCCAGCAAAGGAGCTCTTTTCCTGAGAGCTTACACCAGGATTCCGTGGCCTCAAGACCCCTAGCTCAATGAATCACGCCTGTGCCAACAAGACCCATTACCCACTGGACTGTAGATGCCAGGTATGAGGCAAGTGGGAGGCTGGGGTTCATTCCATCACGTCTGCAAAGCGTCCGATGACAGCCTCAAAGTCCAGCTCAAAGCAGCTAAGGAGCCACCCCCTGGAGTAAGTGCAGGGACAGAGGGGCATAAATCTCAGAGGCCGAGGGGGTGACACTGTTGGGGAGAGCAGCCCTGCAGTGCCTTCGCTGAGCGGCCTTTCCTGTCCCTGGCCCGGCTCATCATGACCTGGCTCCATTTACATGTTGTGTGAATGCAGGCTGGGCTTCCTGGACCTCGGTGCTCCTGCCAGGCGCCAAGGAAACCCAGCAAGATAATGGGACTTTCAGGCGAGTGGTCATGATGGATGAGGACCGAGTTTTATCCTTGGCTCTGACAATGGTGTGCCGATGCTCGTTGTCCAGACTGGGACCAGCTTGGTTTGTCACCTCCAGGAAATGTTCCTAGATAAAGGTTGAGCTTACAGCCCAAGAAAAATGTCCGTTGCAAATATAGCTGTTTGTAATTATTTTGAAGACCATCTGCATAGGTGAAGCGACACTCACCAGTCTGTGGGATGTTCCCCTACAACTTAATGGAATCCCCCAGATTCAAACAGCATTTCTAGGGTAGCTGTGATGGCACCTCCACATCTGAGACCTCACGGGATCTCCCCTCAGTGCCAGTATCCATTGTGCCCAGAACTAACAGTGTTGTGAGTACAAAGAGCTGAGCCTGCCTCTTACTGAGTGCCTGGAGGCAGTGGTTTCTCCCCACTGTGACCCCCAGCTCCTACTCTAAATGGGACAGAGGTGGTGCCCCTCACGGTCATCTGAGGGCTATTTGAGATGACTCACTGTCAGGCCTCTTGGTCAGTGTGAACACACAGCATGCACTCTACGCTCCTCCCCTCAACTGCACTGTCAGGGAAACTGAGCCTCAGAGGGTGTGATCATTAAGGTTGTGTGTCACCTTGGATGGGCCATGATTCTCAGTGGTTTGGCAGTTATGATGCAGTTTGGCAGTTGTATAATGATATGATCATCTCCGTGATGAGATTTGGCATAATGTGATCACCTCCATGATGGGATCTTCTGTGAGTAGCCAGTCAGTTGAAAGGGAGTTTCCTTGGCTGTGTGGCCTGCATCCAATATAGGTGGACTTTCTGGCAAGGCTCGAGGGCTTTTGCTTGCTCTGGATCCTGCAGCTATCTGCTGTTCGTGTGACCTCTGTTCTTGGGACTGGAGCTAGCAGCTTGCCTGCCATCTTGCCTGCCATCTTGCCTGCCATCTTGCCTGCCAGTCTCAGGATTCGTCAGTCTTCACAGCCTGTGAGCCAGAGCCCTGCTGTCTGACCTGCCGACCCTGGGTTTGCCAGCCCCTGCGGTTATGAGAATCAGGAGAAGCCTCCAGCCTGACCCAAGGATTTGGGACGTTCCAGCCTCTACAACTGGGTGAGCCATTTCCTTCATATAAATCTCTCTATACAGATATTTATAAGCTGCACTGGTTTTGCTTCTCTAGAAAATCCAGCCTAAGACAGAGGGGTGAATGACTTAACTAGTGAGTGGAGGTGGTGGGAGCACCCAGTCCCCAAATCTGAGCACAACTATCTCCAGGGTCCCCAGTGCTCCATGCGCCTCCTTGTTACTCTGTGCTGGGGAGAGATGATGATGAAGATGGCACACTTTGGAGGAACTTCTCCTAAGAGTGGGAGGTTCCTGCCCTACTGTAGTGAGTACTGAAGTGTGCGTGCCACTCAGACACTCCTCGCCCCCGTCAAGGTGCTCTTCCACCTCCCCAGCCACCAGGAGTGAGGGGTTAGGGGAAGGGTAGCCCTGGTGGCACAATAGTTAAGCACTTGGCTGCTAACCGAAAGACTGGTGGTCCAAATACACCAGCTGCTCCACGGGAGAAAGACCTGGCCACCTGCTCCCATAAAGATTACACACTAGGAAGTGCTATGGGGCAGTTCCACTCTTTCCTGTGGGGTCGGTATGAGTCAGAATTGACTCAACAGCACACAACACAACAACAGCATCCAGACAGGGCAAAAATACCCTGCTCGTTGGTCGAAACAGTCGAGTTTAACTTCAAGAAGTTCCCTCCTTGTAGACATGCTGATGGGTTCTTGTGTTACTGAATAAGGAAGACCAAAAAATTGACGCCTTTCAATTACGGTGTTGGTGAAGAATCTTGGATATACCATGGACTGCCAGAAGAACAAATAAATCTGTCTTGGAAAAAGTGTAGCCAGAATGCTCCTTAGAAACAAAGATGGCAAGACCTTCTCAAGTACTTTGGACGTGTTATCAGGAGGTACCAGTGCCTGGAGAAGGACATCATGCTTGATAAAGTAGAGGGTCAGCAAAAAAGAGGAAGACCCTCAATGAGATGGATTGGCACAGTGGCTGCAACAATGGCTTCAAACATACAATGACTGTGAGGCTGGCGCAGGACCGGGCAGTGTTTCATTCTGTGTATATAGGGTCACTAGGAGTGAAGCAGACTCAACGGCACCTAACAACAACAACCACATTAGTGTCCTGGGATTTCCCTAACAAATTACCACAAACATGATGGCTTCCAACAGCAGAGATTTACCCTCTCACAGTCCTGGGGGCCAGAAACCTGAGATCCAGGTGTGGGCATGGCAAAGCCTCTGGGGAAGAATCCTTCTTGGTCTCTTCCAGCTCCTGGTGGCCCCCAGGGGTTCCCTGGTTTTGGGAGTCTCTGCTCCATCTTCACTTGGCT
Source organism: Dugong dugon (assembly GCA_030035585.1). Lineage (NCBI taxonomy): Eukaryota > Metazoa > Chordata > Mammalia > Sirenia > Dugongidae > Dugong > Dugong dugon. The sequence continues at coordinate 3,427,856 of CM057471.1, forward strand.
CTCTCTGCGTCTCTGTCCCCTTCTCTTCTCTCTAAGGATAGTCTTCACTGCATTTAGGGCCTGCACGGGTAATCCAGGGTGATCTTACCTTGAGATCCTTAATTACATCTTCAAAAACTCTATTTCCAAATAAGGTCACAGCCACAGGTACCGGGAGTTAGGACGTAGAGGTATCTTTTGGGCCACCATTCAGCCCACTGCAATCCTGAGCCCCACCACACTGGGGCTGAGAAGACTCTGGGGCCAGAGTCTGCCATGTTTGGAAAAAGATGTCAATAGTACCTGCCATGCAGCCAGGTTCAGGGTGCGTTCCTGCATCCCGAGAGCACGGCCCAGCTGCAAGGCTGTAGCTGACACGCAGAGGGGCCTGGTGTAGGCCGCGTGTGATGAAGCGGCGCTCGGACATGCCAAACACCCTCTAGGGTTGTTGATTTTCCAGTAGGCTCTGGTTTTATTTGTTTTCATTTTAGTATTAAGCTCATGTTTTTATGGAAATAGCTCCCAGATTAGATTTTCTTCCATAAGAGGAAGCAAAACAGAATATAGAATTTAAAATGAGTCTCCCAAACCAGACTCAATTCATGGGTCCTCAGGATGGTTGCACAGGTTCCCCGGCTGAGCCGCTGGGTAGACGCCCACAACTCGAGGTAGGAAGGAAGAGGTGGATGACAGCGATGTTGGCAAGAGCCAGGCACAAGCCAGCTGCCCTAACTCCTTCTTTGATCTTCACTGGCACCATTTTGCAGGTGAGCATTCATGCCAGAGCATTTACAAATGGGCTGCGAGGTTGTTGAATTCCCAAGTGGAGGGCCAGGATCCCACTCCCAGCCCGGCCACCCCAGGCTGCATACTCTTTGGTATTGATCAGATTAGCAGCTGACACTCAGGGCCTGATGAGGAGCAGAGCAGGATATTAGGAGGGCTTTAGGAGAGGATCTAATGTTGGGGGACCCTGGGTAGGTCTGGCTGTGGTAAGTTGATAGTGGATCCAAAAGATATGTCCACATAGTAATCCCTAGAACCTAACTGTGGCCTTATTTGGAAAAAGGTACAGATGTGACTAAGTGAAGGCTCTTGAGATGAGATCATCCCAAGTTATCCAGATGGACCCTAAATCCAAGGACAAGGGTCCTTCTAAGAGCCAGAAGCGGGGAGTCATGGAGGAGGAGGCCATGTGAAGATGAGCAGAGAGTGGAATGATACAGCCACAAGCCAAGGAACGCCGGGAGCCACCAGGAACTGGAAGAGACAAGGCAAGATCCTCCCCTAGAGCCTTCTGCCAACACCTTGATTTGGACTTGTGGCCTCTAGAACCATGAGAAAACACATTTCTGTTGTTTCAAACCACCAAGGCTGTGATTATTTGTTATGGCGGCTCCAGGACACGGAGGCTGTCTGAGGGCTCCGGGCCAGGTGGGCAGGCCCAAGCAGGGACAGGGATTGGCAGAGGGGACGGGGGTGTGGGGAGTGGGAAGCCCCAGGTGGCAGGTCTGGCAACATGAACCCAGAGCCCTTAGCCCACCTGGCCCAGTGTCAGAGCCTCTTGGGAACCTCTCCCCTTTCTTGGCCAATGGGGCATGCCTGAGAGAAGGTTCCAGGCCTGGGCCAACCCTCCATGCTGCAGGGGACACAGCCCAGCCAGGGACACCTGCACATCTGCTGCCTTGACTCCAGGCTGGGCCCTTGGAAGAGGAGATGTGGGCTCAGGAAGACAGGGTAGGGCCAGCAGCTTACCTGATCCCTGGGAACCAATCTTGCTCCTGAACCTGAACCGTTCTACTGCTACACTCTGTAGGGGATCCTGGTAGACATGGACTACTGTGCCCAGGAAGCTGTCCCCAGTTGGAGGCAGAGAACCCTCAAGCCCAAGCTGCAGAGGCAAGTCCAGCCCTGGAGCTCCGTGGGGCTTCTGCAGCCGGGGGTGCAAGTTGTTCCCAGGTGCACAGGGGCGTTGGGTGAGCAGCTGGGGGAGCGGAGTGATGGTAACAAAAGGCTGCCCGGCTCCTCTCCCTTCCCCGCCCATGCCTGAGCAGGCACAGACAGCTCACCACGCTAACCACAGAGAAGGCAGCACTTAGGACATGGATGCAGGCAGGGTCGTGAATTTGGGGAGCACAAAAATTCTCTTCTGTGGCTTCTATTCTCCATGAAATAAGAAGCAGGGTCATCGGCTGAGAGGGGGAATGGGCAGGAGGTGTTGAAGTTGAGGGAAGAAAAGGTGTAAGCACAGCCTCTCAGAGAGGTAGCGTGGCCACCGGACCACGCCAGGCCTGGACATGAGTAGCCTGGAGCACGGCTCCTGGCTGCCGTGTGTTCTCCGCTGGCACATTCGGCCACCAAGCAGCACCAAGGGGCAGAGGGTGAAAGGTCATCAGAGCAGGGCTAGAGTGAATGGCGAGCTCTTTTTTCTCAGGGGAAAGGCAGATGAAGAATAACAGCAAGCACAACAGATGCTCACAGGGTGGAGGCTGCTGTCACTAATTATTAATGGTACTCTTGTTATCATTAGGGGCCCTGTGGTGCAGTGGTAAAGAGCTCAGCTGCTAACCAAAAGGCCAGCAGTTTGAATCCACCAGCCACTCCTTGGAAACCCTATGGGGCAGTTATCTATAGCATAGGTCACTATGAGCAGGAATCTACTTGACAGCAAGGGGGCTAGTTGTTATCATTACTATTCATTCTCGTTAAATAGTCAGGAGATAGAACCACTTGCTCGAAGTATTGTGCAAGCTCCTATGAAGAGAACTGTCTTACGCATTTTTGCCTTTTACATACCATCAGCCCTCTGTATCAGCAGGTTCCACGTCCACAGATTCAACCCACCATGGACTGAAAGTTGAAAAAAAAAAAAAACTGGTGTGCCGGCAGCCCCTGCTGTAGCCTCCCGCTGTTGCACAGATCCTCAGTCTCTCTCCAGCACTCGTCCTTTGAGGATTGCTCGCTAGAGTCTCACGTGTACTATGTAGTCAGGCCTACAATGTTACATCCACACTGAACATTGCGTCTGTAGCAAACATGTACAGAGTTTTTTTTCCTTTGTCGTTATTCCCTAAACAATACAGTACAACTATTTACATAGCATTCACGTTGCATTAGGTATTATAAGTAAACTAGAGATGATTTGAAGCACACGGGAGGATGTGCGTAGGTTATATGCAAATACCCCATTTTGTATAAGGGGCTTGAGCATCCTTGGATTTTGGTATCCGCTGGGGGCGGGGGAATCCGGGAACTAATCCATCGCGGATACCAAGGGACGACTGTACTTGTCAAGTGTTGTAATCAGCACTGGGTATAGTGAGCTTGACAGCAGCCCACCAAAGATATGTCCACATCCAAATCCCTGAAACCTGTGAGTGTGACCTTATTTGGAGAAAGGGGCTAGGCAGGTGTGATCAAGTTAAGAACCTTGAGATGAGGATTATCCTGGATTACCTAGGTGGGCACTGTTATGGATTGAATTGTGTCCCCAAAACACATATTGACATCCTGGCCCCTGTACCTGTGGCTGTATGCTGTTTGGAATAGGGTTTTTTTGCTGTGTTAATGAGGTCATACCAGAGTAGGATGAGTCCTAAACCTAATCACTTCTGAGTCATAAAAAAAGCAGACTGAACACAGAGACACAGGGCGGGGAGGGGCAGATACTAAGGAATGTCAGGGGACCTCTGTGGTTACTGACAAAGAAGGACCTCCCCCTAGAGCCACACCCTGAACTCTGATAAAATCAGTTCCTGTTCTTTAAAGCCACCCCCTTGTGGTATTGCTGTCACAGGAGCACTAGCAAACAATGACAAGTGTCCTTAAAGCGACAGAAGGGGTAGACAGGCACAGAGGAGAGACTGAAGTGATGCAGCCACAAGCCAAGGCAGCCGGCCACCGCCCGAAGCTGAGAGAGGCAGGGGAGGGTCCTCCCCTAGGGCCTCAGAGGGAGCAAGGCCTTCAGACACTCCGCCTTCAGACGCTCCTCCTCCAGGACCTTGAGACAACGCATTCTGCTGTTTGTAAACCATTCAGTGTGTGCTGATTTGTCAGGGCAGCCCCAGGAAATGAATTCTTGTTTCCCCATCTAGAAAACCCAGAGCACAAAGATGGGAGAGACCAGCCGGAAATCCCACCAGAGTTGGGAAGTGGAGGCGCGGGGTCCACCCTGCCTGCCACCCACTGTATTTCCTCTGCCCAGCCCTGGGCAGCTGTAACAGCCCCTGGCACCAGCAGCTGACCACCCAGCAGTGCCACCTCAGGCCATCGAGCTGCCTGAGCTCAGAAAATGCTGGCATTGCAGCCTCAGCTTGCCACGATCATCCCACCTCTCTGCTTAGGAAAATCCAAGATCTATGCCAAGCAACAAGAAGCAGATTGCTGTGCCTTGTTAATGAGACCCTGGGTCTGGGCATCTCCGCTGCTCCCCACCCCCTCCCCGCCCAGGAAGGCACTTCCACTTACCAGGCACCCAGCCAAAGCCCCTTCCAGAGGAGGAATTTCTGCTTTTGAAGCCCAAGGGCTGGTGCCAGGGTGGGGAGCAGGATCGAGCCCCTCACCGTTGAATGAAAGCTACGCGCAGGCAGTGCACGTGTCAATGTGGTTCTCTTCATTTTTGTCAACAGGGGATTTGGTTTAATGGGAACCAGCGGGACCAACGTCAGAGATTTTCCACTCCTGCAGGTCTCGGCAGCAGCAGCCTGGCTTCCCCACCCCCACCACCTCCCCAGGCAGGACAGCTGCGAGGTTTGGGGCAAGGCATATAGAGCAAGGAAGGAGGGGAGGAGGAGGGAGGGCATCCGATGGGAGAAGGGACTCAGCCTGGCCCTCCTCTGCAGGTGTCTGTGCCACAGTCCCTTCTTCCATCCCTTCTTCGAGCTCTGACCCCACATAGAGACACTGACCCCTTTCCTGACCTATTAATAGGGAGGTGTAAACAGCAGATGCACTTAGCCTTTCTGGGCCTCAGTTTCCTCATCTGTAGAGTGGGGAGTTATAGATGTTGTCAGGAGGATCAAATGAGACATCACCATCCTTACAACAGTGCCTGGCATGCAGAAAGGGTTCACCTTGGGTAGCTAACGTCAGCCAGGCTTTAACGCAGACAGGGGAGTCAGCCATGGAGGCTTCCGGCTGGAGTTGGTTTCTGAATTGGCCGGTGTGCATACCTCACACATGCAGAGGTCTAAACATGGGTAACAATTCCAGACTGGCGGGAGCCCCATCGCAAGGACCAGACCCCCTCCTGCCTCTCTCCTTTGCCCCTGCAGAGCCAGGGCACCTTCATCTTGACCTTGACTCCCTGCTTTCCTTGAGTCTGTTCACCTGCCGGGCGTGAAGAAGTCCGGTGTCCGCCAGGGCTGCTCATCCTGGCACACAGAGCCGGTTGGGCCCATGTTTCCCCAACTCCATGTTCACTGATGCCATGTTGGCAGCTTAGAATCGGTGGTGAGTGCATTTACACCATGGAAATTGACAAACCTTACACATCAGGGGGTTTTCCCCTGAAGAGTCAGTTGTTAAACAGTTACCCACTGATTGACCCTCAGCTGGTCCCTGCCCTTGGTCCACCTTCCTTGAGGCCCAGGTGGCGGCCACCAACTTTCCCTGGAACCTTCCGGTGATGCATGGAACCCTTAGGGGAGGTTGAGGAGCAGGATATTCCCGTGATCCGTTTTCAAAGCCCGGATTTCCTCTGGGGCAGCCGTCTGCATTCTGAAGAAGCTGTCTCTCCTAAACAGCTGTCTTCGGATGTTTGAAGGACCGTCATGTGGAAAAGGAATTACTCCATATGGGTCCAGAGCAGAGAAGAAACGCCACTGGCCAGATGTTGGGGAAACCATTCTTCCTTCAATCCACATTTGTGTTAGAGCCACAAGGGCCCCTCCCAGGCCCCAGCCTGGTTCCTGTCTCCCCTTCAAACTCGGCCCATTTTCAGAGTGAAAAAGATACTTTCATTAAGAACAAAGTCCCTCCCTGCTCTGCAGCCCATCACCACCCTGCCTGCCTTCTCTTACTTGTACCAGCCGGGTGTCCTCCCGGGGAAACATGTGATGCATGTACAGCTCCGTGCACAGGCCTGGCCCATAGCAGGAATTCAGTTCATGGTACCAATAGGTACCATCTGCATCAAATCATAGGACTCCAAAGTTGGACCGCTCTCAGGGGCAAGCTGTTTGACACGCAAGCACTGTGCCGTTACTCTCAGGAAGCACCCGGTAGGATGGTCCCATCACAGCTCTTTCAGGGTCCCCTGCTCCGCCCTCCCCCTCCGAGGTCTGGGGCTGCATCACACACAAATGATTGAGGGGCTCCTATTCAGACCAGCAACTTGACAACCTGGGTACAGGACATGTTTTTGTGTTGTTTACTTTTGAAACAAATTAATCAACTATCAGTTTGGAACTGGGATGACTAACAGTCTTTCTGGGACACTGGTTGTATTTGCTTGAAGATCAAAGTTGAGCTAATGTTGTCAATAAGAGGACGAGTGTTATCCAATTAACAGAAATACTTCCTTTCCTTTGTCTGCTGTTTACAGCCTATTCAACGAGTTCCGACACACCAATTCTTTCAAGCTTCACAAAAAAACTCATGGGACGAACAAAGAAGGCAAGTGGGAGCCAAGGCTGCCCCACACCATGGCGCTTGTTTGCAGCAAGGCCCGGGTGGGGGCTCTTGGCCTCTGGCCATAGGTTGGGTCTTTTTTTCCATGTAGAAGGGCTACTTCCCAAATTCAAAAACGACAGTAATAGTACAAATAGTAACCAGTAACCACTTACTGTTGAGTCAAGTCCTATTCATGGTGACCCCAAGTTTGTCAGAGTAGAACTGTGCTCCACAGGGTTTTCAGTGGCCGATTTTTTGGAAGTACATCACCAGGCCTTTCTTCCCAGGCGCCTCTGGTTGGACTCAAACCACCGACCTTTTGGTTACTAGCCAAGTGCGTTCACAATTTGTGCCACCCTGGGACTCCTGGTACAAATGATCCCATTGCCTTCAAGTCAATTCTGACTCACCGCAACCCTATAGGACAGAGCAGAACTGCCCCATGGGGTTTCCAGGGAGTGGCTCCATAGATCCCGTCAACTGAGAGTCTGACATCTCCCAAGCACTGTGTTAGGCGTGTGATCCACAAAATCAGATATTATTCAGACAACAATCCCTGAATGTGGGTGCTGTTTTCTCTGCTTCCCAGATGAAAATCTGAAGCTTAGCTAGGGTAGGCAAACGTCCAGCTGGAGATGGAATCCAGTCTTCCGGCTCCACAGCTCAGGCCTTTTGCCTTAATCACTACTCCCCGACGCTTCAGCTGCCCGGGTCACGCTAACTAGCTCTCCCCTGAGCTGAAACCACTTTGGTGGCTTGAGCTGGGGTCAGGGGCAGCTCTGCTACTTGTGAGGACAGCAAGTACCGCCTACGCTCGAACGGCCACCATAGTGAGTGTGACACTGAGACACCTCCTAGGCCACTGGAGAAGTGTCAGCTGCAGAGGCAGCAGGGCCCGTGGTCCAATGCGTGGGACCCGCCCACTTTCTCCTCTTCTTTGGGAGGAGGCTGGTGGCTCCAGGAAAACTGTGCCCCATCCATGTATCCTCAAGGCGGAGTGAGTCAACTGGCAGGAAAGGCACCGTCACCCTCAGCCGGTAAGCAACTGCGCTGGCTGGTATTGTCTGGAAGAACGAAGACAGCCCATCCTCTACGGAGAAGGCCCGGCATGTGGGCAGGTCATTAGACAGACCTCACAGCCCAGCCCCACCGGCAGGACTGTGGGTGACTAAGGGGCATGAAACCTTAAGGTAGGTGGGCCCTCAGCTGGGAGGGGCTGCTCTAGGTGGCGCTGGACACAGGACTGAGGTCAAGTGGGGTGACATTTGAGTGGAATGCCAGAGGGTCAGGCCTCTGAAGACAGAAAGCTTAGATGGTGGCAACCTTCTGAAACCATCTGGTGTCTGCTCTAGGGCTGGCTTCTGGAGTGTCAGCCATTCCTTTGCACAGAGAGGCTGAGAGGTAGACCTGTTGGCCAGTGGATTTTTTTTATCTCATTTTTTCCTACAAGGATTGAGGAATATTTTCTTCTTTTTGTTCTGAAGAAAGACTCCCTCTGAGATAATCTGAAGACCCAGCCATAAAATAGAACTGACTATATTCTTCCTTCTAGAGCCCTAGTGGCTCAGTGGTTAAGAGCTCGGCTGCTAACCAAAAGGTCGGCAGTTTGAATCCACCAGCCGCTCCTTGCAAACCCTATGGGGCAGTTCTACCTTGTCCTACAGGGTCACTATGAGTTGGAATTGACTCGACGGCAACGGGTTTGGTTTTTTTGGTTTATATTCCTCCTACGTTACTGTAGAAATCTGTTCAAGTGTCTGAAAGACAGACGACCTCCCACATTTAAATCCTGGCTGGTGGTGTGCCCTCCAGTAATGGTCTTACCTCCCTGCGGTTCCACTTCCACCTCGCTGGGTTCTGCTGAAGCTGAAACAGGATCACCCACACTGTCAGCTTCTCCAGCACCGGGCACAGAGAACGTGCTCAGTAAGTGATGTTTGTAATTGTTGTAACTTTTCTAACAGGTAAGACTTAAACAGACCCTTTGAATCCAACAGCCACTCCTTGGAAACCCTATAGGGCAGTTCTCCTCTGTCCATAGGGTCACTATGAGTTGGAATCAGCTGGACTTCAATGGGTTTTAAGACTTCAGGCTTACTCATTGCAGTGGTTCCACAAAGCACTGTCTAATACGGGAGCTACTAGCTACACGTGGCTATGTAGATATGAATTTAAAATTCATAAAATAAAATACAATTTAAAATTCAGCTCCTCAGCGGCCCTAGTCACATTTCAAGTGCTCAGTGGACACCGTGGTTACCAATCACACAGTATGTGGAATGTGCTGTCGTCACACAGTGTGTCATTAGACAGCTCTGTCCAGGACCTCGATGGACCCACAGCCAGCTGGGGCACCTGTTAAAAAGGCAGATCCCTGGGTCTTACCCCTGGGGATTCTGCTCAGAGGAGACCAGACCCTGGAGCCCAGGATCCTCACATTCAAGGAGCTGCCAGTGACTCTGACCAGCAACACTGAACTAATAGCCACTCTCTTTACAGAGGAGGAAGCTGAGGCCCACGATTTGCCAAGATCCTGGAGCCAGTGAGGGAACCACTAGCGTGCGGGGCATTTGCTCCAGGATCTCCTTCATTCCCATTATCTGGTGAGGGGCCTGGGCCAGGCCCAAGGGGTCCCGTCCATTTTCCATCTACAGCCCCAAGGCCTCAGAGTTTGCCAGGAAAAAGTGATGCCATCCTGGCTCCTTTGACCTCCCAAATGACAGCTTGCTGCTCTCTGGGCCCCTGGTGTGAGAGCACCAGTCGCTTCTGTGTTAAAACCAGTGGCTTAGAAACACAATTATTGTCACAGAGCTCATGAGTAAGCCCAAGCCACTGAAAAACATCCTCAGCCCTCCAGAAAGTTTAATGAAAATAACGTTCAAGCAGAGAGAGCTGGCAAGGGAACCCAGGGCCAGAGTCTTGAGAATAAATCATGGACCCTTGGCTCCAGCTGGGCCCATGTGCTTATTCTTGTCCATTCAGGGTTTTGCAGAGTCTGCTCTGGATTCACTTGAGTTCTGGAAAATTCATCAGAGGGACCCAGAAGAGGGCTCTGAAAGCCTATCTGTCAGACTGCAGGGCTGCCCCTGCCACTCTCCAGCCTGGAAACCTCGCTCCTGCCCAGGCCAGCCATGCCCTTCCTGCCAAGTCTGCTGCTGTCTCCAAGGAACTTTCCCCAGTTACCCAGAGCCCACAGTGCTCTTCCAGCTCACAGGCGATATGCTTGTTCCATATGATCTCAGGTTGCTCCCTGCTTCCATTCAGTTATCAGCACTCTAAAGAGTATCCACCCAGGCCCAAGTCTGGCACTCACATTGGAGTGACTATGTGGAACAATGCATAGCCCTTGGCTGTGCAGAGCACCTTTGGGGCAATGACGCACGTGTCAACAGCTCACTACAACACACCAGGAAACTCTCTGTTTTAGAAGCACGTACAACGTGGTGTATGTACCCAGGGAAGGCTGAGGCTGATTCTGGGGAGAGGGGGGAGAGAAGGGGGGAAAGAGAGGGACGGGGGAGGAGAGATGGAGCGATGGACGAATGGATGGGATGGATGACCTGAAGGAGGGAGGGAAGGAAGGAAAAGCAGAGAAAGGAGAGAAGGAGGAAGGGAGGGAGGGAGGGAGAGGTGGGAGGGAGGAAGGGGGACAGGGAGGGAGGGAGACAGGGAAGGAAGGAGGGAAGGCGGGGGAGGTGGGAGGGAGGGAGGAAGGAAGGAGGGAAGGAAAGAAGTCAGGCTTCAGAGAGAAAGAAACACCTGTGCTGAATCTTAAAGAGTAAAGTGGAGTTCAAAAGGCAAACAAAGCAAAGAGGCTTATAGGCACAAAAGCAAAGGGTAAGCTCAGGATGTGCATGAGGATCAGCATCACAGGAAGGAGAGGGGGTGGGAGGCCATGTGGGCAGTGGGGCTGTTAATCACGAAGGGCCTTGTCTGCCAGTCAATCCTGCCATCTTGATCCCCCAACTATCAGTAAAGTGAATTAAAAACACGAGCTGTCTTCCTTTAATAACCCCTTCTCCCAGGGTCGAGCACAGTGCCCGGCACACAGGCACCCCAAAAGACACTTCAAGGGGTCAGAGCTTGGACCACACAAAACATCCTGTGGGTGCAGCTCAGCTCTGACTGGGTACCCCAGAGGTGTCTCCCTCCCAGGGTCTATCTCTTGGGTCTGTCTTCTGGAGTCTGTCTCTGGGGTCTGTCTCTAGGGTCTGTCTCTTGGAGTCTGTCTCTAGGGTCTGCCTCCAGGATCTGTCTCCGGGGTCTGTCTCTGGGGTCTGCCTCGAGGGTCTGTCTCTGGGATCTGTCTCCAGGGTCTGCCTCCTACCCTGGCCCAGCTCCCAGCTTCTGACTCAGTCGGTTCACGCACAGCTAGAATCATGTTTCTCGAGAGCAGCGTTTTTCATCTTCGTTCTTGACGTTAGGGGCTGGATAACTCGTCATGGCGGCTGTCCTGTGCACTGCAGGAGGTTTGCAGCCTTCCCCACCTCTACCCACTAGACGCCAGTAGCACCCTCTCAGCAGCGACAACAAAAACTTCTCCCAACATGGCCAAACGTCCCTGGGGAGCAAAATCATCCCTGGTTGAGAACCACTGGTCTAGGGCTAAAAAAAGGAAAAGAAAAAAACCCATTGCCGACGAGTCGATTCCGACTCATAGCGACCCTATAGGAGAGAGTAGAACCAACCCGTAGGGTTTCCTAGAAGCAGCTGGTGGATTCCAACTGCCAACCTTTCGATTAGCAGCCTTAGCTTACTATAGCTCTTAACCACGGAGCCGCCAGGGCTCCAGGAATTAGCAATCTCATATCCATGGATGTTTGGGGGTCTGTGGCTGGACTTACTGGCAGACTATCCCCCAAAACTGCATGCATGTTCGGACCGTCTTTCTCCAGGGAGAGAAGTCATTGGTCTTAGCGGCTGCTGACGGGGTCCATGACCTGCAGAATCTAGAAAAGTTGGAAATTTTTTCTTAAAGAGCCAGACGGTAAATATTTTCAGTTTTTCAGGCTATATGGTCTGCGTTACAACTACTCGACTCTGCCTTTGAAGCGTGAAAACAGCCACAGACGGCGCATAAAGGAATAGGTGCGGCTGTACTTCAATGAGACTTTACGGACACTGAAATTTGAATGGCGTATAATTTTTACATGTCATGAATATTCTTTTTTTCCCCCAATCATTTAAAAATGAGAAAGCCATTCGTAGCTCACGGGCCGCATAGAAACAGGTGGTGGCCTGGAATTGGCCCCCGCGCCCTAGTTTTTTGTTGCTGAATCCCTGACTCCCAGCAGCCCCACACACAACAGAACAAAATGCTGCCCCGTCCTGCACCACCCCCGTGACCTTTGTTGGTAAGACCATTGCGATCCACAGGGTTTTCACTGGGTGATTTTCAGACGCAGATCGCCAGGCCTTTCTTCCTAGCCCATCTTAGTCTGGAAGCTCCACTGAAACCTGTTCAGCATCACAGCAACACACAAGCATCTGCTAACGGGTGGTGGCTGCTCAGGAGGTGCATTGGCCAGGAGTCCAACTCCGGATCTCTTGCATCAAACCAAAACCAAACCCTTTGCTGTAGAGTTGATTCCAACTCATAGCGACCCTGTAGGACGGAGTAGAACTGCTCCATAGGGTTTCCAAGGAGCACATGGTAGATTCGAACTGCTGACCTTTCGGTTAGTAGCCGAGCTCTTAACCACTACGCCACCAGGGCATGGAAGGCAAGAATTCCACCCCTGAACCACCGCTGCCTCGGTCCCTAGTTGGCTGACACCTAATCAAGCCCAGGCCCCTCCTTGTGAAGACGAGGCAGGGGGTTTGTCCAGAGTCAGGAAGCCTGAAAGGGGCATCCCTGGGACACCTGTCCCCAACACTCCTGCCCCGAGGTTGTGGCCTGCTGGCCCCCCACTGGGACCAATTCCCCCTGATCATGGGTGAGGGAGTCAGCCCAGTCTACTTGTATCTTGGGACACACGTGAACCTGGGAAAGGGGGCCTGGGGGAGACCAGGCAGGGACAGACATTAATGGGAAAAGGTTGGTTAATTAGTGCCCAGGGTTAATCCCGCCTCGTCAGGGCTCACGGTCCTTGTGACACAGGGTCAGGAAAAGCCCTCAGGCTGTGGCTTATCAGAACCGGAGCTCCTCCAGCGCTACACAGAAGGAAAGACAACCCCACTGTGCCGTCTCAGGGACCCACAAGGGCCTATCTCAGCAACCAGGCCGTTCTGCCCGAAATCGCAAAACTGGCCACTGTCACCCCGGAAGGGATTCTAACCCGGAGGACCAGACCAAACCAAAAACTAAATCCATTGCTGTAGAGTCAATCCCAACTCATAGGGACCCTACAGGACAGGGCAGAACTGCCTCGGAGGGCTTCCGAGGCTGTATTCTTTATGGGCGCAGATCACCAGCTGTTTTCTCCAGCACACCTGCTGGTGGGTTCGAACCACGGACCTTTCGATGAGCAGCCCAGCGCTTAACCGCTGCACCACCACGGCTCCCACAGGGACCAGGCCTCCTATTTACAGCTCTGCTTCTGTCATGCCCGTCCATAAATCTCTCCCTCCAAATTGGTACTTGCAGGACGGTGGGCAGAGAGAGCCAAGAACCAAAATTGCTGGATGCTGCAGCTGGTTCTGCAGAGGGGGACCCGGTCAGGGCTCAGCCAGGCAGCTCCGGGGCTTGGCCAGAGGGAGGACACGTCAGTTATGGTGAGGGTGGGGCTTGGAGGTCACATGGGTGAGTGGGCAGGGCCAGCACGGTAAGGACTGCTGGCAGCCCCCCGGAAGCTCAGCTGGGAAAACTGGGCCCATCTCAGGGGGCCACACAGAGGCAGAGTGTTCAGACTGAGCCCCTGTTGTGTCAGCCCCCAGAGTGTCTGTCCCCAGCATGCCGCGGTTTTGTGGGGAAAGATGTATGGACATGCTCCCCCTGCAATTTACAAAAATGCCAAGAAGAGCCAGCATGCTGTTTGTGGGTCACATCTACTGAGTGCCAGCTCTGATCATCCCTGCCACAGCGGCAGTAAATACAAGGCCGAGGAACTCTTGCCAAGGTTCTCCGGGTCAATCTGAGAAGCTGGAGGTATAACGAATGCTGCCAACTCAGCATCTGGGTGCTACACTGGAGATGCCCAGACAAAGATGCCAGTGCCAGCTCAGCTCTAACCTGGGGGTCAGGGGGCTGCTGCCTCAGCCCCAGGCAGCTCAGGCCCGGCCCAAGGCAGCTCAGCCCTAACCTGGGGGTCTGGTGGCTGCCATCCCAGCCCCAGTCAGCTCAGCCCTAACCTGGGGGGCTGGTGGGTGCCATCCCAGCCCTAGTCAGCTCAGCCCTAACCTGGGGGTCCGGTAGGTGCCATCCCAGCCCCAGTCAGCTCAGCCCTAACCTGGGGGTCTGGTGGCTGCCATCCCAGCCCCAGTCAGCTCAGCCCTAACCAGGGGGTCTGGTGGATGCCATCCCAGCCCTAGTCAGCTCAGCCCCAGCCCTGGTCAGCTCAGCCCTAACCTGGGGGGCTGGTGGCTGCCATCCCAGCCCTAGTCAGCTCAACCCTAACCTGGGGGTCCGGTGGCTGCCATCCCAGCCCTAGTCAGCTCAGCCCTAACCTGGGGGTCCGGTGGCTGCCATCCCAGCCCTAGTCAGCTCAGCCCTAACCTGGGGGTCCGGTGGCTGCCATCCCAGCCCCAGTCAGCTCAGCCCCAGCCCCAGGCAGCTCAGCCTTAACCTGGGGGTCTGGTGGGTGCCATCCTAGTGGGAGCCGCCTGGGGGGGCTCCTGCATCAGCCACTTGAGCCCCATATCCCTCGGGACGCAGGAGGGGCTTGAACCCATCTTTCTGGGTTTCCAGTACAGCACTGCCAGCCGCTGCCCCCCGCCTAGCCCCTTCTCGAGTCTGCGCGCAGGTTGGAGAGGGCCGGCAGCAGGAAGCTCGCAGCCCAGGGAAGAGAAAGAGGTCTGGGTGCAGATGCTCCAGGATCCAATCCTCGCCTCACCCTGCCACCAAGTGTCCGCACGCAGCCTCTCCTGTTGAGCCTTAGAGGGAAGGCACCACAGTCATAGTACGGAGAGGGGACACCGTGAAGCTTGAGATCTGCAGGCTTGGGGAAATGCCCGAGGGACGTGCGCTGAAGGCCGTGTGCCGGCCTCTCTTCCCTCCTGTGAGCACGGCTTCTCTGCCAGGTCCCTCTGTCCTCCCTGGGAAGGGCTGACCCAGATCTGGCCTTCATGAAGAGCCACTTTTTCTAATCTGGCAAGTGTCAAGGGTGACTTCTCTGCGAGGTCGGGAGGAAAGGACTCTAGCAAAAGTCTGTTTTTCAGATTACATGTTCCCTCTGCCCACCCACCAGAAGTGACAGCAGGTAGCGAGGGAGACCACCCCCAGCCTGCAGCCTGCACACAGGCTACAGGTGACCCAGGACGTAGCCATGTCCCCACTATGTCCAAGGCAATGGCTGTAGTGACCATCACAAATGGGTGTGGGTACTGGGTGAGAGTGACCCCCTGCCTGTCCTTCCGTGGCCCCACATTTACAGGACAAAGTCAGCACTCACGAGCTTGGCTCTCTCATTTCGATCCTGATCCAGCCTGTCTCAGCCCACGCTCTGCCAGCCCTCCAGGGGCACTTATTGAGCTCATCAAAACAAAACAAAAAAAAATCCCAGTGGCAGTCAAGTCAGCCTCAACTCATGGTGGCCCCACGTGTGTCAGAGCAGAACTGTGCTCCAAAGGTTGTCAGTGGTTGATTTTTCAGAAGCAAATTGCCAGGCCTTTCTTCTGAGGTGCCTCACGGTGAACTCGAACCTCCAACCTCTCGGTTAGTGGCCAAGCACTTAACCATTTTTGCCACCCAAGGACAGACCCTGAAATCCCACCATGAGGAGACAGACGTGGACCTGGATCACTAATCCCGTGTTACAGAGAAGCTGGAAGGGGTCAGCAGGTGCTAGGATGGGGGACAGGGCTTCGACACAGGCAGCCTGCAGACTGAGCCCCGAGCTCACCACTAACAGCTGTCTGATGGCACAGCCGTGCCACCATGTCTGCCAGCTAGGACGCAAAGAGCAGCCGCTCCCAGGCCAGGCGACTGACAAAGTGATAGCTGGAGATCACAGCTACACTCGACGCACTTGTGGTGGGGTCTGCAAAGCTGAAAGGTATGGCTACTTCCGACTTACTAGTGGCGGGGTCTGTGCTGGCCCGGGGCCCTGGGCGGGTGGTGCTCCCCACTCCGTGCTGCCTCCACTCCCCCAGTTCTCCACCTCTCCGTCACATCCGTCACCCTCTTCCTAGCAGACCTAGGCCATCCTCCCAGGGCCCAGAACCCACCCTCAAACCCCTCTGACTTCCCATTCTCTAGAGCAACCAGAGCCCCTGGCTGCAGGCACTTCTGGCTGACTTACTGCCCCAAGCTGTCGTCTGAGCAAGATGGAGAGGGTGCTCAGTCCCTGGACAGGTATCTCATGGCCTTCACAGCCAGCCTGGGTCCCAGGGAGGGGCCCAGGACCAGGCACATCCGAGAGTCTGGAGGAAGGGAAGTGGACGACCCACAGGACAAGCACAGGCTGATGGGCTGGGAATGGAGCACATCAAACCCTTCCTGGCAGGAGAGCCCAGAGGAGAGGGGAGTGGAGCCAGGAGGGTTCCGGCCCTGGCCAGTCAGGATGCAGAGCAGATGGTTTCGGCATCAGTCGGGGAGCCAGGACTTGGCGTCCCAGCAGGAGGAAATCTACGTGTGAGGACCACAGCTGCTCACAAAATCTCCTGGGCTGTGAGTTGGAAAGTAGGACAGGAAACGGCCTGAGTGGAGCAGGGGTGAGGGAGAGAGGGCTCTGCAGTAACCCTACAGCTCACGGTTCTCAGGGCACCTTGGCTGGTGACCACAGGGCAGGAATGGAGGGTCTGTTCTCATCTGCTTCTCCTGGGCTCCAGCAGCCAGGAGCTAGAGACGAGATCTGGGGGAGAGGAGGCTGGCTGGACAGCAGGCCATGGACAGAAGGCAGTGACACAGCAGGAGGAAGGGGGCTTGGGCCTCTGGCCCACACTCAGGGCAGAGGGTTGGCAACTCTGTTGGAGGACTACAGGAAGGGCGCTGATTTACCAACTAGACGGCCTCATCCAAAGGGAACAGACCGAGCACTAAGAGGCCTAGCACTAAGGGGCATCAAGGTCTCAGGAGACAAAGAGGTGCTAAAGGCAGGCAGCTGCGGGGCTGGTGGATGCCGCAGCTGAAGGGCACTCAGAGCCAAGTTCTTCCCATCTTCCCTCCTTGGCATGGCTGTCTGAGGCAGAAGAGGACCAGGTCTTTCTGAGAGTGATTTAAGAGCAAAGAACCTTTCCCAGAACCACCCCTCCACTGCCTACCCCAGCAGAATTCCTCTCATGGACCTTCCTACACACATCCTAGGCATGACGAACAGAATCACCACGATTGGCTTAAACTAAGCGTGAGCCCCTCGCTGGGGCTGGGCATAATGTCATCAGGGCATTGCAATTACAGCAACAATGAGAGACGGCTGCACACCTGTTAGAATGGCCACAACCCAGAACACTGACAACGTCAAACCGCAAGTGAGGCTGTGGAGCAACAGGAACTCCCACTGAGCGTGGGAATGCAAAATGCTACAGCTACTTGGGAAGACAGTCTGGCAGTTTCTTCCAAAGCTAAACCATCTTACCAGACAATCCAGCCATCATTCTCCACGTATTTACCTAAATGAGTTGAAAACATGTTCACACACACAAAAAATTGCACGTGATTGCTTATAGCAGCTCTATTCATAATTGCCAAATATTCATAATTGCCAAATATTAGAAGCAACCTAGATGTCCATCAGCCAGTGAGTGGATAAGCAAACTGGGGTCCATCCATACAATGGAGTATTACTAAGCAACAAAAGGATATGAGCTATGACGCCATGAGAACATCGCAGAGTGGCAGAAGCCAGTCTGAAAAGGCTCCACACTGCAGGATTCCAACTCTATGACATTCTGGAAGAGGCAAAGCTGTAGAGACACTGCACAGACCCATGGTTGCCAGGGTTTTGGGACAGGGAGGAAAGAATGGGGTGGCGGGGGCACAGGGCATTTTTAAGGCAGCGAAACTATTCTACATGATACTGTAAAGGTGGATGCATGACATTAAGCATTTGCCAAAACCCACAGAGCTGTACAACACTAAGCGTGAAGCGTAGTGTAAACTCCAGGCCTTAGTTAAAAACGATGCGTCAGTATTTGCTTATCAGTTGGAACAAGTACACGGTACTCACGCAGGACGTTAAGAACATGGGAAACTGCATTCAGGGAAGGGGGTTGTGTGGGAACGCTGTACTAGCTGCTCGATTTTTCTGTAAACCTAAAACTGTTCTGAAAAATATTCTATCAGTTGGAAGAAAAAACAGAGCAAAACAGAAAAGTAGTAGCATTTATATATATATATAATATATATAAAATAAAGATTACCATGTGAATGAGTCTATGGGCCAAACACTTTTTAAGCAGTTTACTTGTTGAATGGTATGGTTATTATTAGCATCCTCTGTTTTACATAGGGGAAACTGAGGAACATAAAAGCTAAGTTACACACCTGCCCTCACACGGCTCATAAATAGCACAGTCAGTGTTCAAACCTGCACATCTTACGTGAAAGCCTGTGGTCTTAACTCCCACAAAGCACCACCTCCCAGACTCTGCCGACCTCCCTCAGTTAAGAATTTAAATGGAAATTCCTGAACCAAAGGGGAGGACGTCAAATCAATGACGTGCTTTATGAACGATACACCAGAACCAGGTAGGGTTTGTCCCAGTAATAGGAGATTGGTTTTCATCTTTGTAAATCAAAAAATATTGTTTCCATTAAATATGGGATTGATGGCAAAGAATCTTTATTAAATAGTTGTTGAGTATAACAAGAAGCTACAACGAAGATCCGTATCCCCAACACCCAGGCTAGACATTGAACATTACTGTATGCCACTCCCCAATCCCATCCCTTCTCTTTCTCTCTAAGAGGTAACCAAACTCCTGAATTTTACGTTTATTACCCCTATGGTTTCTGTAGAGTGTTACCACACGTTTATATCTCTATCCGTGTAGATATGCACGTTTTTGAAATTTATATGCATGGACTTATACACTGTCTTTCTCTTCCTCTTGCATTTTTGTCCAACATTGTATTTCTGAGATTCATCTGTCTTGTTGGGTGCAGCTTTGGTTCTTTCCTCTTTACTCTTGTTCCGTGCTCTGCTCTATGAATATAGCACAGTTTAGGAGTCCATGCTAGTATGGACCGATATTTGTGGTTTTTCATATCTTGTCACTGCAAGCAGCCCAGATGTTTTCCAAAGTGGTCAAACCAGTCTATATTCCAAGCAGCAGTTAGAAGAAGCCTGTTCTTTCACATGCTTGCCAACACTTGATATTTTTAGAATTTTTCATTTTTCACCAATACAGTATGTGTGAAATGGTATAATGTTTTGGATTTATTGACATTTCCTTGATTATTAATGAGGCCACATGTCTTTTTATATGTCTGTTGACCATTCAGTGTCTCTACTTCGTGAAGTGCCTGTTCAAGTCTCTTGACCGTTTTTCTTCATATTTTTATCCTTTCATTGATTTACAGAAGCCCTGGTGGTGCAGTGATTAAGAGCTTGGCTGCTAGCCAAAAGATCAGCAGTTCAAATCCACCAGCTGCTCGTTGAAAACCCTATGGGGCAGTTCTGCTCTGCCCTATAGGGTTGCTATGAGTTGGAATCAACTCAACGGCAATGGGTTTTTTGTGTCTTTTTTTTTTTAATAAACTTGGAGCACTAGTACTTTTTTTAGTTATGGGTTGCAAATATAGTTTTCTAGTTTGAGGGCTTATTTCTTCGCTTTCTTTGTGTTCTGTTTAATAGCCAGAAGTTTCTAATTTCAATGCAATCAGTGAAATCTCTCTTTTCCGTTATGGAATTCACCATTGTTGTCTGGTTTCAGAAATCCTTCCCCCCCTGAAGTCAGAAACATATTGTCCCATAGTATCTCCTAAGAGTTATTATAATTTGGCCTTCCAATTTAGATCTTCAATCAAACTGTAATTAGTTTTTCTGAATAGTATGAGGTGGGGGGGGGGGTCCACTTTATTTTGTTTTATTTGTTGATTTAGATAACTAATCGCCTTTGGATCATTATATAAAAGGCCATGGTTTCCTAGGTGCTCTGCAATGCTGTGTACATCATAAATCAGGGTTCAGGCCTGTTTTGTGAGATCTCTATTTTATTCCGTTCACCATATGGTTTATCCTTGCCACAGTTACTTACTTCACTTTTATAATAATTCTTGATATCCAGAAAGTCAAATTCTCCCACCATGTTTTTCTTTTTTAGGAGGGTCTTGTTATTCTTGATCCCCCAGTATTCTACATAAATATCCAAATATGCAGGTTTTCAAGCTGCATACACACGATTGGGAGCTGTATTGGGATTGCATTGGTCAGTATTTCAGTTTGGGAAAAATTACCATCTTCTGAAAGTTTACCACTAGCAAACATGGTATCGCACCATTTATTTAGATTTTCTTTAAAGACTCTAAACAAAACTTACAATTTTCTCCACAGAAGAGCTGGCGCGTGTTTTTAAAGGTTTATTTTTAAGTATTTCATACTTTAAATGTTAGTATTATGGTGACTTTTTAGCAGTATGTTCATTAAAGTATAATTAAAATAGAGTAAAATGCACCGATCTTTAGCGTACTTCTCAATGAATTTTTTGTATGCTTGTACTCACATGAACACCACCCAGATGAAATATGCAACATCTATATCACTCCAGAAGATTCCATCGTGCCCTTTCCAGCCAATACCCACCCCCAAACCCAAACCCAAACCAAACCCATTGCCATCAAGTTGATAGAACATAGTGACCCTGCAGAACAGAGTAGAACTACCCCATAGGGTTTCCAAGGAGCAGCTGGTAGATTTGAACTGCTGACCTTTTGGTTAGCAGCAGAACACTTAACCTCTGCACCACTAGGGCTCTCCCACCCCCAGAGGTAACCACTAACCTGAGTTTCAGCACTGTAGATTAGTTTTGTCTATTCTTGGAATTCAAATCTATGGAGTTGTACAGTATGTGCTCTCTTCTTTCACTCAGCGTTGTGTCTGGAGATCCATCACTGTTGTTGGCTATATCTGCAGTTTGTCCTTTTTTCTTGCTGACAAGCATTTTGTTGCGTGAATATATCACAGTTTGCTTATCCTTTCTCTTTTGATGAATATTGGAGTTGTTTCCAGTTTGGGGCTACTGTGAATGGAGCTTTTGTAAACTTTTTGTGAGAGAAAGTCCTGGCGATCTACTTCCGAAAAATCAGCCAACGAAAACCCTGTGGTTCGCAACAGTCCCATCCCACTGTGCGTTTGGTTGCCATGAGTCGGGCCGATTCAAGGGAAGCAAACAACAAACTTTTTAAAACGTGTCCTTTTTTGGATTTGTAATTCTATTTCTTTTGGAAGGTTACTTAGAAATAATTGCTGGGTCTTTTTAAGTCTAGCAGTTCAGGTGGGTGCATCTGCGTCTTGTTATGTTTTAAATTTCCCTGATGACTAATGACGAACATCATGTCATGTGCTTACCGGCCATTCAGACAGCTTTTATTGTTGCGTCTTTTGACCATTTTTAAAATTAAGCTTTTTGTCTTTTTATTGATGAGTTGTAAGAGTTCTTTATAATATCCTGGTCAAAATTCCTAGCAACTATATACAATGCAGTTCTTTTTCTCCTAATCTGCCTTTTCACTTTCTTAACGATGTTGTTAGAACAGCAGAAGTTTTACTTTTTGATTAAATCGAATCTATCAATTATTACCTGACTGCATAGGGCCTTTTGTGTTTAGTGAAAGCAGTCATTGCCTGCCCCAAGACTGCGAAGATATTCCCCAACTTTGCCTTCTGGAAGTTCTGTAGTTCTATCTCTCACAATTAGGTTTCTGACCCATCTCTGCAGCGATCAGTTGCTTTGTGTGTAGCCTTTCTAGCCATGGGCTTGTAACTCCCACCTAGGTGACTGTGTGATAGGCTAATTGTGACCTACCAAGGGGATTGGTCAATTTGCCTTAAAAGAGAGCCAATTCCAAAGCAGAGAGGGAGATCCTACCACCACCAAGGAAAACAGCCAGGAGCGGAGGTGGCATGCTTTGGACCCGGGATCCCTGTGCTGACAAGCTTCTGGAAGCAGGAGATAGAGAGGGAGAGAGACAGAGACACAGAGAGACAGAGAGAGCTGTAAGCCTGAGGACGGCAAGAAGCTGTGGCAGAAGAGACCCGGCAGCAGGAGATGGTGCAGAAGGCTTCCCGGCCCACGGAAAAAGAAAGCTGAGTGGCTGTGGGGAGAGGCCTAGGGCCACGGAGAGACATGCCTACAAGCACGTTTGGGAGGAGGCTGTCCTGATGGAAGAACTGTATCCTGAGTGTTCCTGAGCCTGAATTGTAACTGTTACTTCCTTAATAAACACCATAAATGTGAGTATGGTCCGTGAGTTTTGTGTGGCCATTGCAATGAATTATCGAACCCAATAGGGAGTGCTGTGGGAGGGACGTTGTTGCTGTCAGAATCGGTAAAGATGGCAGAGAGAGAAGGCTTGTCTGGCCTCTGCCTCATGGGAGTCAGCCTTGCAGTGTTCATCCTGGTTCTCCTTCCCCCTTGTGGGGTTGGTGGTGGTCAGACATGGCCCTCAAGCCGTTTTTACAAACTCAAATTAAATTTTGTTCATAGGGTGAAGTAGGAGTCAAAATCTGGGTTTTCTGTATCAATAGCTAATTACTTTCACACCACTTACTGAAAAGACTTTTATTTTCCCCAATGAATTCAATTGGTGCTTTGTGCAAGTCTATTTATGGACTCTCTGTTCTGCTCCATTGGTCTATTTGTCTCTTGTACGCTGAAACCACACAGCCCTAAGGACTGTATCTTTATAATAAGTCTTGAAATCTGGCAATATAAACCATCCAACATTTTCTTCTTCTCCAAAATCAATTTGGCTATTTATTCTAGGCACTTGCATTTCCACATATATTTCAGAATCAACATATAACTTCCTATAAAAATCTTTTTGTTACTTTCATTTTTTTCCTTTATCAGCTTTTCAGTTTAATGAATACTTTAGAAATCATAATATGGATCCTGGATTTGTTACAGTCTATTAGACACACCGTAATTGCTAAAAATCAAAGATAAGCTGTTAAAAAGCAGCCGAGGTTGAGGGTGGAGAAGGGGAAGACATATTATCTTCAAAGGAGCAATAGTAAGATTTATGTCTGACTTTTCAACAAAATTATGGAAGCCGAAAGACAATGCAATGCCATCTTTAAAATGGCTTAAAGGAAAAAATACCAATATAGAATTCTACAGCCAGTGAAATTCTTTCGCCAATGAAGATGAAATTAAAATTTTTTCATATAATTAAAAAAAAAATTTGAAAGAGTTAGTCACTAGTATATATGCACTGCGAGAAATGCTAAAAGGAGTTCTTAGACTGAAGAAAAAATCAACTCAAATAGAATCACAGAATTGCAGGAAAGAATCAAGAGGACTCAAAAAGGTAAAAATGTGGATAAACAGCGGTGAATATTGATTATTTAAGACAGTATCAATAAAAATGTCTTCTTGATATTGTAATGCAGGTAAAAGCATAATACATGACAACCACAACACAGAGTGCCTGGAGGAGGAATTGGGGTTAAACTGGTGTAAAGGTCTTGCATTTTTGGAAATAATTACAGTGAAGTTTTATTTTTTTGTCTTAAAGCCTATTTATCTGATATTAATCTAACTACATCATTTTTTAGCATATATTTGGTCTATTAACTTTCATCCTTTATTTTTAACCTCCTTGTATGCTTATATTTTAGATAAGTCTCTTTTAAACAGCTTATAATTGATTTTTTTAATATGGTTTGGCCATGTTCCTCTTTTAATGACGTTCTTAGGCCATTTATACTCATTTAAATCACCGATATGTGGATTTAGTCCCATCGTTTATTTTGTAGTTGTTCCCTATCTTGCACGTTTTGTTTCTTTTTCTTCTCTTTTCTACTTCCTTTGGATTGATCCAATTTTTCCTCATTCCAAATTTTCTCTTTATTAGTTTGAAAGTTATGCACACTATTTCTACTATTTTGATGTTCATCTTAGAAATTTTAACATATACGTTGAACTTACCAAATTCAATGTGTTTACTCTATTCCCAACCATTAAAGGGTTAAAACATTTTAAGTTTAGCCATTGCCTTCTGACTTTTATATTACTGTAATTTTTTTTAACTCTACAAGATATTTTATAGTTTTGCGCAGTCAATATCTAATTACACTTGTCACTTTCTTTGGTCATCATTTCTTTTCGTATCTGTTACCTGAGATTACTTTCATTCTGCCTTACGTACATCCTCTAGAATTTTGTTTAGGGAAGATTTGTTGGTAGAAACACAGTTTTTTCTGTCCTATAATGTCTGTATTTTTCCCTTATTCTTGAAAGACATTTCCTTTGGGTATATACATACAAGGTAGACAATTCTTTTCTGTCAACAAAGTAAAGATATAATTCCACTCTCTTCTGGATTCCACCGTTGTTGTTGAGAAATTAGACGTCCATCTAATTGTCATTTCCTTGAAGGAAATTTGCCTTTTGTCTTTGTCTGTTTAAGATATTATCCTAACCTCTGGGGTTCTGCAGTTTTACTTTTCTGTCTCTTAAAGTTATTTTTGCTTGCCTTGCTTTAAATTTGATGGGCTTCATAAATATGAAGATTGAGGTATTTTATCATTCTTGGAAATTCTCAGCTATTATTTCATCAAATATTTCCTCTCTTCCATCTGATTAGGTGTAAGTTAAACCTTCTAACTCTATCCTCACAGTTGTTTATCTCTCTTTTAAATCTTCAGCTCTTTTTGTCTCTGTGCTGCATTCAGGGTAATTTCTACACCTCTGTCTCCTAGTTCATTGATTCTCTCTTTAGCTGTGTCTAAATGGTTGAATTAGTCCATTGAGTTTTTAATTTCAGTTATAACGGTTTCCATTTTTAGCAGTTACATTTGATTCTTTTCTGAACATCCTTATTCATTTTTTTCATACTCTTTTGCTTATTACTCATATTTTCTATCTTTCCTTTTTATTTCTTTGAGCATATTACGCTTACTTATATTCTCATCTAATACTTCCAATATATGAAGTCTTGTGGATCTGATTCTTTCAGTTGTTGTTTTTGTTTTCCATTTGGATCTTGTTCATGGGCCCCCACTTCCTTGTGCGTAATGTGATTTTGACTGTAAAATAAAATTATTCATCATGGGTTTATTTTGAGGAATTCTTTGAGGCCTGATTTCAAGCTGAGTCTCTGCACTCACTGTCAAGTACCACTCTAAACTAAATTTTCAGGTTCAGGCTTTTTGGACCACCCAGGTAGTGTGAATTTGGACTCAAACCACGGTGGGGGGGGGCAGGGGTGCTGACTTATGGTTATAAATTCTCAGGAAGAATAGGTTTTCTCCACTCAGTGCAAAATTCTTCATAGATGAGTTTCCTTGTTGCCCCTGGGCTTGCTGGGAGTATGTGTAATTTACCCTCACACTGATGAGGAATCATTTGAGTCACAGCAATGGGCTCTTATTGGAATCTCCTCGTTGGGCAGGCCCTGGCCTTTCTCCATCCCCTGCACCCTGGAGGGCCATGAAAATGCAAACTGAAGCTCACCTAAGTTTAGCATGGTGAAGGCCTGTCCTGGTGCTTGGGTTGCCTCTTATACTAAGCTACTTTTCCTCAGAGAATCTTGTCGTTCTTGCCAGAAGGGCACTTTGACAAAGTGATTTTAAAATTAATCTCAGAAAATAAACAGGTGAGAATAGCTAAAGCATTTTTGGAAAAGGAAATAGTGAGTCCTTACAGGCACTGGCCCAGGGTGAAGCATGATGTAAGGCTCAACACTTTTAAATGTAGGGCGGTAGTTCATGTGACAAGGAGAGGATCCAGAGATCAGTAAAAATGAATAAAACCTCTAGAAATACACCCTGTTATAAGCAGCATTGAAATTAATGAAGATAGAAAGAATTCTCCAATAAACAACCAATAATTGGATAATGGGCTAGTAATTTAGAAAAATGTTCAGTTAGACTTCAATCTTGCACCAAAACAGATTCTGGATGAATTAAAGAATCAAACATAAAAATTATACACATAAAATGCTATTTAAAGTAGAGGACTTATTTATAGAATCTCAAAGTGGGAAAGATATTTGCGAGCATAAAAAGGAAAGGAAGAAAACAAGAAATAAAACATAAAAATTATTTAAGTGTCTATTAGCAACAGAACATGGTGAATTAAAGTAAAAAAAGCAAACTGGAAAAAATACATGGAAACTATACGAGCGTCAAAGATTTATATACCTTGGCTTTAAAGAACTATTTCAGGTTCATAAAGCAAAAGTTTTAAAAGTTATAAACAGGAAATTTACAGCAAAATGTTCAACAAACTTCCAGGATAAGTATTCAAGTTCACTAGTAATCAAAGAAATACATGTTAAAAGTAGTGTGCTTTGTAAAAACACTAGGATTTTTTAAACACTAAGACTCAGTATTGGTGAGGGTTGGGTAAGTGGAATCTGTCTTGATGGTGACAGCGTAAATTAGGTGGTGATTTCTGGGGACTTTGGCATGATGTATCAAGAGCTATAAAAATATTCCAACACTTTGATTTCACAATTCCCCTTGTAGAGTTGTATCCCGAGGATAAATCAGGCCTAGCTAAATAGAATATGATTATTACTAACAAAATGTTAGCAACCACGGAATCCATACCCAATAATAGAAACTGGCTAAATATATTATGACGCATGCAGAGAATATAATGCATGATGAAACAAACATTAGAAGTCAGCTTTGAGGACTGGGCTGCAGAGAAAATGTCTACAATGTAATGGGAAGTGACCAGCTGTACCTGGGATGTTACTGATCCATCCACCAAAATTTATTGTATATAATACCATGTGCCAAGCACATAGGATCCTAATTTAGTTTGTGTGTGTGTGTGTGTGTGTGTGTGTATCACAGAAAGAAAGAGAAAAATTGAGACAGAGGAGAGTGAATGGAATTTGAATTCCAAGATGCACTTAACCCAAATTCCAGCTCCTAGAAGTAGCTTGGCCTGGACAACTGATCTAACCCTTTTCTACAACATGGCTTCTCTGGTAACATGAGCGTAATGAGAAGCCCTCCCTCAGAGGGTGTCCACACAGTCCAATAAGATGCTAACGTTTGGAAGGACTCTGCAAACTGCGAAGTGCTGTGCAACCATTCTTCCTGATTTCAGCGAGAATCATTTTGACTCAGTGTGTATCCAGAAATGGGATCGGGACCTGGAGTGGGAGCATGGAGAGGTCCAGGAGGGAGGGTCTCGAGGCAAAGAAGGGATGGAAAAGTAGACAGAGAGAGAGAAGAGCTGCTTTTCCATCGAAAGTTCTCTGTATTGTCCTCCTCCCTCTCGCCTTCCCTCCTCCTTCTCTTCCTTCCTCCCTACCTTCCTTCCCTCGCCCTTCTTTCCCTTTTCTTTCTCCTCCCTCTCTTTCTCGTTCTTTCATTTAGTCGTTCTTTCAAACATTTACGTGGCATCCACTGCATCTCCAGACTATGCCAGGGATATGAAATGAACACGCTCAGAGACTAACTCAGAGCACGAGCTTGGGGAGACAGCCACACTCCTACCCAGTGCTCATTCATCTAGACCGAGTTGAACCCACTGCCCTCCCAGCCTTCACAGACACAGCAGAATCCAGCCAGGGGCACGCTCCCATAGGGACGTTTGTCCCCATCATGTCCCTCTTGGTGAAGCGCCCGTCGGCCCCTCTCCCCGCGGCTCTCGTGTTTGGGAACAGCAAGCTGACCTTTTCTAGCCTGTACAATGGCAGCCTTGTTCCCTGGCTCTTTGGAGCTGGAGGAGCCCTTATCACTCATCGCTGTACTCAGGCGGTGATAATCTGCCGGCCCCACGATCGCCCTGTGTGCCCGATAAAAGGCCCAGGAGAAAGGGCATGTTTTCATCATCACGGAGAAGTCAAGTAGCAATTAACTAGACAAGAGCCCATCCTTTCTTCACCACCCCGCTAGAACACGGGGTTAGCGTCACAAGCGCTCACAGGCACCGCCTTGTTCTGGGGACTTGGCGACGGCGTCCACACACAGGACAAGGGCTGAGACTGTCCCTTCTACACTCAGGGCCGACGTTTTCATTTCCTTGAAGAAGGAAGAGAACTGTAACAGCAACAAAAGAGAAGCCACGGTCTTTGTCAGTAATTGGTAATATTGTGCGTGGGCTGGGAGTTCGCCTGTGGTTGCAGATAATTACTGGGCTCTTCAAATAAAATCGATCTAAGTGAATTTACAGAGAGCCAGCCTCAACGCAGAGACTGATTCAGGCTATTTGTCATTACTTCCTCCCCAACAGGGACAGCGTTCCATCCCGGAAGAATGCGGTGTGTGTTTTCACGTTCTCTTCCGCGGGCTGCCCCTAAAGGTGGGAGATGGGGGACTCTCGGGAGCGCAGACGGAGACTCAGCCCTCTGTGCAGAAATTCCATTAGTCGGTCTGAGACGTGAGTCATGCTCGGGGTTTGGAAAAAGTTGCAGAATCAAAGCAGACTGAGGTTTGGGTCCTGCCCCTGATGAGGTGGCGGGGCTCACAGGAGCCAGGCCAGTGACAGCGCCTTGGGAGGGATACCTCCAGGCTACCCTACCCACACTCCAGGCTGGGACTTAGCCATAGGTCAACTCCCCCAGAAATCTGGGTCTGTCCTGTTACCCGTCTCAAACCATAAATGCAGAACATACACTCCTGGTTTGACAATTCCCTCAGGGGCCTCAAACTCTTTCCGGAGGTGCCCTGAGATTCCCGGAATAAAATCGTTCTTCAAACAAGCACGCAAACACTGTGTATTGAGTCACAACCCAAAACAGTCAGTGAGACCAGGAGAGGGGAGGCGGGAGAGCCTCCTTATCAAAGGGAACCCGTGGGTTCTGCAAACGATGAAAGCACTCGGTTGCTACTCGGAAGGTTGGCTGTTCAAGTCCACCCGCAGGCACCTTGGAAGAAAGGCCTGGCCATCTACTTCCACAAAATCAGCCATTGAAAGCCCGATGGAACACGATTCTACTCTGACATCATGGGGTCAACAAAAACTACTGGTTTTGAGAGACAGAAAGGGCCACAAAAACCAGAGACTCCATCAGCCTGAGACCAGAGGAACTAGATGGCATCCGGCTACCGCCAATGACCGCCCTGACAGGGAACACGACAGAGAGCCCCTGACGGAGCAGGAGAAAGGTGGGGTGCAGAACTCAAATTCTAGTGAAAAGACCAGACTTAGTGATCTGACTGGGACTGGAGAGACCCCAGAAGACGTGGACCCCAGACTGTCTGTTGGCCCAGAACTGAAACCATTCCCCAAACCAACTCTTCAGACAAAGATCAGACTGGACTATGGGACCTAAAATGAAACTCATGAAGAGTGTGCTTCTTAGCTCAAGTAGATACATGAGACTAAATGGGCAGCTCCTGTTTGGAGGTGAGATGAGAAGGCAGAGAGGGTCAGGAGCTGGGTGAATGGACACGGGAAATCCGGGGTGGAAAGGAGGAATGTGCTGTCACAGTACAGGGAGAGCAGCTAGGGTCACATAACAATGTATGTATACATTTTTGTATGAGAGACCAGCTTGAATTGTAAACTTTCACTTAAGGCACAACGATTAAAAAAACTAGTGGTTTTGTGGTCAAAGAGTCAGCGGATGACCCAGCTGTACAGGAAGGTAGCCCTCAAGGAGGGAAAGGCCACTTCCTTGTTTTAGAAACAGAGAAACTGAGGCCTAAGTAGAGGAAACAACTCCCCTCCACCCCCAGGGCCACATAGTACTAAACAATATCACATGACCTGCATCTACTCCACACATTTCCACGCTTAGGGTCTCTACTCCTCAGGGGTCTTCTGAGGCCATGCATGCATGTTCCCAGTTTTACAGCCAAATTTACAAGAAGTCACACGGAACTGACCTATCACTCCCTCCCGCCCTCACACCGAGACCCTCCATTGTAAGAGGTTTTGCACCTTGCTCTTCTGTATCACTGGAGTGCACCCTCTGGTAAGATGCTTCTAGAAGGGTGTGCTGCCTAGAGCAGAATGCCTTCCTATTGCCATCACACAATCTCTTCCCACCAATGCCTGCGCTGGTGCTATAGCTCAGCTGAATGGGCACATAAAGAGGCGACCTCATGCACCACAGAACAGAACATTGCCTGGTCCTGCGTGACCCCCACGATCGCTGGAATGTTCAAGTTGATCATTGCAGCTATTGTGCCAGTCCACCTCACTGAGGGTCTCCCTCACCTTTCCTGGCCCTCTGCTTCACCAAACAGGACGTCCTCCTCCAGTGATTGATCCGTCCTGATGACATGTCCAGAGCAAGCGAGTCAGACAGTATTCTATTGTGATCCTAGGGTTTTCATTGGATGATTTTTGGAAGTCAATGGCCAGGCCTTTCTTCCTAGTTTTCTTCCTGTCTTAGTCTAGAAGCTCTGTGGAAACCTGTCCAACACGGGTGACCTTGCTAGTATTTGAAATACCATTGGCATAGCTTCCAGCATCACAGCAACACTCAAGCTGCCACAAAACGACACAGTGACAGACGGGGCGTGGGTTAAGTCAGTGGGGTTGGAGAATCCTGCATGGATTTGAGAGCCCTCGAGCCTGCAGAAGGTAAAACCGTCGGGTCCTAGCCCTCTGCTACCCCTTCTCGAAGCTTTGAGCTCCTACCTGCCCACCTTGCTTACTGGTCTTATCTCGGGGCTGAGCCTTCTTCCTCCACCGGCTGACCAGCATCTCCCAGGGGTGTCCTGGGAGAACAAAAGCAGAGAATGATGACGTGGACGTGACTCCATTTGAAAATGCTGTCCACCCACAGCAGCCTCTCCCGGCCCTGGGAGCAGGGCCAGACATGGAGCGACCCATTCTTCCCAGAACCCAGGATTTTGCAGGCTGCTGAGGCGGCCTGGGTAGCCTGGGGGTCCAGGAGGGGTTTCCTAAACAAGAGGAGCCGGCTGGCTCAGACTCTCCTCCCACACCTGGTGTGGTAGCCCGAGGCTGCAGCCCCCTTCAGAGACCCCAAGTGCTGGGCCCTGCTTTACAGAAGCACGGCCTGAGCCTGGGAATCCAAGGGGCCTCAAGGCCAGCCGGGAGAGGGCAGTGAGGCCAGGGGGAAGGATGTTTGCACAGTGAGTCAGAGCAGATGTGGGCTCCCCCTCATCACACACACGTCCACGGAGGCGGGAGACACTAGGCAGGCCTCACCGCCGGCCCAAGCCTTGGCTCCTTCCCTGCCAAAGGGAAGGTTCTGGAAGGGGGCGGGGAGGGCCATCACCTACAGAGGTGGCCAAAACTCACTGCCCACGGCTGAGGGCCAGTTTGGACCACCTGGCAAGAAGGAAGCTGGTCTTGTTGTAGGGGAATCAAGCCTTCTGGAACACAGTCGGCCGTGCAGACATTAGGCCGTGGAGTCCTGCCGGCCCATGTCTCGCTGGGCCTGCCTGGAGGAGCAGATATAAATAACCTGTTCAGAACATGGATTGTTCACAGAGCAAGAGGCGTAATTAAAGGAGTCGAAGCGCCTGCCCCCTCTGGCTGGACACCTTGTAGCCTCCTGTCCATCGAGGGCTTTGTGGCTGGTGACAAGTGCAGGCCTTGTGAGCCGGCAGCACCCAGGCCCACCCTCTCATGGCGGGGTGCAGGGCTCTGGAGCGGGAGCAGGGCTCTGCAGGGGGCGGCTCCACAACAGTGGATCCAGAGCTTCACAAATGCCCCACCTCGGTGGCACTGGGCTTCAAATTGAAAAAAATTACTCAGAAATTCTCCTGTGGCCAATTGGTTCCAAAAGGCAGCAGACTGGATATAGCTACTGTAAATAGATTTCTTCATTATCCTGGGGCATTTTTTGGCCAAAAGACGAAGGGAAAAAATAGGAAAGTACCCGTAACTGTCTGGCTCCCAGCAGGTCTTCAGGAAGGTGGGCTAACCGCTCAGGGAGGCTGGAGAGGGGGAGCAGCGAGTGCTCACCCTGGGCCTGACTGGTGTGGTTGAGTTTATTAAGGCGCTCAGAGGAGAGTTTTGGGCTACGCTCCACAAGAACCAAGTCAGGAGGAGGCAGAGCATAAGCGGCCAGGAGGAGTGAATGGGGCCCATGGACTCTCGGCCCCCAGTTCTTCCTTGGTGTCCCCTGAGAAGTTCCACACCACCAGTCACCCCCAGCCCTGGGAGCTGCCCTCCCACAGGATCTGAGAATCCTTCTCCTCCCTGGTCTACCTCCTTGGCCCCCTGCAGGGTCTTCTGATGACTTAGCACTGAGGACCCTCAGAGCCTGAGCTTGGGCCATCTTCTGCACTGTGGGCAGCCTCTCCATGACATGCCCACCCTGATGAGTCCCCTCCTCCTCCTGGCTCCACGCCTGGGCTCCAGGTGACACACCTGTCACTCACATGCCCTAGGCTGGCCTCCTCAGTGCCCCAAATCTTTGCTTCCCTTTTGGGGACAGTGAGTTTATGGTAACGGTGGAGGAATCGTCTGGAAAAGGAGGGTGAGAATGGCTGCACCACAAGAAGAATGTAATTAATGTCACTGAATTGTAAACGCAGAAGCTGTGAATCGGTGTGTGTTTTGCTGTGTATATTTTCAACGACAACAACAAAAAACAAAATAAGTTATATTGAAAAAACCTATCTTTGCTTCCTCGCTTGTATTCTCCCCTGCTCTCTGTCTCTGAACCACCCCTCTGTCCTTGCCCTTGTCCCAGCCAGAGCCTAGGGCCCTCCTTAACTCTATCGTCCCCCTGTCCACACCACCCTGGACCCGTCCATTCCGGCCCCCAATGGCCCCCTGGTCTGCCCTGTCCTGTCCACCTCCAAGGCTGCCATGCTGCCCCTGGATTCTGGCTTCCAACCCTGTCTGTCTCCCCAGCTCCAGGCTTGTCCATCTCCCGATCAGGCTGAAGATCCTGGTTTGGGGTTTGCTGACTACACCACTGGGCTCGTCGAGGTCAGGGGACAGCTGGAATGTCCTACGGCTGGAGTGTTTTAAGTGGCGGAAGAAACGCTCAGTGATCAAGGGGCAAGATCGGACAGGCCGAGGGAGGGAAGGCAGAGACTGGAGGCCCTCTCTGGGGCTCCCTGCTCAGGATAAGGAGGATCAGTAGGAAGGGCAGCAAAGATCAAACGCGCCGTACTGTGCGCCTTTTCTGTATCCCACGGAAGCCTCAGGAAAGTCCTACCTGGATGCCCAGATGAGGAAATGGCCTGGAGGCTCCGTGCCCAGCACACGGAAACCACCCAGGAGGTGTGGGACTCCACCATCGGCTCCCTGCCCACTCCATGCCGCCCACAGTCTAAGCAGGTCCCCAGCACGTTCACTGGCCAGGTGCCCTCCCCGCTTTGCTGGGCCATGGAGGCTATGGGGAGTCCACAGGGAGCACACCCCGCTCGCAGGAGCCGCCGCAGCATCTGCGAGGCCTAGGCAGCGTGAAAACATGGCCCCTTGTTCAAAATCCATTAGGAATTTAAAGATGGTGGCAACCTCCTGAGTGTGAGGGTCACATGACTGTCCAGGGTACCCCTGAGGCCAGCTTGCCTGTCATCCCCAAACAGAAGTACCTGGCGCTCCCGCTGAGAAATGACTCTGTAATCCCACAGACATTCCCCCATCCCCCATCCCTGCTTCTGTTTGTCTGTTGGGAGTCACAAGAAGTTGGATTCTCCCCTCTGAGCACCGAGCCCCCCCAGACCTCCGAGGGAATGCTGAGAGTGGAAAGGTCTGCTAGGCAGACCTAGTTCTGCCACCCAACTGGCCAGTGGCTCAGCCCCACTATCCTTGCCCATCTGTGAAACGGGGCGATAGTTGTGTGATCTTCCCAGAGGCTCTGCGAGGCAGACAGAGTGACCGAAGTGCAGGGTTGGCTGTGGTCACCTGAGCAGACACAGAACTGAAAAAGCAGGAAACGTACAGCATTGCAAACTCTGGAGGACGACCCGCTAGCAGGCTTCTCTCCACAGCACCACTGATATCTACAGCTGGGGAACCCCTTGCCATGGGGGGCTCTTCCCTGCATGTTCGCTGTTTGGCATCCCTGGCCCTTCCCAGTACAGGCAGTAGCACCCCCAGTCTTGACAACTGTCATGGTTTGAATTATGTCCCCCAAAAAATGTGTGTATCAATTTGGCTGGGCCATGATTCCCAGAATTGTGTGGTTGACCTCCATTTTGTGATTGTAATTTTATGTTAAAGAGGATTAGGGTGGGATTGTAACACCACCTTTACCCAGGTCACATCCTTGATCCAATGTAAAGGGAGTTTCCCTGGGGTGTGGCCTGCGCCACCTTTTATCTCTCAAGAGATGAAAGGAAAGGGAAGCAAGCAGAGAGTGGGGGACCTCATACCACCAAGAAAGCAGTGCTGGGAGCAGAGCGCGTTCTCTGGACGGGGGTCCCTGCACAGAGAAGCTCCTAGTCCGGGGGAACACCGAAGAGAAGAAGGCCGACAGAGAGAGAAAGCCTTCCCCTGGAGCTGACGCCCTGAATTTGGACTTTTAGCCTGCTTTACTGGGAGGAAATAAACTTCTCTTCGTTAAAACCAGCCACTTGGGGTGTTTCTGTTAGAACAGCGCTAGATGACCAAGACAGCAGCCAAAATGCCTCCAAGTGATACCCAATGCTCTTCGAAAGGGGGGGCCACATCGCCGCACTGAGAACCCCTCACTAGGGCCTCCCCTCTCCCCAGGCTGTGTGGCCTCAGGCAAGGCCCTCACCCTATGCAGCCTCAGTTTCCTCCTCTGTAAAATGGGGAAACTGGACTGCAGGGCTTGAAAAGGCACTTCCAGCTTCACCGTTTTAAACCCTCTCGTTACTAAATTTTTACTTTTTAAAAAAAAAATTTGATGCTATGTGTTTTCACTAATTATGGCATGCTGATTCAAAGACGAATTCGGAATTTTTAATATAAGTTATGGACTTTGAGGTATATACGATCTGGTAATACAAGCCACCAAAAAGGTGGGTGGCACTGGCGCACCACTGATCTGCGCGGTCACAGTATACCAACAAGAACTAAATAGTTTATTGTGAGTGCCTTTCCCATTAGGTGGAGCCCTGCTGGCACAGTGGTTAACAGCTTGGCTGCTAACCAAAAGGTCTGCAGTTCAAATCCATCAGCCACTCCTTGGAAACCCTATGGGGGCAGTTCTACTCTGTCCTATAGGATTGCTATGGGTCGGAACCAACGCAATGGCAACGGATATCCATAGCAACCCTGTAAGACAGAGTAGAACTGCCCCATAGAGTTTCCAAGGAGCAGCTGGTGGATTCAAACTGCCAACCATTTGGTTAGCAGCCTTGGCTCTTAACCACTGTACCACCAGGCCTCCAACAAGGTCTAAAGACATAGAAAGTGGCTGGTATACAGTTACACCAATAGTGAAGAAAGGGTTTTCCTGGATAGTTTCTCTTTGGGAAAGTTCTCCCACTGGCAGGGCAGTGGCCTCCTCCAAGATGTAAACTCACCAGCGAAGCACATCCTGCATTCTTATCCTCCAGCCTCGGGTCCCTCCACCCCAGATGCCCCAGCTCAGGAAGAGAGCAAGGCCGAGAACACCTCTAGACACGTGGTTCCTTCTGGGCCTCAGGAGACACACCCTGAAAACCGATGTTTTGCACATGATGCTAATGATCCATTAAAATTCTTTCCAAAGCATCCCCTGTGTAGAGAACTTGGCGCTGAAATGCTCAGGGATGGAACATGGTTGAGTTTGGCTTTGATCTGGTTGGTCCTGCCCACTCCTATCTTTACTAACAGGTCTCAAGGCCAACTCATCCATAGACATGAAGACACCCCCACCCTGCCCTCCACTTTACTGAAGGACCACTGGAGCCTTGAAAGTAAGCTCCATGACTTGGGTGGGAAATTCCAGTAGAATCCCACTGGTTCCCTGACAGCTAGGATGGCGGGGAATAGATGAGTTCAGGTTACACTGTCCCACATTTGTCCTGTTGTCGTTTTTGGCCTTGCTGTTTTGTTGCTGTTGTTAACTGTCATCAAGTTGGCCCCTGACTCATGGCAACCCCATGCACAACAGAACAAAACACTTCCCAGTCCTGCATCATCCCCATGATCCGTTGCTGAATGGATCTCTGTGATCCATAGGGTTTTCGCCGGCTGATTTTCAGAAGTAGATCACCAGGTCTTTTTTCCTAGTCCATCTTGGTCTGGAAGCTCTGCTGAAATTTGTTCGGCATCATAGCAACACGCAAGCCTCTGCTGACAGACAGGCAGTGGCTGCTCATGAGGGGCATTAGCAGGGAATTGAACCCAGGTCTCTGCATGGACGGTGAGAATTCTGTCACCCAACCACCACTGCCCTCAATTGCTGCTTTATGATGCTTGGCTTACTTCAAACCTGTGGTCATTGATCCTGAGCAGAGCTACTCTTAGTTTATCCTCTTGAGCCTTTAAGAAGTCCCCTTGCAAACCCCCTCACTCTTCCCGGTATCATGAAGAAGAGCTGCTGTGAGCAGAAGAGCTGCTGTGAGCAGAAGAGCTGCTGTGAGCATCCTCATGCCCTTTGGAAGAAAGTTTTGACTCATGAGACGCAAAGGACATGCTAAATACGTTTCCTGTCTTGTTCCTGTCATCATTTTCTTCCCTTCTTCTTTCTTTCAGTTTAATTGAAGGTACTTTTCCAGCTGCTTGAGATAGATACTTAAATCATTGATTTTGAGATTTTCTTCTTTTCGAAAATGTGCATTTAAGGCTATAATTTTTTCTCTAGGCACAGCTTTAGCTGCATTCCAGAATTGTAACTATGTCCCAATATCATTTGTATTCAAAATATTTTTCAATTTTTATCTTTCTTTTACACATGAGTGTTTTAGAAGTATTTTTGCTTAATTTCCAAATTTTTGGAGATTCTCTAGGTATCTTTTTATTATTGATTTCTAGCTTAATTCTACTTTTGTGAAGGAATATATTCTGTGTTGTTTCAAACATTAGAATTTTGTTGAAACATGACTCACGGCCCAGCTTATGATAAATTTTGGTAAATATTCCAAGTACACCTGAAAAGTATGTGCATTTTTCAGTTGTTGAGTACAATAGTATATATGTCAATAAAGTCATATTGATTAATTGTACTGTTCAAAGCATATATTAACTGACTGCTTTTTCTATAGCTTACTGGGAGAGATGTATTCAAATCTTTCACTAGGATTACAGATTTGTCTATTTTTCATTTTCGTTTTGTCAATTTTTGCTCTATGTTTTTTGAAGATATGTTACTAGGTACATAAAAGTTTCTTCTCATTCTTTTATGTACCTACTAACATGTCACCTTGAGGACTAAGGAGTGCCTAACCCGAACCATGGCATTTTCAACTGCCTCATATGCATGCGAAAGCTGGACAATGAATAAGGAAGACCGAAGAAGAATTGATGCCTTCGAATGACGGTGTTGGCAAAGAATATTGACTACACCATGGACTGCCAGAAGAATGAACAAATCTGTCTTGGAAGAAGTCCAGCCAGAATGCTCCTTGGAAGCAAGAATGGCAAGACTTTGTCTCAAGTACTTTGGACATGTTATCAGGAGGGACCAGTCCTTGGAGAAGGACATCATGCTTGGCAAACTAGAGGGTCAGTGAAAAAGAGGAAGAACCTCACTGGGATGGATTGACACAGTGGCTGCAACAATGGGCTCAAGCATAACAACAATCCCGAGAATGGCATAGGACCAGGCAGTGTTTCTTTCTGCTGTACACAGGGTTGCCATGAGTCAGGACCAACTCGATGGCACTTAACAACACATGTGTTTAGAATTTTCTATCTTGCTCATGGGAACAGATCCTTTATCATTATGAAATGTCCCGCTTGATCTCTAGCCGTGTGTCTTTACCTAAAGCACATTTTGTCCGATATTTGCACAGCTACAGTAGCTGTCTTACAGTTTGTGTTTGTGTAGTGTATCTTTTTCCATCCTTTTGCATTTGACCTTTCTATATCCTTCTATCTTGGAATATCTCTTATTAGCGAAGTAGAGTTGGATCTTCTTCTTTTACCTAGTCTGAAAATTTTCTCTGTATATTTGGAGAACTTTTGTCCATTTACATTTAATGTATATACCTATCATCCATCGATTCTCTCTGTTTGAAACCCTTCTTTCTACACTTTGCTCTACGATGCTAGGGCCGAAACTCTGCAAACTACACGTGTCAGCCTTCCTTGCTCACTGCTTTTATGTTGGGATCTGTCAATAGGAATCACTAAAGAAAAGTTAAAATACACAACTTGGAGTGAGGGGACTTCCTGCTTTCTCCTATGCCCTTCACTGTTGCCCTGGCAGCTTCTTCCTGGCCACGCCCCCTCAGAGGTGGCGGCAGCAGCCAGGGAGAACCCTTTGCATCTCTTCCCTTTTGTGCCTCCAACCTAGCAATGGTAGCAGCTTCCTGCAGTTACCAGCTCTGTGGTATGTCACTGTTTCCCTCTCACTCTCTCAACCTCCCAACATCTGTGTAACCAATTCCCTCTAATAAATTCCCTTTGTTTGAAGTAACTGCTGTGGTTTCTGTTTTCCTGGCCAGTCCCTGACTGATACGCTGTAATGATTACGGATTGGGTCTTAAATCTTGGAACTCTGTGTCTCTGGGGCTCAGTGTTTGAGATGGGGGCCTAAGAGGGAGCATGGAGGGCTTCTTCTTCCTGTTTCTCATGAAACTCCTGCATTCAGGCCACACTGGCATCTCAGTGTCCTTTGTACTCCCAGACACCACCATGCCTCCACACTATGCCCACCCTGGCCCCTCCACATGGACGCTCCTCCCATCCCTGCTGCCAATTCATCTCCTGCTCATGCTTCCCGAGCCAGACCTGCTGTCTCTGCCCAGTCCTCTCACCCCAGCAATCACCTGATGTCATTGGTTTTTACATAGTTGTCTTTCCTATGCTTGGGTCTCTGAGGGATCAGGGTCTGTGTCTGCTTCACCAGCCGTTGCCCCCCCTCCCCCATGTCTGGGACAGTTTCTGCTAATCTGTGTTGATTAATAAGCAGAGTCTGCCGTGGGCCACGGCTTGTCAGATGCCCATCGCTCTCTCCCCAGGAGACCTCACCCTGGTACCCCATGGTGGGGGTTCCTGGTTGAGGGGTTCCTTGGCATTTCGGA
The DNA here is from genome assembly GCA_030035585.1 of Dugong dugon. NCBI lineage: Eukaryota > Metazoa > Chordata > Mammalia > Sirenia > Dugongidae > Dugong > Dugong dugon. The sequence goes on from CM057471.1 coordinate 3,466,696, forward strand.
AAGCACCACCATTTCCCCTCCCCAGCCCTGAGTGGTCCCAGGGGCAGGCTGAGTCTGGAATTCCTGTGGTGGCAAGTTTACCTTGGCCACGGTGCCAAGGCTCACCGAGAGCCCAAAGCCAAGGCAAACAGCACATAGAAGCAATCCTAACGGTTTGATGAACTGAGGTGGACACTGTTCTGGCCAAGTGGGAGCCGGGCAGGGGCACCCTTTCCCCACACACAACCCTCATCTCTTGGGCCGGACACACAAAGAAAGTCCTCCCTGCCAAGCCGCTGCCTTGGGAGAGGGGTTGAAAAGGAGAGACAGAAAGGAAGAGAGACAGAGCAGCCCGGGTCCTGCAGGGAGAGCGTCACAGCCTGTGGGCCTCCAGGTCGTGTCTCATCTAATAAAACAAGGGCAGGCGCAAGGTGCTTGTTGACCAGTGAGGAAACTGAGGCCCAGAGAGGCGTGGGGCTCGCCCATCTCAGGACTGGTGATGCCAGCCTGCCCCCGCCTACAGGAGACAGGGGATTCCTGCCAAGGTAGAAGAGGCAGTATCTGCCCAGCTCACAAAAGTCTTTTCCTCCAGGCAGCCTCCCCTGGTGTTCTCCAGCCCCCCTACCCTTTGTCAGCTGGATGTGCTCCCCACCCCATGCTCTGTGATCCCCTGGGGACATCCCAACCACAGCACTTTCACACGGTCCTGGAGGGGCTGAGATTCCCGTTTGTCTGCCCATAGGCCTCACAGGTGCTTCTCCAGCACCCAGCCCCTCAGACTGCACACAGTAGGTGCCCCCAACACCCAGAATCTGTACACAGTAAGTGCCCCTAGTGCCCTCCAGCACCCAATCCAGGACCCACACACAGTAGGTGCTCACTGATGCCCCCCAGCAATCATCTGAGAATCTGCACACAGTAGGTGCCCACTGGTGCCCCACAGCACCCAGGCCAGGACCTGCACACAGTAGGTGGTAATTGCATGCCATTGACAGCACAGAAGAGCATCACTATGGAAGGGCTACGGGCACAGGAGACAGTGGGAAATGCCTGGACCCTTGGCTCAGCAGCAGGGACCTGCGGCCATAGCTCTACTAGTACCCGGTTCTCACGCATGGAGCTGGCGATGGGTGTCAGATCTTCAACCCATGCCCCCTCCCCACCCCTTTGCCCTATGAAGAGTCTCGGAGGCGTTCAACAAATCTTTATGCAACTCCTACTCCGTATCAGGCCTGGAGGTCAGCCCTGAGTCCTCACTCCAGGCAGCCTGGAGTCCAGGGGGCACATTTCCCTTGGCAGCAGTCACCACCCTGTCCAGTGCCTTGTCCTGGGGAGCCAAGGAAGGGATGCTGCAGAGGCGCGGACGAGGGCACGTGACCAGCTCCAGGCGTTGTGCCAGGATGGAAATGTACAACCTCATCCAAAGGTTTGGAATATGGGAAGAACAGAAAGTAATTAATGAATGGCTGCCTGCTGGAAGAGACTGGACATTCCATGTAAGCAAGAATAATCATAGCAACAATGGCAACAATATGGCTCCCACTGAGGGCCTGGGGTGAGTTAGGGGCCGTGCTACAAGCGCTCTGTAAACATCGATCCAGCTCCCAGCGACCTTGTCCACAGGAGTTACTGCTGCATTTCACAGATGAGGACGTTGTCTTGGGGCATTTAAGCAGCTCTCTGAGGTCACACAGAGGAAGTATTTCTGATCCCAGGGCCCTTGATTTTAACCCCTATGCTTTACTGCAATCCTAACCCCCTAAGGAGCCCTGTTCTTGAAAGTAAGACGGAACAAAACCTACCACCACCTCACTGATTTGGGTGACACTGATTCTGACTGTGGAAGCCTAGGGTCCTTTCGAACGAACTATGTCCTCATGGGCAATGTCAATTCAAGTCACCAGGACCACCACCAGGCAAGGTTTTGAGAAAACGTTTGACACGCTCTCAGAAACCTCTCCTGACTGCTCCCATGGAGCAAGAGACAGACTCAATCCTCTAGGGCACCTGGTCCCTTAAGGAGACGACCTTCAGGAACTGTCACGCATGTTTTCAACATGCCCAATGTGCTCTTCAAGTCCTAAGATTAGACTTAAAACAGCCAATTAATTCAGACTTCTCCGAAGTTCCAACTGGCCAACCTCCTAATTCATTCAGGTAAATGGTGGCCCATCCATCCACCCCCCTCCTATGCCCGTCACTGTCCTAGGGCATGAGGACCAAGAGGCCACAAGTGTTGGCTGCAGTGACAGCAGCTGAGAGGAAACCCAGGTGGGTGATGGGGGCATGGCCAGGTGTTCCTCTCTGGCAACCTACAACTGGCACCTGTGCTGATGGCCTGCAATCGGCCGCCCACAGGTGTTGTCACACACCTACTTGGGGCTGGGGGGTCCCCCCCGCTCTGAGGTCAGAGTGAAGAGTCAAGGAATAGCCAGGACCTCACAGGAGATGCCCATCACCCTGTCTGCCCAGAGTGCCCACCTGGCCTTGGCTGAGTCCCCACCCATATCCCAGACTTGCAGTCCTCACCTCCTCACTGCGGAGGGGCTGAGTTAGCTCAGGGGCCGTGAGGCTGGGCGATTTTATCAATCAGGAAAATAAAAAATCAGAAGGCAACCTAGGGTTGCCAACTTTCTAAAGTCCTCTAAGATCACCTCTATCTCCTGACAATAGGAAGACATAATCTCGGAATAAAGGCCCCTGTTGAATACGATAAACAGAGCTTTATGAAAAACTTGGCTTACTGTCCTTCTTTTGTTTCATGTCACTGTGGACCTGTGGAAAGGTCACCCCAAACTGACATCACTTGGGGTGCACCAGGCTCGGTGGCTCTAAGTTCTTGTCCAGCTCCTGATACTAAGTGAGTCTTGTGAACTCCTTTGTAACACGACCTCCTGACCAACTCTCTTTGCCGGTCTCTCCAACTCCCACACAGTCTCCCAGGACTAAAACTTGGCACCCTGTGGTTTTGAGCACCTCTCTTTACTCCTAGTGGAGGATGGGTACACAGAGCTGCTCAAGGGTGATTGGCTGCACAAATATGCAAATAAGCAGGCACCTGGGTAAAGAGTTCAGAGTCCAACAGCCAGGTCATCCTCTTGAAGGGCCTTTGACTGTAAACAGTTGAACTAGTTGCCGTCAAGTTGAATGGTGACCCCATATGTGTCAAAAGTAGGACTGTGCTTCCCAGGGTTTTCAAAGGGAGCCCTGGTGGTGCAAACAGTTAAGCGCTCAGCTGCTAACCCAAAGGTTGCTGGTTTGAACCCAGCCAGCAGCTCTGTGGGAGAATGGCCTTGCCATCTACTCCCGTCCAGATTACAGCCAAGGAAAACCTATGGGTCAGTTCTACTCTGTCACATGGGGTCACTATGAGTCGGAATTGACTCAATGGCACCTAACAGCAAAAATAACAGTTTTCAATGGCTGGTCTTTCAGAATTAGATCACCAAGCCTTTCTTCTTTGGTAGCTCTGGGTAGACTCAAACCTCCCACTTTTCTGTTAGCAGTAGAGTGTGTTATAACCACTTGCACCAACCAGAATTCTCTTTGTAGCGAGGCTAAGATTCCATAAGTGTTCACTGATAGTTCCTCTTTTATCAACAGTCTATTTCTGTTCTTTATTATTTTATTTTTCAAAATGCAATTTATCACTTTCCACGAAGTCTTTATTTACACAGAATATGGTCTCACGTGTGTCATTTTGGTGAGTCCGTCCCCCGTCTGTTACATACCTTCTAATCTAGACAAGCGCAACTCTAGTCACTTCTAATTTGTGTTTGGTCTGGGACGTTTATTCAAGTGACGCTTTTGTTCCGCGATCATCTTTGGGTTTTTTTTTTTCCCATATATTTTCTTTAAATGAAAGAAAATTACTACTTTTTCAAATTGCTTAATAATAACTTTAAAATTATTATTTTAAGGTTACTTTTGTTGTTGCTGTTTTGGTTTTGTTTGTTTTGCTTTTGCTTTTTGCCAAAACACTTCATGAATTTCCTACATACCAATGTTTCGCACTGAAACCTTTTTTTCTTTAAGAACATACAAACTTGTGTTAGGCCTTCAGAGGGTCTATGGCACATGTGTATATATGTAAGATTCAAGCATGAACTCAACACTAACATTAAACATTTGCAATCGTTACAAACATTTGATGGCCGGGTTCTAGGGTCAGGACTCCAGTTCCAGACACAGAGGGTCTCCATGCCCGAATTCCCACCCTCAGCATTGCCTAACCCATCTTGTCACTGCCCAGCCCCCTTCCCGCAAGGTACTTTAGGATAAATGTTTAAAACCTCAAGCTTAACTGAATAGCATCAGCTTTGGTCTCTAAATGTGATGTTTATTCAAGTTACCACAAAAGAAACATAGCAAAGGATCAATTATTTGGAATTTGGAGTGGCAGACACGGATTTTGAAGTGCATGCATGTGTGTGTGTTTACATTTATTTATTTAAACCCCATTCAGGCAGGTTAACCCCACTCCATGGTCTTAGGACATCTGCTGGCTGGGGATCAATCCCCCTCAGAGACAGAGGGACAAGCCACAGAATACAAGAAAATGCCTCATTTTGGGAACAGACTGGCCAAGGATGGCAAAGCCCTGGTACTTGTCCTGCCCTCTCCCTTCCTTGATGGGAATTGGGGTTGGACTGGTGACCACCCTATACCTGATCTTGGGACAAGGGCCCTGTGACCTGGCCCCCCTAGAACTCTGGGTGGTAGACAGAGGAGAGGGTACCTGGTGGTGCCAAGAAAGGCTGCCTGGCACCAAAGAGCTCCTGCATCCACAGCCACGGCCCATGGCGAGACCCTCCAGTGAGCACGTGGGAACAGAGGCCCAGGAGAAGGTGTTTGTTGAAGTTCCACAGCCATCTCCAGCAGAGTCTGGCCTTCAGTGCAGTGCTCTGACCCCCAGCCTGGGGCAAAATTGATAAAATTGTCAGCAATTTCACTTTCTTGGCAACTATTACAGACACCAAATGGGTTTGACTCAAGGGACTGCTGAGACGGTGCGGGCTGCAGTGCAATCAGGGATGGGCCTGACCCAAGTGGGGCGGGGGCTGCCCTACCAGGAAAGGTGGTGGACAATGGCTGGAAATGAATAAACCTTCCTCCCTGCCATTTTGGGGTGAGGAGGAAGAGCGTGGAGGGACGGGAATATCACTGCACAACCTGCTAATGGAGAGAAAAGGGCAGGAGTCAGGGGCACCTGAACCTTCCCAAACTGACCCCCTCTATCCACCTGGGGAACTGCACCCAGGTCCATCTGGAATCCTGCTGCAGAGTGGGGATGCAGGAAAGTGCCATGGTTCACTCAAGGGGCAGAGAGCCTAAATTAATGGTAGTGAAACAATATGGGTAGAGATGGTGAGAATGGCAACACAGCGTGAAGGACATAACCAATGTCACACTGTTAGGACGTCACAAATCGTGAGCAGGTGTACGTTCAGTTGTGTATATTACCATCAAAAATACATTTTAAAAAATGCCCCAGATCAGACAGTTTCTGTCAATTTGTCAGCAGCCTCACTTATTTGCTAACTAAAAAATCCCTGATTTCAAAAATCCTACTAGTGTCTCCTGTAATGAAGTTTAACAGAATCCAACAGTAGGTCCCTGAAAACCTATTTCTTTAAAAGCATTTGCTGTCAGAAAAGGGGGGAGGGTAGTGAAAAGGAAAATCACATATCACTTCAGAAAGATAAATACATGAGAGAGAGAAAGAGAGGTATGGATGATAATACGTAATAGGTAGATAAGAGAAAGATAGGTAGGTAGGTAGGAAGGTAAGTAGGTAGGTAGATAGGGAGGTAGATACGTAGGTAGGTATGTAGATAGGTACATAGGTAGATAGGTAGGTGGATAAGCAGGTAGGTAGCTAGGTAGGAAGGTAAGTAGGTAGGTAGGTAGGTAGATAGGTAGGTAGGGAGTAGATAAGTAGGGAGGTAGGGAGGTAGATAGGTAGGTAGGTAGGGAGGTAGATAGGTAGGTGGATAAGTAGATAGGTAGATAGATATGATGGATTGATCAATAAGTAAATCCATCCTATGGGCCAATAACCAGGAGGCAGAGTACATCTAACATGATATGGTGGATTATATTTCCCAAACTTGGATGCAACAGTATCTTCCTTCCCACACTTTTTTCTACAAGGTGACCTGGCCACCCTTCTGTTGAGGAATGGGGCCTATTTCCCTTCTCCTTGAATCTCAGTGGACTTGTGACTGAGAGTGTGGGGAAAGTGAGGCATGTGACATTCAAGGCTGGATTGTCAGGTCATGCAGCTTCTGCCTTGTCTGTTGGCCCACATGCTGTGGAGCCCGGGCCCACTATGTAAGAAGTCTGATTATTCTGGGCAGCCATGCTGTGGGGAAGCCCAGGCCACATGGAAAGAACACATTAAGGTGCTTTGGTCAACAGCCTCAGCCCAGATCCTCATTTGTCTGCCAGTATCAGCCACCAAATATGTGCATGAAGATGCTTCCAAGTGATGCCAGCCCTCACTGCAGAGTCTTCCCAGCTGAGGCCCCAGATATGGGGAAGCAGAGGTAAGCCCTGCCACTGTGATCTGAAGGAATTCCCAACTCACAGACCCATGAACGGTCAATACAATTGTTTTACACAAGTAAGTTTGGGCTGGTGTGTTACACAGCTGTAATAACCAGAACATATGGGGTTTAACATCTTTTTTCTCTAACTTCTTTTTTAAAATTCATTCAGCACTTAAAAATCTGACAGTCGTGTGGTTTTCTTTTTGGAAAAAGTGATTATTGCCACAAAGCAAATAGATTTCTTCCTTCCTGTTATTTGAGCTGTCTTTCCAGCTTCATGCTCCTACACTCCTTAATTCCACCTGGCTTCTGTCTTAGTATGGAAGCTCAGCTGAAACCTATACACCATGGGCGGCCCTGCTGGTATTTGAATATACCAGCATCACAGCAGCAAGCAAGCCCCTAAAGTATGACAAACTGACAGATGCACGCAGAGGGGGACCACAATGCCTGGCACAGATTAAACCTTAGTACGTGGCATCTATTATTGCTGTTGTTGACATTATGATAAATGTCTGTAGTAGCTTTTTTTTTTTTTATTTGCCAGAAATAAGCACACTGGTTGGGCAAAGCTTAACAGGAGGCAGTTACGGAGAAGCTGGAGCTGGCCCTGAGGTGGCCAACAAGGGGGCCAAAGGCCCTCAGGCCTTTCCATGCCCCCAACCTTGTCTTCCAGGCTGGCAAAGGTGAAGACTGTGAGCTCATAATAGCAGAAAATTTACCCTTCTCATTGACCAGGATCCAGGAACAGTGACAAAAAGGTTGTGGCTCCTCCTCCAATATTCCTCAAAGGCCTTTCTTCCCAGGAGCCTCTGGGTGGACTTGAACCTCCAAACTTTCAGTCAACAGCTGAGTGTGTTAATCATTTGCATCCCCCAACAACCAGTGAAACTAAAAAGAATTGGCCAAGCAATATTTTTGAAGAGATGCTGGAGCTGATACTTTACACTTCCTATTATTTTCAGCAAGTTTACAGGTGTATCTCACTTCAAGTACTCCGAATGGACACAAACCTTAAATGTGTACCTTATGGACACAATTTGGATTTTCTATTGCTGTGTAAACAAAAACAAACAACAACAACAAAAAAAACTTAGTGGCTTAAAACAACAACTTTGTATTATATCTCATGATTATGTGGGTTGACCAGGTAACTCTTCTGCTTCATGTGGTGGCAGTGGGGGCACTGGTGGGTGCCAGCCACCACCAGGAACTCAGTGGGGTTGTTGGATGGGGACCTCATTCATGTGGCTGCTTGGGCTTCCTCACAGTATGGAGGCTAGGTTCCATAAAGGAGCATTCCCTAAGGAAGTCAGAGGAAGCTATCAATTCTCTGAAGGCCTGGACTCAGAAGTTCTTGGACATCACTTCTGGCATGTTTTATTGGTCAACATACTCAAAGGACCAGCCCAAACTCAAGGAGAGAGGAAATAAACACCATGTCCTCATAGAAAGGTGGCATCAAGGAAAGAGAAAGTAAACACTACCTCTTGGTAGTAAGGTGGCACCAACATATACAAAGGAAAGAACTGCAGTGGCCATCTTTGGAGACTAGGTACCACAGACATTTATCATAATGTCAACAACAGCAATAATAGATGCCACGCACTAAGGTTTAATCTGTGCCAGGCATTGTGGTCCCCCTCCACATGCATCTGTCAGTTTGTCATACTGTGGTGGGGCTTGCTTGCTGCTGTGATGCTGGTATTCAAATACCAGCAGGGCTGCCCATGGTGTATAGGTTTCAGCTGAGCATCCATACTAAAACAGACTAGGAAGACAAACCTGGCGGTCTACTTCTGAAAAAGTTAGCTAGTGAAAGCATTGTGAATAGCAGTGGAACATTGTCTGATATAGTGCCGGAAGATGAGCTCCTCAGGTTGGAAGGCACTCAAAATGTGACTGGAGAAGAGCTACGTCCTCAAAGTAGAGTTGACCTTAATGACGTGGATGGAGTCAAGCTTTTTGGACCTTAATTTGCTGATGTGGCATGACTTAACATGAGAAGAAACAGCTACAAATGTCCATTAAAAATAGGAACGTGGAATGTACGAAGTAAGAATCTAGGAAAATTGGAAATCATCAAAAATGAAATGGAATGCATAAATATTGATATCCTTGGCATTAGTGAGCTGAAATGGACTGGTATTGGCCATTTTGAATCAGACAATCGTATGGAATGAAAACTTGAAGAGGAATGATGTTGCATTCATCGTTAAAAAGAACATTTCAAGATCTATCCTGAAGTACAATTCTGTCAATGATAGGATAATATCCATAAATTTACAAGGAAGACCAGTTAATATGACTATTATTCACTCTTACGCATCAACTACTAAGGTCAAAGATGAGGAAATTGAAGATTTTTACCAACTTCTGTGGTCTGAAATTAATCAAACAGGCAATCAAGATGCATTGATAATTACTGGTTATTGGAATGCAAAAGTTGGAAACAAAAGAGAAGTAACAGTATGTGGAAAATATGGCTTTGGTGATAGAAATGATGCCGGAGATCACATGATAGAATTTTGCAAGACCAATGACTTCTTCATTACAAATACCTTTTATCACCAACATAAACAGCGACTATACACATGGCTCCCACCAGATGGACTATACAGGAATCAGAACGACTACATCTGTGGAAAGAGACTATGGTAAAGCTCGATATCATCAGTCAGAACAAGGCCAGGGGTCAACTGCAGAACAGACCATCAATTGCTCATATGCAAGTTCAAGTTGAAGGAGCCCTAATACATGGCATAAACACAATACAAACCATAAGTAACAATACAGAAGCACCAGAAGAGATACCAGATAAATGGGAGCTCCTAAAAAAATCAAACACTTATGCTCATCAAAAGATTTCACCAAAAGAGTAAAAGGACAACCTATGGACTGGGAAAAAAATTTTGGCTACGACAAATCCGATCAGCATCTAATCTCTAAAATCTACAAGATACTGCAAAACCTCAACAACAAAAAGACAAATAACTCAATTAAAAAATGGGCAAAGGATATGAACAGGTACTTCACCAAAGAAGATATTCAGGCAGCTAACAGACACATGAAGAAATGCTCACCACCATGAGCCATTAGAGAAATGCAGATCAAAACTGTAATGAGGTATCATCTCACTCCAACAAGGCTAGCATTAATCCAAAAAACACAAAACAGTAAGTGCTGGAGAGGTTGTGGAGAGACTGGAACACTTACACACTGTTGGTTGGAAAGTAAGATGGTACAACCACTTTGGAAATCGATTTGGCCCTTCCTTAAAAAGCTAGAAATAGAAGTACCATATGATCCAGCAAGCCCATTCCTTGGAATATATCCTAGAGAAATAAGAGCCATCACACGAATAGATATATGCACACCCATGTTCATTGCAGCACTGTTCACAATAGCAAAAAGATGGAAACAGCCTAGGTGCCCATCAACAGAAAAGTGGATAAACAAATTATGGTATATCCACACAATGGAATACTATGCAACGATAAAGAACAACGATGAAGCCGTGAAACATAACGTGGAGGAATCTGGAGGTCATTATGCTGAGTGAATTTAGTTAGTCACAGAAGGACAAATATTGTATAAGATCACTATTATAAGAACTCAAAAAAAGGCTTAAACACAGAAAAAAACATTCTCTGATGGTTATGAGGGTAAGGAGGGAGGGAGAGGGGAATTCACTAACTAGACAGTAGATAAGAATTATCTTAGGTGAAGGGAAGGACAGCACTCACTACAGAGGAAGTCAGCACAACTGGACTAAACCAAAGCTAAGAAGTTTCTTGTATACAACCAAACATTTTGAGAGACAGAGTAGCAGTGGTAGGGGCCTGCGGACCATGCTTTCAGAGGACATCTATGTCAACTGGCATAACAAAGCTTATTAAAAAAATGTTCTGCTTCCCACTTTGGTGAGTGGCGTCTGGGGTCTTAAAAGCTTGCAAGCGGCCATCTAAGATGCATCAATTGGTACCAACCACCTGGAGTAAAGGAGAATGAAGAACACCAAAGACACAAGGAAAGTAGTAGCCCAAGAGACAAGTTCAAGTTGAAAGTGAAGAAAATTAGAACAAGTCCACAAGAGCCAAAGTATGACCTTGAGCATATCCCACCTGAATTTAGAGACTATCTCAAGAATAGATTTGACACGTGAACACTAATGACCGAAGACCAGACCAGCTTGGAATGACATCAAAGACATCATCCGTGAAAAAGCAAGAGGTCTTTCAAAAGACAGGAAAGAAAGAAAAGACCTAAATGGATGTCAGAAGAGACTCTGAAACTTGCTCTTGAACATTCAGTAGCTAAAGAAAAAGGAAAAAATGATGATGTAAGAAAGCTGAACAGAAGATTTCAAATGGCGGCTTGAGAAGACAGAGTAAAGTACAATGATGACATGTGCAAAGACCTGGAGATAGAAAACCAAGAGAAGAACACGTTCAGCATTTCTCAAGCTGAAAGAACTGAAGAAAAAATTTAAGCCTTGAGTTTCAGTACTGAAGGATTCTATGGGGGAAAATATTAAATGATGCAGGAAGCATGGAAGATGGAAGGAGTACACAGAGCCACTATACCAAAAAGAATTGGTCAACATTCAACCGTTTCAGGATGTAACATATGATCAGGAACTGATGGTACTGAAGGAAGAAGTCCAAGCTGCACTGAAGGCATTGGCGAAAAACAGGGCTCCAGGAATTGACGAAATACAAACTGAGACGTTTCAACAAGCGGATGCAGCACTGGAAGTGCTCACTCATCTATGCCAAGAAATTTGGAAGACAGCTACCAGGCCAATCAACTGGAAGAGATCCATATTTATGCTTATTCCCAAGAAAGGTGATTCAACCAAATGTGGAAATTATCGAACAATGTCATTAATATCACACACAAGGACAATTTTGCTGAAGATCATTCAAAAGCAGCAGCAGCAGTGTATCCACAGGGAACTGCCAGATATTCTAGCTGGGTTTAGAAGCGTACATAGAACCAGGGATATCACTGCTGATGTCAGATAGCTCCTGGCTGAAAGCAGAGAATACCAGAAAGATGTTTACCTGTGTTTTATTGACTATGCTAAGGCATTCAACTGTGTAGGTCATAACAACTTATGGATAACATTGTGGAGAGTGAGAATTCTGGAACACTTCATTGTGCTCATGAAGACTCTGTACATGGATCAAGAGGCAGTCATTCAAACAGAACAAGGGGATACTGCATGGCTTAAAGTCAGGAAAGGTGTGCGTCAAGGTTGTATCCTTTCACCATACCTATTCAATCTGTATGCTGAGCAAATAATCTGAGAAACTGGACTCTTTGAAGAAGAACGGGGCATCAGGATTGGAGGAAGACTCATTGATAACCCGCATTATGCAGATGACACAGCCTTCCTTGCTGAAAGTGAAGAGGACTTGAAGCACTTACTGATGAAGATCAAAGACCACAGCTTTAGGTATAGACTACTCCTTAACATAAAGAAAACAAAAATCTTCACAACTGGACCAATAAGCAACATCACGATAAACAGAGAAAGGATTGAGGTTGTCAAGGATTTCATTTTACTTAGATCTACAATCAACACCCATGGAAGCAGCAGTCAAGAAATCAAAAGACGGAGAGGCAGGGCCAAGGCAGTGGAGTAGTCAAAAGCTTCCTGTGGTCCTTCTTACAACAAAGACCTGAAAAAACAAGTGAATAGATTATATATGACAGTCTAGGAGCTCTGAACATCAAAGGCAAAGTTGAGGACTCAGACTGAGTGGCAGGGGAAGGGAGAGACAGTTTGCAAGCATTGAGGAGGTGCCAGATCTGACCCAGCAGAAACCAGGGCCCTGCAGGCCGGATTAGCTGGCCTGTGCAGTGAGACAAGCAGTGGCATTTGGGACACATTTTCCACATCAGGAGAGAACAAGAGAACTCAAGCCTCCAGAACCAGTGAAAGCGGCGCTCATTTGGCAAAAGATAAGTACATGCATCTAACCCACCACAAGGATCAAAAAACACCCCATTTGGGAAGAATCTCACTCTCATTTACCTGCCTTCTCCCTGCTCTGCACCAGGTCCCAGGCCGGCTGCAGGGATTGCTGTGTCCCCTGGGCCGGAAGTAGGACCCAAAATGCACCCTGAGCCATTCTCCTGGCCTTGGAGAGGGAAAAAATTAACAAACAGGAAAAATAATCTGCCATCTCCCCTAAGCCGGGAACTCAGGGCAGGCACTGCTCCTTTGCCCAGGCACAGGCATAAGAAGTCTAAGGACTTTGAATGTCTTTCATCCCTACATAGACCTGTGTAGGCCATTTCAACAGCATCGGCCCTCCTTAGCAGAATACAACAGGGTATATACCTGAAGACTAACTTCAACTGTATCAGCTATATGGTGGAGTAGCAGGTTTGTGACATTTGACACCACTCTGCCCATTAAGCAGGGTCCTCACCTACCCACATCAGGGGCCTGAGGACTGGTGGCTTCACCCACACCACCTAGCAACAGGGATCCAAGAATAATTGGTGCCTCCCAGTCCTTACAGCCAACTGCATCAGGTGCCCATAGTCTGGCTGAAAAACCCACCCAGCTACACACTCTAGGGAACAGAGACATGCTTTCTTCCCAGACACTCAGGGGCAGCTGTCAGTCCCTGCCTTGCTCAGCGCATGCCCCCTTACTGCAGCCAGATACCTGCGCCTACTCCAATCACCCCTGCCCATCTAGAACTGTAGGTGAGAGCCTGCACCACACACTTCGTGCCCAACTACCTGGTCACCTGAGCTGAATCCATACAAGAAAAGTAAACGGACTCCTGGGCTCATATACCTAGTAACAGATCTAACCACCTGGTGACAGAGCGTTAGAGCTTCAAAGCCACCAATAATCAAACTAGATCACACGAGCACCCTATTTGGGCATATCAAAACAAAACAAATAAGAAACTAGGACACAGTAAGAAAACATAAAATAAATAAATATAATAACTTATTAATGGCTCAGAGAAAACAGTCAATATGAACTCACATAAAGAGGCAGACCATGATGGCTTCAGCAAGCTCCCAAAACAAAGAATCAAGAAATCTTCTGGAGGAAGAGAGCTTCTTGGAATTACCAGTGGTAGAATACAAAAGATTAATATACAGAACTCTAAAAGATTGGGAAGGGGATCACGTAAAATGCAGAACAAGCAAAGGAACATACAGACTAAGCAACATAGAAATTTAAGAAGACTAGAGAAGAGCATAATGACAAATTTAACAGGCTTCAAGAATCCATATAGAGACAGCAAACAGAAATCTAGAAGATTAACAATAAAATTTCAGAATTAGACAACTCAATAGAAAGTCATAGGAGCAGAACTGAGGCAACGGAAGTCAGAATTAGTGAGACTGAATATAAAGCACTTGACACCAACTTATTTGAGGAGAAATCAGATAAAAGAATTTAAAAAAATGAAGAAAACCTAAGAATTATGTGGGACTCTATCAAGAGGTAAAACACAAGGTCTTCCAAAAAGAGGAAGACTCTCAATGAGATGGATTGACACAGTGGCTACAACAATGGGCTCAAGTGTAATGATTGTGAGGGTGGTGCAGAACCAGGCAGTGTTTCATTCTGTTGTTCATAGGGTCACTATGAGTCAGAATGAACTCAACAACACCTAACAACAACAACTATCAAGAGGAATAACCTAGAAGTGACTGGAGTACCAGAACAGGGGGATAACAGAAAATACAGAAAAAATTGTTGAAGATTTGTTGGCAGAAAACTTCCCTGATATTGTGAAAGATGAGAAGTTATCTATCCAAGATGCTCATCAAACCCCACACAAAGTGGATCCCAAAAGAAAGTCACCAAGACACATTATGATCAAACTTGCCAAAACCAAAGATAAAGAGAGAATTTTAAAAGCAGCTAGGGATAGACTAAAAGCCACCTGCAAAGGGGAGTCAATAAGACTAAACTCAGACTACTCAGCAGAAACCAGGCAGGCAAGAAGGTGATGGGATGACATATACGAAGACTTGAAGGAAAAAAATTGCCAGCCAAGAATTATATATCCATCAAAACTGTCTCTCAAATACGACGGTGAAATTAGGGCATTTCCAGATAAACAGAAGTTTACGGAATTTGTAAAAACCAAACCAAAATTACAAGAAATACTAAAGGGAATCCTCTGGTTAGAAAATCAATAACATCAGATAACAACCCAAGACTAGAACATATCACAGAGCAACCAGATATCAACCCAGATAGGGAAGTCACAAAATAAATCAAAGCTAAAACACTGTAAATAGGAAAACAGAGATGCCAATATGTAGAAGATGACAACATTAAAACAAAAAAGAGGCACTAAATAATGTAGTCATAGATCTTTCATATGGAGAGGAAGTCAAGACGATATAAAGAAATAAAAGATTGGTTTAAACTTAGAAAAATATTAAGCTAACCATAAACGAAACTAACAATCCTACGTATCAAAATAAAAATACAAGAAAAACATACTCAGAAAATACAAAATCAACACAGATGAAAAGAAAATATATAAAGAAAAACGACTCAGTGCAGAAAACTAAGTGGAACAAAGAAACTGTCAACAACACACAAAAAAAGACATCAAAATGACAGCAATAAATTCATACCTATCAATAATTACACTGAATGTAAATGGACTAAATGCACCAATAAAGAGACAGACAGTGGCAGAATGGATAAAAAAACATGATCCATCTATATGCTGCCTACAAGAGGCACATCGTAGACTTAAAGACACAAAAAAACTAAAACTCAAAGGATGGAAAAAAGTATATCAAGCAAACAACAATCAAAAAAGAGCAGGAGTGGCAATATTAATCTCTGAAAAAATAGACTTTAAAGTAAAATCCACTGCAAATTATAAGGAAGGACACTATATAATGATTAAAGAGTCAATACACCAGGAGGATATAACCATAAGAAATATTTATGCACCAAAAGACAAGGTTCCAAAATGCATAAAACAAACTCTAACAGCATTGAAAAGACACATAGCTCCACAATAATAGTTGGAGAATTCAACACACCACTTTTGGTGAAGGACAGAACATCCAGAAAGAAACTCAATAAAGACACAGAAGGTATTAATGCTACAATCAACCAATTTGATCTCATAGACATATACCAAACACTCCACCCAACAGCAGCCAAGTATACTTTCTTTTCCAATGCACATGGAACATTCTCCAGAATAGACCACATATTAGGCCATAAAGCAAGCCTTAACAGATTTCAAAGCATCTTTTCTGACCATAAAGTCATAAAAGTAGAAATCAATAAGAGAAAAAGCAAGGAAAAAATATCAAACACATGGAAACTGAACAACACCTTGCTCAAAAACTACTGGGTTATCGAAGAAATTAAGGATGGAATAAAGAAATTCACAGAATCAAATGAGGATGAAAACACATCCTACCAGAACCTTTGGGACACAGCAAAAGCAGTGCTCAGAGGTCAATTTATAGCAATAAATGCACACATCCAAGAAGAAGAAAGGGCCAAAATCAAAACATTAACTCTACAACTCAAACAAATAGAAAGAGAGCAGCAAAAGAAGCCCTCAGGGACCAGAAGAAAGCAAATAATAAAAATTAGAGCAGAATTAAATGAAATAGGAAATAGAAAAACCATGGAAAGAGTCAACAAGACCAAAAGCTGGTTCATTGAAAAGATCGACAAAATCGATAAACCACTAGCCAAACTGACAAAAGAAAAACGGGAAGGGAAGCAAATAACCCATATAAGAAATGACATGGGTGATATAACAACAGACCCAACTGAAATTAAAAGAATCATAACAGAACACTATAAAAAATTGTACTCTAACAAATTTGAAAACCTAGAGAAAATGGACAAATTTCTAGAAACACACTACCTACCTAAACTAACACAAACAGAGGTAGAACAACTAAACAAACCCATAACAAAAGAAGAGATTGAAAAGGTACTTAAAAAACTCCCAACAAAAAAAAAGCCCTGGCCCGGATGGCATCACTGGAGAATTCTACCAAACTTTCAGAGAAGAGTTACCACCACTACTACTAAAGGTATTTCAGAACATAGAAAAAGATGGAACACTCTCAAACTCATTCCATGAAGCCAGCATAACCCTGACACCAAAACCAGGTAAAGACACCACAAAAAAAGGAAATGACAGACCAATATCCTTCATGAACATAGATGCAAAAATCCTCAACAAAATTCTAGCCAATAGAATTCAACAACATATCAAAAAAGTAATTCACCATGAACAAATGGGGTTCATACCAGGTACGCAGAGATGGTTCAACATTAGAAAAACAATCAATGGCATCCATCATATAAATAAAACAAAAGGCAAGAACCACATGATCTTATCAATTGATGCAGAAAAGGCATTTGACAAAGTCCAACACCCATTCATGATAAAAAACTCTCAGCAAAATAGGAATAGAAGGAGATTCCTCAACATAATTAAAGGCATTTATACGAAGCCAACAACCAACATCATCCTAAATGGAGACAGTTTGAAAGCATTCCCCTTGAGAACGGGAACCAGACAAGCATGCCCTTTATCATCACTCTTATTCAACATTGTGCCGGAGGTCCTAGCCAGAGCAGTTATCCTAGAAAAAGAAATAAAGAGCATCCAAACTGGTAAGGAAGAAGTAAAAGTACCTCTATTTTCAGATAACTTGATCTTAGACACAGAAAACCCCAAAGAATCTACAAGAAAACTACTGGAACTAATAGATTTCAGTAAGGTATGAGGATACAAGATAAACATACAGAAATCAGTTGTATTCCTCTCCACCAACAAAGAGAACTTGGAAGAGGAAATCACCAAATCAATACCATTTACAATAGCCCACAAGAAGATAAAATACTTAGGAATAAATCTAACCAGAGGCATAAAAGACCTATACAATAAAAACTACAAGACGCTACTGCAAGAAACCAAAAGAGACCTGCATAAGTGGAAAAACATACCTTGCTCATGGATAGGAAGACTCAACATTGTGAGAATGTCTATTCTACCAAAGTGATCTACAGATACAATGCAATCCCGATCCAAATTCCAAAGACATTTTTTTATGAGATGGAGAAACAAATCACCAACTTCATACGGAAAGGGAAGAGACCCCAAATAAGTAAAGCATTACTGAAGAAGAAGAACAAAGTGGGAGGCCTCACACTACCTGCTTTTAGAACCTCTTATACTGCCACGGTAGTCAAAACAGCCTGGTACTGGTACAACAACAGATACATAAACCAATGGAACAGAATTGAGAATCCAGACGGAAATTCATCCACCTATGAGCAGCTGATATTTGACAAAGGCCCAAAGTCTGTTAAATGGGGAAAAGACAGTCTCTTTAACAAATGGTGCTGGCATAACCATATATCCATCTGCAAAAAAACTGAAACAAGACTCATACCTCACACCATGCACAAAAACTAACTCAAAATGGATAAAAGACCTAAATATAAAATCAAAAATGATAAAGATCATAGAAGAAAAAATAGGGACAATGCTAAGGGCCCTAATACATGGCATAAACAGAATACGAACCATAAGTAACAATGCACAAACACCAGAAAAGAAACTTGATAACTGGGAGCTCCTAAAAATCAAACACTTATGCTCATCAAAAGACTTAACCAAGAGTCAAAAGACAACCTACAGACTGGGAAAAGACTTTTGGCTACAACAAATCTGATAAGTGACGAATCTCTAAAATCTACAAGATGCTGCAAAATCTGAACAAGAAGACAAATAACCCAGTTAAAAAATGGGCAAAGGATACAAACAGGCACTTCACCGAAGAAGACATTCAGGTGGCTAACAGATACATGAGGAAATGCTCAGGATCATTAGTTATTAGAGAAATGCAAATCAAAACTGTAATTAGATACCATCTCACTTCAACAAGGCTAGCATTAATCCAAAAAACACAAAATAATAAATGTTGGAGAGGTTGTGGAGAGACTGGAACACTTATACGCTGCTGGTGGGAATGTAAAATGGTACAACCACTTTGGAAACTGATTTGATGCTTCCTTAAAAAGTTAGAAATAGAAGTACCGTATGATTCAGCAATCTCGCTTCTTGGAATATGTCTTAGAGAAGTAAGAGCCATCACATAAATAGATATACGCACACCCATGTTCATTGCAGCACTGTTCACAATAGCAAAAAGATGGAAACAACCAAGGGGCCCATCAACAGATAAATGGATAAACAAATTATGGTATATTCACACAATGGAATACTATGCAATGATAAAGGAGAACGATGAATCTGTGAAACATAACATGGAGGAATCTGAGAGGCATTATGCTGAGTGAAATTAGTCAATTGCATAAGGACAAATATTGTATGAGACCACTATTATAAGAACTCAAGAAAAGGTTTAAACACAGAAGAAAACATTATTTGATGATTATAAGGGTGGGAAGGGATGGAGAGTGATATTCACTAACTAGATAGTAGATAATAATTATCTTAGGTGAAGGGAAGGACAGCACACACCACAGGGGAAGTCAGCACAACTGTACTAAACCAAAAGCTAAAAGTTTCCTGAATACAGCCAAACACTTTGAGGGACAGAGTAGCAGGGGTGGAGGTCTGAGGACCATGCTTTCAGGGGACATCTAGGTCAACTGGCATAAAAAAGCTTATTAAGAAAACGTTCTGCATCCCACTTTGGTGAGTGGTGTCTGGGGTCTTAAAAGCTTGCAAGTGGCCATCTAAGATGCATCAATTGGTACCAACCAACCTGGAGCAAAGGAGAATGAAGAACACCAAAGACACCAGAAAATATTAGCCCAAGAGACAGAAAGGGCCACATAAACCAGAGACTCCATCAGCCTGAGACCAGAAGAACTAGATGGTGCCCAGCTACCACCAATGATTTCCCTGACACAGAATACAATAGAGTGTC
The DNA here is from genome assembly GCA_030035585.1 of Dugong dugon. Taxonomy (NCBI): domain Eukaryota; kingdom Metazoa; phylum Chordata; class Mammalia; order Sirenia; family Dugongidae; genus Dugong; species Dugong dugon. The sequence continues at coordinate 3,486,180 of CM057471.1, forward strand.
CCTGACGGAGCAGGAGAAAAGTGGGGTGCAGAACTCAAATTCTAGTAAAAAGACCAGACTTAATAGTCTGACTGAGACTGGAGGGACCCGGAAAGACATGGCCCCCAGACTCTTTGTTATCCCAGAAGTGAAACCATCCCGAAAACAACTCTTCAGATGTAGATTAGACTGGACTATAAGACACAAAATGATATTTGTGAAGAGTGTGCTCCTTAGCTCAAGGAGATACATGAGACTAAAAGGGCAGCTCCTGTCTGGAGGCGAGGTGAGAAGGCAGAAGAGGGCAGGTGCTGGTTGAATGGACACGGGAAATCTGGGGTGGAGAGGAGGAGGACGCTGTCACATTATAGAGGGAGAAACTAAGGTCACATAACAATGTGTGTATAAGTTTTTGTGTAAGAAACTAACTAGAACTGTAAACTTTCACTTAAAGCACAAAAAAAAAAAGAAATCAAAACTCATTGCATTGGGCAAATCAGCTGCAAGAGATCTCTTTGAAGTGTCAAAAAAAAAAAATCAAAGATATTACCTTGAGGACTAAGGTGCATCTGATCCAAGCCACGGTGTTTTCAGTCACCTTATATGCGTGCAAAAACTGGGCAATGAATTAATAAGACCAGAGAAGAATTGAAGCCTTAGAAATATCGTGTCGGCGAAGAATATTGAATATACCATGGACTGCCAGAAGAATGAACAAATCTGTCTTGGAAGAAGTACAGTCAGAATGCTCCTTCGAAGCAAGATGGCAAGACTTTGTCTCATGTACTTTGGACATGTTGTCAGGAAGAACCAGTCCCTGGAGAAGGACATCATGCTTGGTAAATAGAAGGTCAGCGAAAAAGAGAAAGACTCACATTGAGATGGATTGACACAGTGGCTGCAACAATGGGCTTAAGCTTAACAACAATTATGATGGTGGAGCAGGACTGGGCAGTGTTTCGTTCTGTTGTACATAGTGTAGCTATGAGTCAGAACCGACTCAACAGCACCTAACAACAACAACAAACGCAGATTCAGAAAAGTTCAGTGACTTGCCTGAGGCCTTTTACCTAATACGTAACAGCACAGAAGTGGGTGTAACACTGCTGTCTGGTTCCAAAGCTCATGCTCTTTCAACTCCACCAGGCTGCACCAGGGACTGCCTTCAGTTATTTTCTAGAACATTTTTTCAAGATGCTTAACTTGCCTCAGCTCTCCCATATATCTTAATTTTTTAAATTATTTTAATTGTGAAATATAACATACAAAACAGTGTACAAATTATTACAAAGCAAATATCCTTGTGTCCACCACCCAAATCAAGAAATAGATAACTGTCACACGCCGATGCCTCCCAGGCGACCTTCCCAAGCGCGGCCCACTCCTGCCCTCCTGGACATAACCACCACCGGACGTTCATGGTAATTGCTTGCTTCTCTTTCTGCTTAACTTTACTATCTAATTACGCAGCCCTAACTCTATAGTTCAGTTTTGTCTGTTTTACAGTAAGTATTCTTTTATGTCTGGCTTTTTTTTTTTTTCCCCTTCAAAATGATGTTTTCTGGTTGATCCATGTTATTTCACGGAGTTAAGTTTATTCATGTGGGGTGTGTGTGTGTGTGTGTGTTTCCTTTTTTTTTTTTTTTTTTTTTTTTTGGCTGTATGGCATTTTGTTGTTGCATGGATATACCATGCTGTGTTTGGGCATTTGGGTTCTGACAAAGCTGCCATGAGCTCCTGTACTTACCTCCCATGCCCATGGGTACAGGTTCCTACAGAGGCATTCCTGGGCATGGAATCACTGGTTCCCAGGCCGGTGTAACTTCAGCCTTCTCAGGCAATGCCAGTCCATTTTCCCATTTCCACCCTACCAGCAGTATTGATGTTTTCCTGCTGCTTTGCCTCCTTGCCAACACCTGATATTGATGGGCATTTTAATTTCGTCCCTCTGGTGGTTACATCATGATGTCTCAATGTGATTTTGTGTTCTGCCGCATTTTTAAAGCCAGCTTCCAAGAGCACAATTGCTGGGTAAACGCAACTCGGTAACGATCCCCTCTTGCATCCGGGAAGCGCGTTAGCGTCCCAGTGCCCCTTCTTCATCTTGTTTTTATTTCTATTGCTTTTCCTGCTCACATCGATGCTGGGAGATAATACCTTCCGTCTTTTATAGCTGAGGTTGCACAGCTAGGGGAGTCCAGCCCGAGGCACGTCTGGCCACAACACTGGAAGTTTTCCCCTCTGCCCACTGCCTTCCACAGCCTTGTGAGCTGCACAGAATGAACGGTGCCATCCCATCCACACGCGCACTTAGCTGGCAAGCTTCTCATGAGTGTTCCATCCCCTGAATTCTCCCGTCTACGGCCAGGTCTTTTTATAAGTGGCTTTGATGAAACAGGGGTCAAATGCTGCCATCCATCCCTTCCTTCAACACACCTTTGTCAAGTACCGAGAGCTGACATTACTGAGCTCTTCCTGTGAGTCAGGTACTATTCTTGCCTTCCCGCAGACATTCGCTCATTGAACCCGACACAACACAGTGAGAGAGGTACAATAACCTTCCCGTTTAACAGGTAAGCACATCAAGGCACAGACAGGTTAAGTAAGTTGCCCAAGGTCACAAAGCTAATAAGCAATGGAGTTGGGGCGGAAGCCCAGCAGCCTGGCTCCAGAGCCCACCCACAGAAGCACTGCGCTGTGGCCCTCCAAGCACCATGCTGTGCACAAGGACCCAGCAATGACCGCAGCCCCCATTCTCAAGGACTCAGGCTACCTAATCTCAAGACACAATACAGAGCTGCAGACCAGGGGACAGCAGAAGGATAGACACATAGATCAGTGGAATGGAATAGAGTCCAGAAATTGACCCCCACAAATACACTCCACTGTTTTTTTTTTTTAATAAACTCTTTATTTTAGAATAGTTTTGGATTTACAGAGAAGTTGCTAAGATAGTAAAGAGAGTTCTAGTAATCTGCACCCAGCCTCCCCCACTGTCAATATCTTACATTACTGTGGTCCATTTGTCCAAATGAAGAAACCGACATCGAAACATTATTAACTCAACTAGCATTGGAACTATCACCTAACTCCATACTTTGTTCAGATTTCACTCATTTTTTCCCTAATGTCCTTTTTCTGCTCAAGGATCCCACCCAGGATCTCATGTTACATTAGTCATCCTGTCTACTCAGCCATCTCTTGGCTCTACAGTTTCTCAGACCATCCTTGTTCTTGATGACCTTGACAATTTTGAGGAGAACTGGTCAGGGATTTTGCGGAGTGTCCCTCAGTTGGGATTTATCTGATGTTTTTCTCATGATTAGATATTTATTTTATAAGTTGGCTTATAAACCAATACTGTATTTATTTTGTTGTTCAAATTGTTCCAGCTTGGCCAGCGGGAGCCCTTCAGGTTGGCTCCTGTCCTTTTGACATGCCCTCATAGTTGTATTTCCTGACTTTCTGGCTCTACAAGATACTCTAGGTTCATTGTGCATATTCCCTGTCCCAGCCCCAGAATCAGCCATTTCTACAAGGAGCCCTGGTTACACCAATTGGAGAATAGTCTTAGAAACCAAGATCTGGATGCCGGGTGTGCTCATTGCTGCTAGGGCACCATTGCTTCTGGGTCCTCTCAGCTGACAGAACAAGGAAATATGCTTGGATATTAACCCATGTGTACATACATGCCTATTATTATTTCTGTATCTATATCAAGCTAATCATGAGTTTATACTGATATCTCCAACTCTAATCTAGTACCACACGGCTCATTCTAGCCTTCTCTCCTGGCTTATTTGTAACCTCTCTCTCCAAGAGTGAGTAACCTAGATTCCACTATCCACCATATATTTACCTTTTGTTCAATTCCAGTATATAGCAAGTTCAGAACTGTTGACTCAAACCCCCATGAGAAATAACTTTATCAACTAGAGTACAGTGTTTATGTACAGTTTCTTTTGTCTTTAATCTTACAGTTTCTAATCAGAATACTGTTTTCCAAAGTTACTTAGGTCAGTGCCTCCCCCACCGACTTCAGAGATGCTGTGTCATATAGTTCTAATAGAGTTAGAATATTTTGTTACAGTTTGAATTCCATCATTGGATCCCCTGGCCTCCTGGTTGATTTTTTTTTTAATTTGCATACACTAAGGTTTACTCTGTGCTGTAAAGTTTTATGGGTTTTGACAAATGCACAGTGTCATATATCTACCACTACAACCCATACAGATTAGTTCTGCCACCCTAAGAAGCCCCCTTGTGCTTCCCACAGTCAAACTCCCGTGACACACACACACATACAAAATCCTGGCAACCACTCATTTGCTTTCTGACCCTATAGCAGCCTTTTCCAGAATGTCATATAAAGGAATCACTCAATAAGCAGCATTTTTGGTCTGACTTCTTTCCATTAACAAAAGACATTTAAGATTCATCCATTTTGTTGCATGAATTAGTAACCCATTCCTTTTTATTGTGAATAATCTTCCATTGTGTGGATATACACACCGCGGCTTGTTTACTACCTACTGAAGGACACTGTGGTTGCTTCCAGTTTTTTATTATTATGAATAAAGCTGCTATAAACATTCACATATAGGTTTTGGTGTGGACATGTTTTCAAATCACTTGGAGAAATACCTAGGAGTGTGATTCTAGCTTGTGTGACAGATCTGTTTAACTTTGTAAGAAACCGCCAAACTGCCTTCCAAAATGGCTGTACCATTTTACAGCCCCACCAGCAATGAGAGTTTCTGTTGCTCCACATCTTTGCCAGCACTTGACATCGTCATTTTTTTGGGCAGGGGGAGAGGGGCAAAGGGGGATCTTAACCATTCTAACAAGTGTGTGGTGGTAACTCATTGTTGTTTTAATTTGTGTTTCCCTAATGACAAATGATGTTGAACAACTTTCCGTCTGCTTATTTGCCATCTATATATCATCTTTGGTGAGGTGTCTGTTCACATCTTTTACCCATTTTTTAATTGAGTTGTTTTCTTATCACTGAGTTTTAAGAATTCTTGATACATTCTAGATGCAAGTCCTTTATCAAACATGTTGTTGTTGTTATTATGTGCCCTCAAGTCAATTCTGACTCATGGCGACCCTATAGGACAGAGTAGAACTGCCCCATAGGGTTTCCTAGGCTGGAATCTTTATGGGAGCAGATCACAATGTCTTTTCTCCTGTGGAGAAGCTAGTGGGTTCGAACCATCAACCTTTCAGTTAACAGCCAAACCCTTAACCATTGACTACCGGGGATCCTTTCATTAGACATAGACTTGGAAGTATTGTTCTCAGCCTGTGGCTTGTTTTTTCTCTCCACATATGTAGATCTTTGATTTCTTTCATCAGTGATTTTCTGGTTTTCCACACATAGATCCTGCACAAATTGTGTTAGAATAAAACCTAAGTATTTCTTGTGTGTGTGCGCGTGTGCTATTCATCTGACTTTTTTGTTGTTGTTATGCTTTAAGTGAAAGTTTACAATTCAAGTTAGTTTCTCATACAAAAATTTATACACACATTGTTATGTAACCCTAATTGCTCCCCCTGTACTGTGACAGCACAGTCTTGCCTCCCACCCCGGATTTCCCGTGTCCATTCAACCAGCTCCTGACCCTCTCTGCCTTCTCATTTCGCCTCTGGACAGGAGCTGCCCATTTAGTCTCATGTATCTACTTGAGATAAGAAGCACTCTCCTCACGAGTATTATTTTATGTCCCATAGTCCTGTCTAATCTTTGTCTAAAGAGCTGACCTCAGGAATGGTTTCAGTTTTGAGCTAACAGAGACTCTGGGGTCCATGTCTTCTGGGGTCCCTCCAGGCTTAATCAAATCATTAAGTGTGCTCTTTTTACTAGAATTTGAGTTGTGCACCCCACCTTTCTCCTGCTCCATCAGGGACTGTCTGTTGTGTTCCCTGTCAGGGTGATCACTGGTGGTGCTGGGCACCATCTAGTTCTTCTGGTCTCAGGCTGGTGAAGTCTCTGGTTTATGTGACCCTTTCTGTCTCTTCAGCTAATATTTTCCTTGTGTCTTTGGTGTTCTTCATTCTCCTTTACTCCAGGTGGGTTGGGACCAATTGATTTATCTTAGATGGCCACTCACTAGCTTTTAAGACCCCAGACGCCACTCACCAAAGTGAGATGCAAAACATTTTCTTAATAAACTTTGTTATGCCAGTTGACCTAGATGTCCCCTGAAAGCATGGTCCTCAGACCTCCACCCCTGCTACTCTGTCCCTCAAAGTGTTTGGTTGTATTCAGGAAACTTCTTAGCTTTTGGTTTAGTCCAGTTGTGCTGACTTCCCCTGTAGTGTGTGCTGTCCTTCCCTTCACCTAAGATAATTCTTGTCTACTATCTAGTTAATGAATATCCCTCTCCCTCCCTCCCCACCCTTGTAACCATCAAAGAATGTTTTCTTCTGTGCTTAAATCTTTTCTTGAGTTCTTATAACAGTGGTCTTATACAATATTTGTCCTCTTGCAACTGACTAAATTCACTCAGCATAATGCCTTCCAGATTCCTCCATGTTCTGTTTCACGGCTTCATTGTTGTTCTTTATCTCGACTGACTTTTGACAAACGTATAAAGACAATTCGATGGAGAAAGAATAGTTTTTTTCACAGTTGGTGTTGTAACAGCAGGACATTTATATGCAAAAATAAATAAATAAATAAACCTCAACACATACATCTCATTAAACAAAGCAAAAAGAATCTGAAAATCCAATGAACCAAACTCCCCTTGACTTCAGCAACCAGGGACACAAATTGGTGGGTACAGTGATCAGAACAGAGGGAGCTAGACAGCCAAGGTTAAATCGGGCTCTGCCATCTGCCAGCTGTGTGACTGGGCAAGTGGCTTGATGCCTCTGTGCCTCAGTTTCTTCAACTGTAGAATGAGAATAACAGCAGAGCTACCTCATGGTTGTTGTGAGGATTACATGAAATGATGTGCAAAATGTACTACGTGTCTACCACGTAGTTATACTGAGTAAACGAGGCCTTTATTACAAGGTCACAAAAAAGTTAACGCCTCACTTGCTGACTCCCACCTCCTGCGGCATAGCCCCTCCAAGAAATTCTCCCCAGGGATCTTTGGAGTGTGATCTCCAAGGGCCCCTTCATGTTTTCAGGTGGGCTGGTCCCCTTGACCTTGGCGATCTGCCACCATCACTGAGGTCCTTTCTGGGAGGGCCTGTGGTAGACCCAAAGCTGCAGCCCATTGCCTCAGTCCTCACTGAGGCCATATTGGGTCTGGGCAGAGGTAGGAGGACACCTCTGCCAGCATGTCCTGCATGCTCCGAGGATGGACTCCAGGTGGCCCACACATGGACTAGGCTTGCCCCATCCCCATAGGGCTGTGGTTGCCTAGGTCCCATAGCTCTAAAGTGGTGGAAATCTGACGCCATCACCTGGGTCCTCAACCACCGCACTGAAGTGCCTCCCACCGTGGGCTTTGTTGACTTTCCAACGCTCCAGAGGCCAGCACTGCCCGGGAGGGTTCTGGGTGGGAGGCCACACAGACTGGGGCAGAAGACTCACCTTAAGGGGACTGTTGCCAAGCAGCTTCGATCTTTGTTAATATGTTTGTGCATACCACACAGAGGTCTTGGACATCAGTACCTACACCCAGGAAGACAGTGTCTTGTTCTTAAGGAAGACAGACAATGTGAAGGGACCCCATTGCATATGGTGGCCAAATACTGAAAAGGAAAAGAAGAGTCTACCCTTTGTCATACTTACTGCTCCCGTGCTAGGCCCCTGCTCTGTCTTCAGCACACATCTGCAAGCCAAGCGGGTTCCAGAAAGCAGGCTGACTGGCCTATGGGACCTCTCAATTATGGTGCGTGCGGAGCAGACCCAGCTCAGCTCACTTCCTGTCCTATTAGAACATTTTCCCCCTGGAGAATTCCTGAGCTCCCAGCCTTCTTGAATAAATCTGTTTCCTTGCAGACCTCATATCTCAGGCAGACACATAACGTATAGAAGCAGCCAGGCCATCTGGGCCAGAGTCTGCTGGCACACGATGATGTGGTCCTAGTGTTGGATACACCACTGGCCCTGCAGCCAACTCTGTCGACGTACTTTCCCTTGCAATGCACAGCCCAGCCACCACCCTCGGTGACGACCCACAGTTTCAGCCCCCAGCTGCCCTTGAGTGTTGGGCAGTTGTCCACTTCCTCCGAGAGGCGTATGGCCCAGGGGTAAGGAGCAGAGGCTTTGGCCTCAGACAGGCCTGGATTCAAAGCTGCTCTGCCCTCACTCTCTGAACAACCCCAGGGAGGTGTTGACTGCCCCCACCCAGGTCTCAGTTTCCTTATCTGTAAAATGGGGGTGATGAAAACTGCCCAGACTATTGGGAGGCCTCTGTGTGGCGGTGGGAGCAGCGCTCAGTGGACGGCAAGGCTGGTGTGTAGCATGTTGTTTTCACTTCCCTGGTCTACCTTCAACATCCTGGAGACTGCGCCCCAGCCCTAGCCCCGCCCCTGCCCTAGCCCCACCGCTGGCACTGACTGTGAGGGCATCCTGCAGGCGGCGGGGGACAGGGCTCTCAGAGAGTGAAGACGCTGCCAGGCTTGCCCCTGAATCCCCGAGCTCCTGTCATGGGCTTGGTACACAGGAGGGGCTCCAAAAGGCCCCCCAACTGACCAAAACTCCACTTGAGCAGACTTTCAAGTCTGCCTGGTGGGACGTGAGCTCTTTGAGAGAGGGGCATGCCCAGGGCTGGCCAAGGAGGAAGCTTGGATACGGTGAGTAACGTGCCACTTACCTCTTTGGAATCAGAGCCACCCAGCCTGTCCTTGGACCTTGGAGGACCAACGGAAAGAGGGGCACTGCCTCTGTGTCCCACTCTCCCCATCTGAGAACAAAGGGTCAGACTTCATCTGCAACCCAAGATGGCCGGAGGCCCCTTCTCCAGAACACCGTAAGGATCTATCAAAGGGTTTCAAAGTGTCCAGCCCACCCTGCCCAGCTCTGTGGTTAGGACAGAAGGTTCCTGTGATCCTTCAGCTACTTGCTCCCACGCCTTCCCTAGCATTTCTACATCACTGTGTCATCTTTTCTCACCCAGCCTTTCCTCTGTGCTAAACTAGGAAGCAGCCTGAACCATGACGGAGACAACTACAGGACATGGCATAACTGAGAAACAGAGAGGGCAAGCGGCCTGCCCAAGGCTGCACAGCATGCTGGGGCGAGACACTGACTCCCATGGGGCTTGTCCACCTCCATCCCACACACCACAGACGTCTTCCCTGGGGGCTCCCAGTTTTCTGGCACATCCCAGACCCCAGGCCTTGTGTGGGCCCCTGGCACGGCCAGTCGGCATTCTCCTCACTGTTACAGCTTCTCTGCCAGACTCCGAGGCCCCTGACCCTCTGGGCGTCTCTGGAGAGATGGAGCCCCACCCCGGCCCAGCCGGGCTTCCAGCCCGCAGAACTGCTGGCCGGCATGAGAATGAGCTCAGCCTCCTCTCGTCTGGCCTCCAGATGCCCTAATCCCAGACCTTCTCTGCCTCTCAGGCGATCTTTTGATCCTTACCCTAGAGCATACATTCCACAGCTTGTCCTTGAAGACAAAGGTCAGCTCACGCAGCAGAGCTCTGAACTCAGCCCAGCCCAGCCCAGCTAGGAGGGACCACAGCCGGGTGGCCAGAGGGGTCCATCCCGTGTGCCCACGGGAGCACCGTCATCAGCAGGATGCTGAGCCCCAGGGACCCCAGGCACTGTCCACCTTGGGGCCTGTTTTCTGACTCTGGGGGACAGGGGGTTCACCTGGTCAGCCCAGGGCTCTGTTGGAAGAGTGCTCCTCGCAGTTGGCCCCCACGGCAGATCTGGCAGGTCCTGCACAGATGTGACACCTCACAGTCGAGACGTCTTCACCCATGTTAGCTCATGTACCATCACAACAGGCTGACGGGGCAGAGCAGGGGGGATCAGCACTTCACAGATGAGGGGATTGAGCCAGGGGCGGGACTCCGGCCCCAGGCCTGACCGTGAGGGAACTGTCAGGGCAGCTCGAACCCACAACCCCCACAGGCCAAGGGGGCTCCAGCATTGGGGACCCAGCTGAGCCCCTGCCCCGTCAGCCCCCACTCCTCCCTGCCCCCTCTGATCCCTGGGCTGTGCGGGCCACCCCTTCTGTCCTCACCCTGCATTCTAGAACCCAGGAGAGTCATCCCACCATTGTTAGCCTCCCTGTGCCCCAGCGCCCACAGGCTGATGGAGTCCCACCTCCCTCCTCCCCTGGGTCACCTGGAGCCCTTCCCCACCTGCCAGCACCAGGCGCTCTGCCCGGCCTGCAGGAGGCAGCTGCTCTGAGTTGCCCCAGGGTCCAGGTGAGATACTTCCCGAGACCCCGTTGGATAAATGCCCCTCCTTCCCCAGTACTCTGCACTGGGGAGAAACAAAGTCACCCCTCCTCCCCTACCTTCCCCCACACCCGCTCTCCTGTGCCTAGAGAGGGCCTCCATGAGAACATGTAGTGACTTCCTCAGAGTTCTGCCGGGAGAGGCGTCGGTCACAGCAAAACACCATCATCATGGACACCATTGTCCTCATCAGGAGTGTTTGCTGCATACGTGCTTCTCTGTGAAGCTGGGGGCCTAGAACCTTCCCCTGGGGAGCACAGGAGACGCCCTCTGGAACTGGACCTTGCGGCCGGCTGAGCTGGGATTCCACAGGGAGCAGGGGGCGGAGGACCCTGGAGAGCTGGGGGCGTGGAGATGCGGGGAAGCCTCAGCATGCAGACTGTGCCTATTGGTGCATCTTCGCGTCCCACCAGGAGGGGTGGCCGTCCTGGCCGTCAGCCTGGTGCCGAGTGTGTTCATTGTACTACATGGATGCAGGGCATGTTCTCCCGCCTCTGCTCTCTGCCCAGGACTGAGGGGAGCCAAGGTCCAAGTGGAAAGAGTGGAGACCATGGCCTGGCGGCCCCTCAGCCCCAACATCCCCAACTCAGCAAGCGGCGGGGTCAGTAGGCCTGCACAGTGCCGGCGCACAGTGGACACTCAAGGCCACCGTCACATAAAGAGCTGTTGACAAGTGTCACTACTGCAGCCATGCTCTACCCACAGGCCATTTAGGCGGTTCTTGGGGCGGCCTCCCTGCTGATACGTCTGCCTCAAAGGGTGGCCACACGTGCTGATGGCAGCAGAGCCATCTGAGAGTCTCAAGGGTGACCACACGTGCTGATGGCAGCAGAGCCATCTGAGAGTCTCAAGGGTGGGAGGGCCACTGTGTCCCTCCTCCTGACTCTCTGAGGCCCGAGGGAGCTGCAGGGCCCAGGCCCGCCCCTGGGCGCCCGGCTGCTGACCGAGGTCAGGTCCCTCTGTGAGCCGGGTCCCTCTGCCATTCTCTCCGCCAGCGCAGCCCAGCAGCCACTCCCAGCCCCTGACCAGACCCCTCAACCTCCCTAAAAGAAAACCCCAGCAGGCTGGCTCAGCCAACGGGAAAACACGCTGGGTCAGGAGACTGGGCGAAGTCAGAACCCGAGACGCTGAGCAGCTTCGGCACAGGCGGGGACTCCCAAACGTTTACCGAGCGCCAGGGTGTGGCCAGCAGCTCTGGGCAGCGGCCGGGACCTCACACAAAGGCCCCACTTGCCCTCCGGGAGACCACAGCCAGGGCCCAGCAGGCTTCGACGGACGCAGGCACAGGCGGGGCTAGGACCTCGGTTTTCTCACCAGCTCAGGGGGCTGATAGCACCAGGGCCCAGAGGACACAGCAAGGGTTGCAGGCGTGATGAGTGCAGGCTTCCGACGTGGCGCCGAGCCTGTGGCGGGAGCTCAGTGGGGCAGCTTGAGCTGTTACAGGGCATCACGAGGATGTCAGCGTTACAGAGGAGGACGCTGGTGGTCACAAGCATCCGTGTTGCAATGCCCATGAGGACAAGGCCCTCTACATCTCTGGTGGCCCGTCCCTGCCCACCCCACTGATTCCTAGGAGCTGGAGGAAGAAAGGTGGGTGTCCTACTGACCAGGCTCACCGGCCCCCAGTGTTGGCAGAGTGGGGCACTGCATGGCCCAGGCAGGAGGATCGGGGCACAGCCCCCACTCCCGCCCACACCCCCTCTGTTGAACTTGGCCATCCAGGCTTCCCTCTTCCTCTTGCTGTTCCAATCATCTCACAGTAATTTCCTTTCTCTCTGGCCTCCGATCCCTCTCCACCTGTTTCCCTCCCTCGGTCCCCTCCACCGCAATCCCGGGCCAAAGCCCCCAGCTAACAGCTGAGAAGGCACATCACAGGCTCGTGGAGACGCCGAGGCTGTCCTCAGGAAGGTGCTGGCGACAGGCACGTGCTGGGCCCCGCTCAGTCCTCCTGCAGAAGGCCCGGCTGAAGCACAGGGCCTGTCCCACCAACCCAGGCCTGGTGGCCACAGCCGTGCCCTGAGCACATTTTTAGACTGTGAGTCAACTGCTAACAGAGTGGTTTTCTCAGCCATCACAGAAGGAAGGCTGATTTATTGCGCCTCTCTGCTGGGGCAGTTAGGAGAGGAGGTGGGGTCTGAAGCAGCTTGGCTGGAAGGCGGGGGGGGGGGGGGGGGGGGCAGGGAGCCCTCCCGGCCAGCTGCTGGTGATGGGGAAGGAATTCAGAGAGGGATGTACCAACCTTCTGGTCCTGGGCTCCTGGGAGGCAGAGCAAGAAGGAATCTATGATCCTGCCCCAGGAGACTAAACTAGGGCCTCTGTCGGCTTTGACGCTGGGTGGGTACTGTGGCTCTGACTCCCAATTACAGAGGAAAATAAATCATTTTTCCATGCCTACCCTGTGCGAAGCCTTGTGTGTGTCAAAGGATAAATATGACAAACCTTTCTTGGAGAACAGGACAACATGGATGAAAGAGAAGTTTCCAGATCTAAATATTGGTTGGTGTGCCTCAGCTTAGTGGATCTGAGTCTGGGGAGTGGAGAGCAGGGCTTCAAAACAGTTTTGACCCCCTGCTGAGAATTTGCATTTCTGCCCCAGATATACTGAATCAGAATCTACATTTTAACAATATCCCCAGGTGATCCTTATATATAATACATTTAGAGAACCACTGCTCTCTTAGTGGTTCTCAGAACTGGTCCCCAACCAGCAGCAGCAGCATCACCTGGGAACTTGTTAGAAATGCAGATTCTCAGCAGGGGTTTGAACTGGAATGAACTGGTTCAAAACCCTGATGGAGAGTGGTTCGGTCAGGCCAGAGGCTCTTTGTATGACTCAGGGGACCACTAGGGACACACACACACACACACACACACACACTCTCTTACTCCAAACAAGGTTCTCGCTCGCTCCAACAGCTGCCGGGTGGGACCCAGGGAGGTTGATGCAACAGAGACAGTGGCAGGGCTGCCTCAGAAGCTCTGGAGCCCTTGTCCTCTGTCACCATCCAAGCAGAAGTCAAACTTGCTCGCCCAAGGAGGACACCATCTTTGCTACAGCAGCCCTGAGTGCTCTCCAGGGCTTCTGCAGGTCGGTTCCCAGAACCTCCAGAGGCTCCACTTGTGGTGAGGGTGGTGGGGGGGAGTCAGGACCTGGAAACTCAGTGAGTCAGCCTTCCACTCCTCCAAGACTGTGGAGCCACTGCAGCTTGGGGCGTTCTCCTTTCCAGCTTCACACGCAGTTTGACAACCAATTCCACTACCCACGGGCTGTGTGGCCTGGAGAAAGCCACTTCTTCAAGCCTCAGCTTCTTCAACTCTAAAATGATAGTCATCATTATATCTTCCTAATAGAGCTGTCAGGATGAGTAAATTGGAATGGAGTGCAAATACTGACAGACGGTGGTAATTAAGCACCATCAAGTCCAAGGATGGAGTCCCTGGGTGGCAAAAACGGTTAAGGGCTCAACTACGAGCTGGAAGGTTGGTAGTTCAAACCAGGTCTTCCAAACTGATTCATTTCAGATCAAACCCCTGCTGAGAATTTGCATTCTCACCCCAGAAATAATGAATCAGAATCTACATTTTAATAAGATTCCCAGGTGATTCTTATGTAAAATAAATTTTGAGAACCACTGCTCTACTAGTGATTCTCAGAATTGGTCCCTAACTAGCATCATTAGCATCACCTGAGAACTTGCTAGAAATGCAGATTCTCAGCAGAGGTTCAAGCCGGAACGAACCAGTTGGAAGCAAGTTGTTCAAACCTACTCACTGGCACCTCAGAAGACTGGCCTGGTGATACGTTTCTGAAAGGCCACAGCCTTTCAGAGCTGTTCCACTCTGCACACATGGGGTCACCATGAGTTGGAATCGACTTGACGGCAACTAACAACAGCAACAATAGTCCAAGGACAGCAAACAACAGGCTCATATCTCACCCCTTTCCCTTCTCGTTCCTACAACAGACATTGCTAATCAATCACAGCTCTCCTTCCTGTGGAACCAGGGCTCTGCCCCAGAATCCTTCTCAACACAGCCCTCAAGGCCACTACTAGTAATCAGTCAGGATCAACAATGAAACAAATTCTCTTTGCCATCTCTGATCTGGTCCACATGTCTACATTACAGACGAAATTCAAAGAGGGAGAGGGACTTACTTGGCTAGATCACTTGGAGTTGGGAGTAGAGCAGAAACACCTGGTCCAGAACACCAGGAAGGAAAGGAGATAGAGGTAGAGTTCTGGGAGAATGGCAGAGGCCACAAGATTGGAGGCCACTGAGTGAAGCAGGACCAGACTACAGAGATGGCTGCTAAGGGCGTTGATGGAGACTTCCTTGGAGGGGAACCTAGCCCATCCCCAGATGATTACCAACTCCCATACCCTTTCCCCTCCCCACAACTACCTTGCTTGGCATGGCCTGCAAAGATCTGAAACCTCCCCTGAGGGTTTGGGGCTCAAAGCCCTTGGAGGCAGGGATGAGCACAGGGAGGCCAGTGCACAGGGGCATCTAAGGCTTGAGAATGAATTGAGGTGGGCAGACAGTAGCCTGCACTGCCATGAAAACAGTTCCAGTGCCAGCTCTGGTGTGAAGACGTGGATGCTGGTTACATGGAGTGTCTCCTCCTCCCCCAGGGCAGAAAGGGACCTATGGAGTCAATTAGACAGGGATGGAGCTCCTGAGAAGTGTGCAATGGATGGCAGAGCAAGAATCCCAGGTTATGCTAGAGGACGCCAACACACTGCGTGCAGCCAGCAGGACCCCTACAACTAGTGCCCCTGGATTCCATGTCTGGGGGACGGGAGACCACAGGTGAGTTCCCCAGGGGTGTGGGGTGATAGACTGCCAGTGGCAGCAGCAGCAGGCTGCTCTTTGCTCTCAAGTGTATCTACATGTCTAAGTCTGGCCCCTCTGCTGCACTTAGACCACTTTAGAGCAGGGGCCGTAGCCCCGTCACCTTCATAAGCCCCATGCTTGTGTGGGACTTGACCCAGAGTAGACTCCGCGATGCTGGATGGGTAAGCTAAAGATAAAAGCAGGGAGCAGAGGGTAGATCCTGAGGGTCAACAAGATTCAGGGATGGGATGGGTTATCAGAAGCTGAGAAGAGGTGAGTCCCTTCATCTCTAGCCGTCAAGTTTATATTCTGTCCCAAGAGCAGGGTCTTGAACAAACCAAAGATGAAGCTCAACGGCTCACAATGAAGTTATTGTCATTAGACGGAAAATGTTTTTAATGGTGGGAAAAGAATAAGAACTTGGCCCAGGCAGTTTAAATGAATGTTCCAAACATCTGATAAGCAGCAAGATGCAAAAGAAAAGAATCTCTCAGCCAGAAATACTGCAGAACCTCTGAAGGCCAGTTCAGGGTGGTCTTCCAAGAGGCCCCCCAGGGAGAGCCAGAGAGCTCCCCACAACCCAGGTGAAGCCCATGATGGCCAGGAGGACCTTCAGAGACCCCAAACGCTGCAGAGGGCGCAGTGCCCACCTACCTCCGCGACCCAGTATGTAGTTCAAAACGAAACGATTTTGTACACTAAAGTAAGGGTGCAGAAGTCCAATAAAATTTTTATTTTCCCCAAAGTGACTACCTCAGTGCTTTTTATGAACTATCAAAAATCAGATTCTATTTTAAACATTATTTTTGGTGTTTCTGCCTTGCTCAGTGCATGTACTGTGTGTTTCTTTTTATTTCATTCCCATGTGGGGCTGTGGGGCCGTGGGGCCTCCAGAAAACACCCCCAAGAACTCTGGGGGCAAGCTGTCCCCAAAGAAAACAGATGGGGACCCTATGCTCCTCTGAGTAACCACTGCCCCTGTTTTCTTCACAAGTTCCCCATGCTACCCCACCTCCAGGCTCGGGCTGGCAGAGATGGAACCCCTGACCAGGCAGAACTCCTAGGAGAAGCCCTCAGTAGGTTACAGGGTGGCCTGGCCTTATGAACACATGGGGATTCCATGAATTCTGACTGCCTGAGAAAGTCAGTCAGATCCCAAGAAGTTCTGATGTTTAGTGTTCTTTAAACAATCACTCTTGGAGGGACCAAAACCAATTGTCCAGAAGATGAGGATTTATGGAAGAATAGATGCTATCGACATCTAGTCAGGAATAGCTTGGGTGCAAGCAACAGAATTTACTTAAGCCAGAACAGAAATATAACTGAACATATACAGGAGTCAGTGAGGATTTAAGAAAGTGGTTCTAGAGTGAGACATACCAAAACCAAA
Source organism: Dugong dugon (assembly GCA_030035585.1). Taxonomy (NCBI): domain Eukaryota; kingdom Metazoa; phylum Chordata; class Mammalia; order Sirenia; family Dugongidae; genus Dugong; species Dugong dugon. Next base: position 3,502,764 of record CM057471.1, read on the forward strand.
ATCAAACCACTGCCATCAAGTTAATTCTGACTCAAAGCAACCCTAGAGGACAGAATAGAACTGCCTCATAGGGTTTCCAAGGCTGTAATACCTACAGAAGCAGACTGCCACATCTTTCTCCACAGATCGGCTGGTGAGTTCAAACCACCGACCTTTGGGTTAGCAGCCAAGCACATAACCACTGCACCACCAGGGCTCCTTCAGAGTCAGACATATCTGGGTTCAAATCCTATCACCACACTTTCTAAATATGTGACTTTTGGAAGTTACCTAACTTTTTCATACCCAAGTTTCCTCACCAGTCAAGTGGAGAGCCTTTCAAAGGAGCAGCTGAAGCACCACCTTGGAGGTCACACCTTGTCAAGGATGGGATTCCCTCCTCCAGGACCTGGTATCCATCATAAATAACAGCCATTAGATGGTTCTGTGTTCCCTATATGGGTAATTGACTCTATGCGACAGAATAGAACCGCACCATAAGGTTTCCAAGGCTGTAAACTTTTGTAATCTTTATGGAAGCAGACCTTATCTAACCACCGACCTTTTGATTAGCAGATGAGCACTTTAACCACTCCACTAGCAGGGCTTCTATATATAGATATATGAGGGCCAACATGATGCACACACATGCATGCACACACACACCCATATGCACACACACCTGCCCACACACACTCACTGCTTACTTAGCACAGGAAGTGCAGCTGTGGGCATTTGACCATGGAATATAACTAATGTTGTGTCAGTAAATACTTAACAACCATGTTGCTGGGGGGTAGGGGAAATAATAAAAAAAGTAGCTCTGCATTTGCAAATTTCCATGGAGTACATACTCCCACCCTGGTGGATTTTAAGCTCCCAACATGATGTCACAGAACATGGAGCTGGGAAGAGATGAGCCATCAGCTCATGACACACCAGCTCCAGCATGCCACTGGCTTCATGGGTCCAATACTTGCCCCACCACCCTGAAGCTGCCGGCTTGATGGACAATGGAGGAGCCTTTTGAAGGAGCAGCTAAAGCGTCAGTTTGGAGATTATACCTTGTAAGGTTGGGGTGCCCTTCTCCAGGACCATTAGATGGTTCTGTGTTCCCAGTAGATAGAATACACAGGTCCAAAACCAGCAAGTAGGAGGAAGGGGCAGCCCTACTCACCATCACCCCCCCTTGACTGACTGGGGGAGCTTTTCCTTTGATCCCCACAGCTTTAGGCTCTGTAGGCCTAGATGTCTGGGTTCCCAGAGAGAAATACTTTCCCCAGGGACACAGGAAGAGTCCCCTCAACTCTCAGCTATGATTGTCTCTTGGTAACTCCAGACTCCTCATGCCAAGAGGTTAAAAAGACAGCAGGTTAAAAAAAATGGCCAAATTATAGGAGTAATTGGCCTATTAATGAGGGGTAATTGACCCTGATCATCAGGAGGGGGAGGGCTGCTGCCACACAGTTGGGGCAGGGAAGGCTAGAGTTGCAGCTCTGTGTGCTCCCCTGTCTTAGGATGCTTCTCTCTAGAGAAGCAAAACCAGTAAAGCACACAAATACCTGTAGAGAGAGATTTATACCATGGAAATGGCTCACTTGGCTGCAGAGGCTGGAACATTCCAAGTCCATGGGTCAGGCTGGAGGCTTCTCCTGAGTCACGTAACCACAGGGACTGGTGAATCCAAGATCGGCACATCAGACGGCAGAGCTCTGGTTCACAGGCTGGGAAGACCAATGAATCCCAAGATCAGCAGATAAGACAGCAGGTAAGCTGCCAGCTCAAGTCCCAAGAACAGGAGGTTAGATGAACAGGAGCTAGCAGCAGGATCCAGAGTGAGCGAAGACTGCGAACCTTGCCAAAAAGTCCACCTATATTGGATGCAGGCCACACCGCCAAGGAAACTCTCTTTCAACTGATTGACTACTCACAGCAGATTCCATCATGGAGGTGATTACATTGTATCAGATCTCATCATGGAAGTGATCACATCATCATACAACTGCCAAACTACATCAGAACTGCCAAGCCACTGAGAATCACGGCCCAGCCAAGTTGACACACAATCTTAACCATCACAACCCCTAACCACTTGTGATGGTAAATAAACAGGTTCAGCAGCTACACGCTGAGAAGGGCATGATGACCAGGGGCTTGACCCCTCAGCCAGAGGGTCAGGATCATCCTACTAGACATAAGCTTAGATGAGCAGAGGTGACAGCCAAGAGTGACGGGAATGGAGAATGGGTGATAGAGGCGAGGAATCATAAGTATCACTTACACCTTTGAGATGAGCTGCAATGGGACAAGAGCATAGGAATGCTGTTTTGTTAAGTTTCCCCAGGAAAACAGATCAACCAAAATCCTGGAGCAGTTGATTTCCCAGACTTGGTAAACATGTCTTATGAAGTAAGTGGCTCCAGATGGCAAAAGGGGTGGACTGTAGTGGACACTGTGGTGTGCCACTCAGATGCAGCCTTGAAGACCCAGGCTCCCATTGCACCAGCTGCCCGGAGTGCTGTCGGATGACGGCCCACAGCTGAGCCTCTCTCTGGCAATTTCCCTGGACCAAAGGGAGCTGCCCTGTGCAAGGCCACACCCTCTCCCAGCGCCAGCCCCACCTCATGACTAAACACGTGGGGATACAGAGGCTGGAACCCCTTCCCTCAGTGCACAAAGGATAGCTCCAAAGGGCCATGGTAGCTCCAGAGCTCTCCATGGGACCGGCTGAGGCCTCTGCTATGACTGCATCTCAGCTCAACTTCTCCCTCGCCCCAACCTGTGTACCTCGAGCCCTTTTAGATGTTGGTCTCCCCCCACAAAAAAAAAGAAAAATCAAACCAAACCTATTGCCGTCGAGTCGATTCTGACTCATAGCAACCCTATAGGACAGAGTAGAATTGCCCCATAGGGTTTCCAACGAGTGACTGGTGGATTCAAACTGCCGTACTTTTGGTTAGCTGCTGTAGCTCCTAACCACTGTAGTCCCCAAAGCACCCCTCAATACACCATCTATCTCCAAGTCTGTGTCCAGCGAACCCACCTTAACACACCTCAGTAGCAAGACCCCAAAGCAACAGTAAAGGTGCTCCAACCACGTACACAGAGTGAAGACAGGCAGAAGAAGCCCTCAGCTCAGTCTACATCCGGCACTGGGAAAACACGTGGTGCCCCAAGGGGCTCTGACAGGCCCCGCTTACAACCCCTGAGCGCTGATACGTCATGTCTCTCTGCAAACCCGCAGGACCCTCCCACCTGCGAATAGGGACAGGTGGATACCAGAGGCAAAGTCCCCAAGGAGAACTTGTTATCGGGTACCACGGAGCCATCGATAATTCTCGCTGAAAGAGAGGCCTGTCTAGGTGGCGTATTTTGATATATGATGCATGTGCTTTTAATTAATGGCACAAAAAAAGCCTGGGGCTTGGCTGTTCCTCTCCTTTCGAGGGGTTTCCGGAGAATTCGCTGCACGTGACCCAGCCGGGGAAAAAGGCAAACCACTTCTGAGGGTGAGTTTGGGATTTTCAGCATGGTTCTGAGCCAAACTGCTATGTCTCCAGGAACACCAGCAAGAAAATCACTCTGACTACAGTCTGGGCAAAGCTCGCGCTGGAATGAATCTTCCGCGTAGAGCCAGGCCTGCTGGGATTTAGATAGGCTGGAGATGAATTTTCTAAATGTAGTTTAGAAGAGGTGAGGAACGAGTCCTCTGGGCAGAAACAAAAGTGTCTGGTAGTTTTCATTCAGGTGTGTTCTCGGAAGCCCTGGGGGTGCACTGACGAAGGTTGGAGGCTGCAGTTCGAGGGGAGTGGGGGACAGGTCAAGCAATGGGTGGCCGTGAAGTCAGGGGAGTCCCCCAGCTCCCCTCTAGACATCAGCTCAAGCAACCTCATTTCAGCCTGCTTCATACCCTAAACTTCCACCTCCTATTTCACGTGACAAAGGGGGCCGTCGCTAAGGAAGTACAAAGCACGCCAATGCATAAATGACAGCTCTGTTCTCACAAGGTCCCAGTCAGAGGCAGAGAAGCAAGAAGGGGCTCAGTAGCCACATGTCCACGGGTCCTGATCCGCCCAGTTCCACGTCGGCAGCAGGCTGGGAGCACATGGCTGGGGGAAGGGTAACCACGGCAACCCCTCCCAGTCATCCCGAAGCAACTCTTTCGCAATATACAATTGCTGTGTTTATAGCAAGAATGCTGACCATATATTCTGGTTTTCCATGCACAATACTTCACTAGGAAAGAATGCAGAACCCACCAGAAGGAGCGCACATTGCAGTTTCCCCAGTCAACCAGGTCTCATCTCAGGAGCGGGGGAGTGAGGGATGGGGCTTTGCTGTTCTCCCTGCAGCCCGAGAAGGCGCTGCCCCAACGTGTGCCCACTGCCCAGAGGAGACAGGAGGGACTCAGTGTGCCCATCTCATGTCTGACATCTGGAATCAAGCCAAACCACACACCACCCGCTTGCCCAGATGGGGTCTCGGGGAGTCTCTCCTGGCTGTGGAGGCCACCAGCATGTCTTTGGTCCTCTGGGGAAGGCACACACACTCCCGTGTCTTGCAATGCAAAGTTCACATTTAGGAGGCGAAGGATGACTTTCAGATGCTAAAAATAATCTTTGGGGATTTTCAAGGAAAAGCAACAGGTCTGCTCTTGGGCCAGTCAGCGGAGCTGTTTTCACTCTTGATGGCCGTCTTTGGTGGATGTGACAGTCTCCCTGTTGCTGTCCCTAATGCAGCTGTGATTTCCTAAGACCCAGAAATCCAGATGTCCCGGCTTAGGCTCTCCAGCCGAGAGAAATGGATTTTAGTGAAATGAACATTGTTTTATGGGATGTATGATAATTTTACCAAAACTGCACAAATCCACAAACTACCACTTAATGAGTAAGCACCAGCACACACTCAGGGGACAGCACTCGGGCCAAGCAAGGGGACCTGACTACCTCCCCAGAGCCCTGCAGTGCCCCTGCCAGCGCCATCCCTTCACCCCTCCCCAGAGTGACCTTGAACACCCCAGGATGGTGGAAAGTGTGCATTTTACACCTGGATTCTTTTGCTCCGGATGTCTCAGACCCATCCATGTTGTCAGGTGTGGTGCCGTTCATTAATTCCCGTTGCTGTCTAACCACATTGCAGTCTTTCAAGAAAAAAAGAAACTTCACTTGGAGGTGTTTGAAGGCGGAAATCCTGTCTGCCAGCTGGGACCATTCTCCGGGAGAACAGGGGACTGTACCACAGGGGCACATGGGAAGCAGGCTGGCTGGGGGTCTCCCTGGACAAGAGGCAGCTTGCTGCTCTGCTCTGCCAGGTTAGCCGTTCCACAGATCCTGGGAGCCTCCAGGCTGGAAGGACAGCCTCCAGGGTGGCCCACTCCCTGGGAGGGACAATGCTCATTCTGCTCCCCGTCCTCGGTGGAGGATGGACGGCACCCATCTGTGACTCACACCGCTGGTATTTTTAGATGCCTCCAATGAGCTGGTGGAAGGAATCTCAGTTATTAAAGGCTGTGCTAATTACAAGCCGAGCCTCCTGCAGCTGGTCCCAGGGAGCCGCAGGGTGGAGGGATCCTTTCACTTCACCCCGTTTCTAGATTTCTCTTAATTCTATGAGCGATGGACACTGGTCTGGGATTCAGTTGCCTCCTGTCCCTACTGCGCGCTGTGCAATGCACTTAGCCCTCCTCTTCGGCTATAACTCGGCATCCTCCCACCCAAAGTGGGTCACAGCAGAGGGGATGGGAAAGTCCAGGCAGCAATGTGAGGAAGGAGGTTTTGAAACCAGAAAGGGCTTACTACAGATGGGCTGCCTGACCAGAGGCTAGCTCTCAAAATTGCTATACAATAGCCAGCAGCTTCCCTGTAAGTAAACAAATGCCAGAACATACAAAGGAAGAAGAAACTCATTTGCAAAACAATAAAAATGTAAAATAATGAGTATATTTAGCAAGGGGAGGCCCTGGGGGGTGCAAATGGTTAAGCGCTGGGCTGCTCACCAAAAGGCTGGAGATTCTAGTCCACCCCAGGGGGCCTCAGGAGAAAGGCCTGGCAATCTACTGCTGAAAACTCAGCCATTGAAATCCACACCTCTACTCTGACACATGGGGTCTCCATGAGTAGGAGTCAACTCCACGGCAACCAGTGGTGTGCAACAAGAAATGTACCGGATCTATAGGAAGAAAACTTGAAAACTCTACAGTAAGACAAAAATGGGAAAAAAGAGAAAATTCCTCATGGATAAGAGGCTTATTAATGTCAGATGTCATTTCCTCCTAAATTACCCATTAATCCAATCAATCCCACTAATTAAAACGCCAATAGTGTTCTCTGTGGTGGAATACGGGGGAGGGAACTTGACAAAATGGCTGTTTAGTTCAAATGGAAAAATGAATTCATGAGAATAGACTGGAAAATTCTGCTACAGTATGATGTGAACTAGGTAATCCTCCCAGCTATCGAAGCCCCCAAACTTAAAACAGCTAGACACCAGAGATTTAGACAGATCAATGGAACCGAGCAGAGTCCAGAAATACAGCCAAAAGAAGACGTGGCATCTTGGTACATGAGGAATTGGTGGGGGAAGATGGGACAGCCCATAAACTGTGGTGCAGCAAATGGCCAGACATTTGGGAATAACCAAATCTCTCCCTCCCTTCTTACACCAAAACAAATTCCGGAAGGAGAGAGTTTTTAACATGAGAAATGAAACCATAGCAAGTAGAAAAAAATACATGTGGATTTGTAATGCAACCTTGGAGTAGGGAAGATCATTCTAGACAACACAAAAAACAGCTATCTCAGAAAATACTGACTTGAATACATAAAAGTTGAAGGTTCTGTATAACGTATATATACACACGCATATATACTTTACCTATTTTATACAGATCTATCCACGTGTGTATGTATATGTATAACATATATGTTATATATGCCTTATGTATGTGTGTATGTTTGTGTGTGTGTTTGTGTGTCTGCTCTTATTGTTGGGTGCTGCCAAATCAATTCCGACTCATAGCGATCCCATGTGACAGAGTAGAACTGCCCCATAGGGTTTTCTTGGCTGTAATCTTTACAGGAGCAGATTGCCAGGTCTTTCTCCCACGGAGCCACTGGGTGGGTTTGAACTGCCAAACTTTTGGTTAGCAGCTGAATGCAATTATTGTTGTGCCGCTAGGGCTCCTGACATCATCAGTGTGTGCGTGTGTGTGTGCATACATATTATTTATGTATATATACACACACAAAAAAAACTAACTCATTGCCATCAAGTTGATTTTGACTCATAGCGACCCTATAGGACAGTGTAGAACTGCCCCATAGGGTTTCCAAGGAGTGGCTGCGGGATTCAAACTGCCAACCTTTCGGTTAGCAGCTGAACATATATATATGTAAATACAAAGACAACCTGGCAAAAATAACATTTGCTACAGGATATACCCTTTGCTATCAAGTCGATTCCGACTCATAGTGGCCCTATAGGACAGAGTAGAAGTGCCCCATAGGGTTTACAAGGGTGTAATCTTTAGGGAAGCAGACTGCCACCTCTTTTTCCCGCAGAGCAGCTGGTAGGTTCGAACTGTCAACCTTTCGGTTAACAGCCAAGGGCTTAACTACTGCACCACCAGGGCACCACTACGGGATATACCAAGACTTACTTCCTTAATATATACCGAGAGTTTGACAAATGATAAGAAGACCAGGCAAGGGACAATTCACAAATAGTCGATTCACGAAAAAGAAAAACAAATAACCCACAATCATATAAAAAGATACACAACTCAACTCAAATTATTTTTCACCTGTCATACTGGCAAAAACGAGCGCGTTTGGAATAGCTAGCGTTGGTCAGGGCGGAGGAGAGAAGGCCACCTGGAATGCCAGCCTGCAAGCATCAATCAGCGTATTCGTTATTAGGGCCATTTGGTAATATGGGTCAACATTTAAAATGCACGTACTCTTCAAGCCCACAACTAGGAATTCCAGTGCGGTGAGTTTACTTATCTTTACGAACCAGGCCAAGATACAGGTGGAAGAATGCTCAGTGCCCCACTGGGTGTAGAAGCAGAACACTGAAAGTTATGGAGACGTTGATCGAAACGCTTACAGGCAACATCACTGAATTGTGCGTGCAGAAATTGTTGACTTGGTGCATGTTCTGCCGTGTGTATTCTCAACAAAAACATAAAATAAAATAAATTATTAATGAAACGAAAACACTTATAGGCACTAGAATGGTTGCTGCTCTGAATGTTCGCACCCCGTCACCTCCTGTCACAGACTGGAAGACAGAGGCACAGAGAGGCTGAGCAGCTGACCGAGGTCACACAGGAGGCAGAGCCACCTGTATACTGGGATTGTAGGGCAGCACAGTGACTGGGGGAAACCCTGGTGGCGTAGTGACTAAGAGCTACAGCTGCTAACCAAAAGGTCAGCAGATCAAATCCACCAGGGGCTCCTTGGAAACTCCGTAGAGCAGTCTACTCTGTTCTATAGGGTCGCTCTGAGTCAGAATCGACTGGACGGCAGCAGGCCTGGTTTTTTTATAGTGACTGGGATGCGTGTGTGAGACGCCCAGTAGGGAGTCTGGTGCGTGGCAGATGCTCGGTGACGACGGCATGTGCTATTATTATCACGGTCGGCATGGGGTATTCTGGTTACTGGTTACTTTATTGAAGGGATTTATATCATCCTTCCTAAAAGTTTAAGGTTGATTCTGCTTAGTAAGCATTCTGACTAAGAGCAAATTGCAGGGCGGACCAGACGTGGGCGGGTGGTAGCGTAAAACAGGCAGATTGGGGGACCGCTGTGTCCTGACCTGAGCTATTCCAGAGGCCACAGAAGGTTCCAGAGTCCCAAGCACTGGGAGGCTCTGTCGACTGTGGACGTGGGGCCCTTTCCTCCCAAGCAGGGCCACAGCCCCTCCGGCCAGTTGACCAAGTAGCTGCGGCCCGGGGCTCACCCAAGTGTGACCCTTCTCTCCTGCACAGAACACTGCTCCCCAACAAGGCCATCAGGGCGCCAGGTGCACTCGGCCATTTCCAGGAAGTTATTTGAGGCAGGTCATAAAAGTTGGGAGGGCTTCCCCTGGGCTCCAGCCCTGGAGCCATTCCAGCCCACCCCCACACCCTTTGGCAGTGCTTCAGGAGGATTTTCCCTCTAACTGAACCCGATAATCAATAGGCGGTTTGTCCACAGGGAGGCTGTGGTCCACAGGATGCTGAAGAGGTGACTCAGGCATCTCCTCGAGGACTGTGTGGTGGTCACTCTGGGGGACAGAGCAGGTCCTAGAGGACCACAGCCTCAGCCGCCAGGCAGCCACAGATGGGGTGAGAAGGCAGTGCACGTCCACAGTTCTTGGGTCCCCTCTCAGAGACACACTGCCCCCAGGCACATCCCTGCACCACCTCCAGGGCCCTCAGACCTCTGCTAAGGGGCGGTCACCAAGGGCCACTCTGGAGCCCACAGCGGGGACATGGAGTCCAGCAACTGCTGAGTTGGGTTAGGCTCACCCCACGACATCTGGTTTACTCCCCGCACTGTGCCCACAACCCCCAAGTCAGGGAGAGGGGCGCTCCCTCAGGGACCAAGAGCCTCCTCACAGGGGAAGACCACACCTAGCTGTGGGGGTGGGGCTGGCCAAGTGGGAACCAAGGGGCAGCCACAAACCTGACACCTCCTGGTGAGCAAGTCCTGGCCGCCGTTCAGCCCGACCCCTTTGTGCGTTGGCATCGAGGTCCCTTCAGAGAAACCAAAGCGGGGACGGTGAGAGGCAGTGGGAGCAGGGGCCTCCGGGAGGCCTGGGAGAGCACCCGCCCCCCTTCTTCCTCAGTTTCCCCAGTCGAGGATCTCCTGGGGCCTCTCAGCCAGGCGTCCCCAGGTTTCCCCAGGCCTCCCTGTCCTCTCCGTGGGTGGCGAAGTATGTGGGGGCAGGGGACAGCTGGCCTCTGTGGGGCCATCAGGCACAGCGAGATTCGAGCAGGGGGCAGGGTGGAGGCAGGTTGAGGAGGAGCAGATGGCAGGGCCAGGAGGACGGAGAAGAGAAGGCCATGAAGGGACCCCGGGAGCACCAAGGAGGGGCTTCCTGCAGACCTGCGCCCCCGTGCTGGGCCAGTGGAAGGGAGGATGTTGGGGCAGACCGGTGAGCAGACGTGGCCCAGGCCTGCCACAGCGAGGCCCTGAAAGCTCCACACCCCCTAGGACAACCCCTGCCCCCAGCCTCAGGGCCAAGTCCCCCACCCTGCCCATCCTCTGCTCCCACCGCCACAGCTGGGGAGCAGCTGTTTGCCTCTTAATCCTCCCCACCCCCACATCCTTTGCTTAGAGTACTTCTTACTCCAGTCAGAATTTTGTTTCAAATGGTAAACATTTTACTTCCATCTGTACGCTCCCATACAGACGCCTTTAACACAACATGGAAAACACCCCTTGCTCTGGGATTGGGCGGGGGAGTCGGAGAGGCCAAGCGAGCCGGGCAGCCAGAGGGCCCGCGTCGGGCTCATCCCTGGCCGCTGGAGAACCAGCGTCTTCGTCTGGATGAGGGTGAGGAGCAAGCTGGCTTCCTTCCTCCCTGGGGGGCCACTTGAGCCTGGGCGATGACATCACCGGGGAAGGAAGCAGGGAGTCCCCTGGGTTTCCTTCAGTTCTGCCTGGCCTGCAGGCACACCCTGCGCTGAAACCCCTGCATGGGATGGAACACAGGGGTCGAGTCTGAGCTTGGGGGGCCCTCTCATGCTGGGCCACCTAGATGTTACTTCCCTCCCTGAACACCCGTCTCCCCTTCTGTCACCTGGAGGTAACAGTGGGGCCATTCCACAGATGGTCTCAAGTGCTGAATGAAGTGATGCTTCCAGCACGGTTCGCGCACGGCTGGGCCACTCCAAGAGGCCTCTGTGAACACGGAATCGGAGAAATTCAGCCCAGCCCCTTCAGCTTGCCAGTGGGGAAGTGGAACCAAAAACGTGTTGATTGGTTTGGACCGAGCTCCCTGGGTTACTAATTTAGTTAATGGCTGTAGGGCACCCAAAGGGCTCTGCTGAGCCCCAAGGCAAAACTCTGGCCTTCTACCAGCACCGTGTCCCCCAAGTGTGTTAAAGGACCGCCAACCCGTTTGGGTGTGTCTGTCCTAAGAAGAAATCAAGTAAGCAAGTTGCTCTTTGTGGTGTGACGATAGCTCTACCCTGCCTGAGCTGGGGGGAGGTCACCCTTCTCTTCTGCCTGGCCAACACGCCATTGTGCCAGCATGCCACCATGCAGTGCACCACCGTGCCCATGTGCCATCACGCCAACGCGCCATCCCAGGTTCATTTACAAATGGAAGCTGGAGCTGAGAGACTCCAGCTGACAGGGCAGCAAGATGGGGGACGACCTGCTCTCCCGTTCACCCCTGGACCCGCTGGTCTCTTAAGAAAGTTCACACCCGAGAACAGCTGCCACATAAACACGGATTTCATTAATTTCCTGGAAGATGGTCTTGAATTTCCACGTGACTGGTCTTGTGGGATCTGGGGAGGGAGGGCTCGAGTGCAGAGAGTACCTGGCATCCCTGCTTTTATCTATTCCCACACTTTCGTTTAATCGACGCCAGTCTCAAGCTCTGGCTCCAGAGACGGAAGGAGCAAGCTGATAGGAAAGTGCCGGATTACTTCCTTGGGATGAGATTCCTGTTTGGAGCAGCTAGAAGAGTTGGGGGAATATTTGATTGGCGAGGAACGGCGAGGCCTCTCGGTGGGTGGAAATCACGTCTTCGCTCCAGAATGTGCTTAAACATTCCAGAAACATCCATGCAGGGGGAGGGCTGCGTAGTTCACGAGCACAGGGAAGAAAGCTTGAAAGCATGCAGCAACAGAGCCGCGCTGGATGGGGACAAAGCCTGTCCCACCTCACATTTCGGCAGTTTGTGATTTTCTCAGGGAGTCAATAAAACCTCTGACAAATGATAGAATGGCGAGGTCACTTGAAATGGGAGGCCAGGGCGTGGACAGGGATGAAGTCATGCTGCACTCCTGCACGTCCGTGTTCACAGGCAGGGCACAATGCCGGGCCCCACTGCAGGAACAGAGATGGGGTACACGCTCTTTCCTTTGCTCGAAGACGCTGCCACCAGCAAAGTACAGAAGGCCCAGCATTGGCAACACAGGAGCCCAGGCGTCTCGATCCATTTCAACATTTAAAAAATTAAGACACAATTGCACAGTGAGGCAAGTGGGCTCTGGAGCCAAGCTCCCCCACGGCCTGTGTGGCCCTGGGCAGGTCACTTAACCTCTGTGCCTCAGTCTCCTCGTTTGTCAAATAGAAAGAGTAAAGCACTTGCCTCATGGGACAGTATGAGGCAGTGGTGGCTAAGTGGCAGAATTCTCCCCTTCCATGTGGGAGAGCTGGATTCAATTCCTGGTCAATGCACCTCATGTGCAGCCACTACTCACCTTCCAGTGGAGGCTTGCATGTTGCTATGATGCTAAACAGGTTTCAGCAGAGCTTCCAGACGGAGAGACTAGGAAGAAAGGCCTGGCAATCCCTTTCTGAAAATCAGCCAATGAAAACCTCATGGATCCCAATGGTCCGATCTGCAGCAGATCATGGGGATGGCACTGGACTGGTCAGCATTTCATTCCATTGTGCGTGGGGTCGCCATGAGTTGGGGGCCAACCCCACAGCAGCTGACAACAACAACGTGGGCATAATTGGAAGGATTAAAGGAACTAAAATCTGTAAAATGTTTGAGAACACGGCAAGCTCTTCAATAGTGATGGTTACATTTCAAAAATACATAAATAAGGAGGTGAGTGTCCAAGCCCTGGGGGAGGCTAGAGGTTTACTTACTTCACTCATGAAGAATTCGAGGACACAGGGCCTCAGGGCTGTTCCGCTCACCCAGCTGGTCGGCAGGAACGCTTGGACTGGCTCCTCCGTGGGAGGGAAGCAGGGAAGCAGGGTGCCCCTCCTCCCCAGAACCGGTGCGCTCAGGTAAGGAGGAAGAGGGTATGACACCTGGAGGACGTAGGGACATCCTTCCAGTGTCCAGCCTCCCCAGGATGCCCTGGGGGCTTGGAGCTTGCAAACCACTGCCAAAATTCAACTGCGCCACCAGCACGTCAGACAAGGACACTGCTCCAAGAAAACAGGGAGCTCAGAGCAGTGCACGTCCCGGCCCCACCCGGCCTCGTCCATGTGTCCACACCTGCCCAGCTCTGCGGGGCCACCTTCCAGGCTTAGGGCTGAGCCCAGACTGGTGCCCCCCACACCTACCCAGACGCTCTGCCCCTCATCTGCCCCACTCTGGGGCTCCACACTTGTTTTTATTGTTTATTGGGAGGCGTTCTTCAAAAGCTTTTTTTTTCTGAAGTATAAATTCTCTCAAACATAACAAGAAGTACAGAGCAGCGCTGTCCAATGGAACTTTCAGGATGATGAATCTGCTTTACTTTTACGCTGCACAATTTGGCAGCCGCTGGCCACAGGGGACTTTGGAGCACATAAACTGTGACGGTGTGACTGAGGACCTGAATTTTTAATTTTACATTAATTAGAGTGCGTTTAAGTGGCTGCATGTGGCTGGTGGCACCATATTGGATAGCACAGGCTTAGGGACAATGACCCAGCTTTAACAAATCCGGACGTTTATAAGTTTCTGTGAAGGTTCAGGTCCCCCAGAAAAGATCCTGAGACAGGGATGGGAGAGGGAGTCCTTTGGTGGGTGGAGAGGATTTTGGCAGGGCTGGGGTGGCACAAGGAGGAAGGGGAAGCTGGGGGTGGTGAAGCCAGCTCCCCCAGGGGACACTGGGAGGCCCAGTGGCCCAGAATTACCCCTCCCCCTGGGATTTATACACCAGCTCCCACCACTGGTGACCTTGAGGTGTTCTTGCCGCGTGAGGATCGTCTACAAACAAAGGAATGCCCAGGACCACCAGCAAGGAAGGAATTGACACAACCAAGACTCTGATTTGAACTTCCAGCCTCTAGAACTGTGAGGAAATAAATTTCTGTTCTTCACAGCCACTGACTGTGGTGTCTGTCACAGCAGCACTAGGTAACAGAGCTACCAGTCTTTCATGTTCCCAGGGCCTGTGTCAGGGGCTCAGAGTCTCTGACACACCCAGAGCCCGTGGGACCTCATTCGAATAGTGAAATCATTCCTTCGCTTATTCAAGTAATATCTATGGAGGTCTGCCATGAGCTGGGCTCTCTGCTTAAGACTGAGGCTATAGCAGTTGGTACGACAGAGAGCACCCCTGACTCAGGGAACTCAGAGTTGAGTGTGTCCAGCCCAGAACATGCAGGGAGGCTGGTGTCCTTGTGGATCAGTTGGGGCCCCAAGAGGAAACAGGAGGCTCACTCACATCAAGATAATTCCAGGAAAGAGTATTTGCAAATACACAAAGGGGGATCCCAGGGATAACAGGATAGTGCAGTAACCAGAGGTTACCATCCCAGGCCTCAAAGAAGGGGTGGTGCCTCCAGATCCTACATAAAGAAGCCACCTTGAAGGAGCCCATTTGTACAACCAGCCTGAGGCAGCCTTGGGGGAGGGCATCAGGAAAATGTATACCCTGCCTTCCTCTCCCCTTGTCTTTCCTTGGACCTCTGCTCATTGGCTGAGCCCAACCAGAGGATGAGGGCAGGGTGGCCCTTTCAGGTAGCCTATCCAAGTCCAAAAAGGGCAGAGTGAGGAAAATGTGGAACATGGATATGGAGGGACTAGCAAAAAAGACACCCAACACAGTCCACCCCTTTCACCCCTGAACGTCCATCCACTCCTGCCCTCCATCAGGGTGAAAAGTTCATGTCTCCAACACGGAGGCTGCACAAACTCCCATCAACTACCACATCATCATGGGAGGTGTCAACAAGACTACATGTCATGCTCCCATCTGAAATGTAAAATTTTAGCTGCTACCTGTACTCTTAGTGTAAGGTAGAGTGAAAAGGGAAAGGAGAGGAAAGAAACTATTAGGAATTAATGGAGCAGAGCCACTTCCGTCCTGCTTCAGAAACTGGCCCCAGGCCCAAGTCAATGCTCTTAGCTTCCTTCTTCTACCACAAATTCCAGGCTCCCCTTAACCTCTGCCACAATCTCAGCTAGTAGGGTGACCCAAGACTTCATTTCTAAAGGATCTAGTTCTTCGTGACCCTAACTTAATTCTCTTTCTTTATGCAGAATTTTTTTGTAAACAGTACATGCCTGGGTTTTATATATTTTTCCAGTCTGTCAGTATCACTTAACTGGTGAGTTTAGTCCTTTTACATTTATTGTGATTATTGATATATTCAAAATTGCTCCAATCATCTTATTTTGTGCTTTCTATTTATCCTGATTTGTCTATGCCCCCTGCAACGCTTTCCTGCCTTTTTATGGATTGAGATTCTCTTCATTCTATTTTTTTCCCTCTGCTGTTTTCACGGTTATCCACTTTTTTTCTATTTGATTTTAACCGTTACCCTTTGAGCTTTCATATGCACACCTAAGTCTAAAATTAATCAATTTCTCTAGATTTCTCTTAGACAATAAGAGGAACTTAAAATACTGTAACTCTTATCATCCCCTCTCATCTTCCTTGCTTTATATTTTAGTTCTATTGATTAGATCCTTAAATTAGATATTGTTTTATACAGTCATAGTGGACAATGTTGATGTTCAGGTAGATTTTTTATTTTTAGCATTTCTTACACACCCTCTGGCTTTGGTGGGCTTTTGTTTCCAACAGCAGCCCCTCCGGTTAATTCATTCATTCTTTTAAGAACTGCCCTGGGGATAGCGAAATCCATTTTGCCTATAGGCTGGAAAAACCAAAGTGCACGGGACTGTAAGCTTCCCTCCTTCCCCATCTGTATTAGTCATCTAGTGCTGCTATAACTGAAATGCCACCAGTGGATGGCTTTAACAAAGAGGAATTTATTCTCTCATAGTCTGGTAGGCTACAAGTCCAAATTCAGGGTGTCAGCTCCAAGTGAAGGCTTTTTCTGTTGGCTCTGGAGGAAGGTCCTTGTCATCAGTCTTCCCTTGGTCTGGGAGCATCTCAGCAAAGGAACCTCAGGTCCAAAGGACACTCTCTGCTCCCGGCACTGCTTTCTTGGTGGTATGAGGTCCCCATGTCTCTCTTCTCGCTTCTCTCTTTTATATCTCAAAAGAGATTGGCTTAAGACACTGTTTAATCTTGTAGATCTCATCAATGTAACTGCCACTAATCCATCTGATTACATCATAGTCATAGAATTTACAACACATAGGGAAATCACATCAGATGATAAAATGGTAGACAATCATACAATACTGGGAATCATGACCTAGCCAAGTTGATAAACATTTTGGGGGGAGCATAATTCAATTCATGACACTGTCCCCCACATCAACACCATTCTGAACCAGTGCCTGAGGGGTGGGGAAGTATAAAGGTCCAGCTCCCTTGCTAAGGGTCAGATAGCTCTGAAGTGTAACTTTGTCCTAGTGTTCCCTTGCAGAAGCAGGCACAATCCACCCTCTATGGATTTTGCTGACAGTACACCCTTGCTTGATCTCTTCTCTTTCCTTTGCTGCTTCCCCCTCCCTCACCAACCTCCTGAGAGCACTTCCCTAGTCAATGTTTGGTAAACATGTGAGTGAGTCTAAACAATTTATATACACACCAGTCCTTCTGGTATCTCATCCTCCCTTCTGGGATCATTTTCTTTCCTCCTAAATGGTATTTTTTATAAGTTATTTTAGCTAGAATCTTGTAGGGATACTCTCTCAGATTTGTTTGTCTGAAAATGTCTTTATCCACTCTTATTTAAATGACGTTTGATGTACATTTAAAGTTGACTGTCATTTTCTGAACAATTTGGAGATATTTTCCTACTTGTTTTTGGCTTTCATTGTCACTATTGGAGAGTTTGTTGTCAGCATAGTTTGCTCTTTGATAGAGAATCTGCCTTTCCTTTCTGGCTGTTTATAGGATCGGCTCTTTGGTCTTAGTACTAATTTGTTATACTATGCCTTGGTGTGACTTACTTTTAATGATCTAGCTCAGCTTTACTGAAATTCCTGAATCTGAGGATGCATGTCTTTCATCCGCTTTAGAAAACTCTCAACTGTTATCTCTTCAATCACTGTCCCGCTTCCATTTTCTCCATCCTCTCCTTCTGTGGTAGCCAGCCTCTAAGACGGCAGTCTCTCCCACACTGAATGCGAGCTGACCATCTATGGTCATAGAGTATGGTGGGAGAGGTGGTGTGTGACTTTTGAGGCTGGTCACAAAAGGCATTGTAGCTTCTACCTTGCCTTCTTGTGTCACTCTGGAAGAAGCTGGCCACCATCACCCTGAGGACACTCAAGTAGCCCTGTGGAGAGGCCTGTGCAGAAAGGAGTTGAGTATCCCCGGAAATGACCAGAACTAATTTCCCCACATGTGAGTAGACCCTCAGCCGCAGTCAAGATGTCATTCAGGTGACTGCAGTCCTGCCCAACATCCAACTGCACCTTCATATGACTCCATGAGCCACACTGCCCAGCCGAGATGCTCCTGAATTCCTTGTCCACAGAAACAGTGAGAAAAATAAATCACTACTGTTGTTTTAAACCACTAATTTTTTTTTTGGTAATTTGTTACGCAGCATTAGATAACAAACACACCTTTGGAAATACTTAAATGCCTCTTAATCACTCCTTCATATTTTCCATCTCTTTGTTTCTCTCTGCTATTTTCTGGATAATTTTTCAGGTCTACCTTTGAGTTCAGCTAGGCTGAATATGCTTTTTAATCCATTCAGTGAGTTCTTAATTTAAAGATTACGTTTTCTATTTCCAGAGGGCCTAATTTGGTTATTTTTCAAGTTTTCCTCGTTTTTTAAAATGTTTTCTCATGATTAATTCCATCTTTTATTTCTTTAAACATTTTAATTGTATTTATTTTATTTTTTGTATCTTACAATTTCAATGTCTGAAGTCCTTAAGGGTTCAAATCTCTGCTGTTTGTTTTCTCTGCTGACTCTTGCCCATGGTTATTTGTTTCCATGTATGTTCTATAATTTTAGATTGTGAGTTCATGTTTTACTTGTCTTAATCTTGGGGAATGCTGGGGGGCCTGTATTCATTGTGTTTTTCCAGAGAGCATCTGCATTTTTATGTGTGAGCAATCTTAAACATCTTTAACTAAATTTCCAACCTAAGAGCTTTATAAACTATGTTTAAAAAAACTCTTTGCCACTGAGCTGATTCCGACTCATAGCAATCCTATAGGACAGAGTAGAACTAGCCCATATGCTTTCCATGGAGCGGTTGATGGATTCAAACGGCCGACCTTTTGGTTAGCAGCCAAGCTCTTAACCACTGAGCCACTAGGACTTCATAAACTATATAAGTGGTGTAAGTTTGAACACCAAACTCATATAAGGGAGGACGTATGGCTACAAATTCTCACCAGCAGAGCAAAGGCCAAGAAATAAGAAAAGGCCAGTACAAGCAACAAAATACAGATCAACTGGATTACATCAAAATTAAAAACCTGAGAGGCAGAGCCAAGATGGCGGAGTAGTCAGATGCTTCCAGTGGACCCTCTTACAACAAAGACCCGAAAAAACAAGTTATTCGATTATATATGGCAATCTGGGAGTCCAGAACATCAAAGGCAGAGTTGAGGAACCAGACTGAGTGGCAGGGGGAGGGAGAAACAGTTTGGAAGCAGCAAGGAGTAGCCAGATCAGACCCAGCAAGAGCCTAAGCCCTTCAGACCTGAGCAGCTTGTAAGTGAGCGGTGAGGCAGGCAAGCGGCAGTGCTCGGGAGGCACATTTTCCGCACCGGGAGAGACCTGGTGCCAGAGAGTCTACACAGTCACCCAGAACCAGTGAGAAGCAGTCCTCATCGGTGGAAGATAAGTACTTGCTTATGGCTTACTGTGAGGATCAAAAAAAAACCCCTTAGGGAAAAACCTCTCTCCCATTTACCTCCCCGCTCCCTGCTCTGCATTGGGTCCCAAACCAGCTTCAGCAATTGCCGAATCCCCTGGGCTGGAAGTAGGATCCATCACACACCCAGAGCCATTCTCCCTGCCTTGGAGAGTGAACAAATTAACAAACGGGAAAAAATAAACTGCCAGCTCCCCTCAGCCAAGAACCCAAGGTAGGCACAGCTCTTCTGCCTAGGCACAGGCATAAGGGATCCACAGACTTTGAGTGCCTTTCCCTTTCATAGACTTGTGTGGGCCCATCTCAACAGCATAGGTCCTCCTTACCGCATTACAACAGCATATATACCGGAACTCTTAACTACAACTGGTTCAGCTGTGAAGTGGCAGGTTCTTGACATTTGACACTGCTTTGCCCATCAAGCAGGGTCTTCACCTACCCACATCAGGGGCCTGAGGACTGGTGGCTCCACCCACACCACTTAGCCAGCTGCAATAGGGACCCATGAATAAGAGGTGTCCCCCAGTCCTTACAGCTAACAACACTGGGTGCTCATAGTCCAGCTGCAAAACCCACCCACCTATGCACTCTAGGGAACAGAGAAATGCTTTCCTCCTGGACACTCGGGGGTGGCCATCAGCCCCCTGCCTTGCTCAGAGTGTATCCCCCTGTTGCAGCCTGATGCCTGTGCCTACACCAATCACTCATGCCTGTCTAGGACTGTAAGTGAGAGCCTACACCACACAGTTGGTGGCTATCTACCTGGGCACCTGAGCTGAATCCATACAGGAGGAGTGGGTGGACTCTTGAGCTCACATAACTATTAATAGATCTAACCACCTGGTGACAAAACATTAGAGCTTCAAAGTTGCCAATAATCAAACTAGCTCATATGAGCAGCCTATTTGGGCATATCAAAACAAAATAAGAAGCTAGGACATGGTAAGCAAACATAAAATAAATAAATATAATAACTTATTGATGGCTCAGAGACAACAGTCAGTATCAAATCACATAAAGAGGCAATCCATGATGGCTTCAGCAAGCTCCCAAAATAAAGAATCTAGAAATTTTCCAGAGGAGGAAAATTTCTTGGAATTACCGAAGGCAGAATACAAACGATTAATATACAGAACTTTTCAAGAGATTAGGAAGGAAATTAAGCAAAACGCAGAACAGGCAATAGAGGAAATTAAAAAGATTAGAGAAGAGCATAATGACAAATTTAACAGGCTGCAAGAATCCATAGAGAGACAGCTGTCAGAAATCCAGAAGATTAACAATAAAATTTCAGAATTAGACAACTCATTAGAAAGTCATAGGAGCAGAACTGAGGCAACGGAAGTCAGAATTAGTGAGACTGAATATAAAGCATTTGACACCAACTTATTTGAGGAAAAATCAGATAAAAGGATTTTAAAAAAATGAAGAAACCCTAAGAATTATGTGGTATTCTATCAAGAGGAATAACCTACGAGTGATTGGAGTACCAGAACAGGGGGGACAACAGAAAATACAGAGAGAATTGTTGAACATTTGCTGGCAGAAAACTTCTCTGAAAGACGACAACATATCTATCCAAGATGCTCATCAAACCGCACACAAGGCAGATCCCAAAAGAAAGTCATCAAGACATATTATAATCAAACTTGCCAAAACCAAAGATAGAGAGTTTTAAGAGTGGCTAGGGGTAAACGAAAAGTCATCTACAAAGTAGAGTCAATAAGAATAAGCTCAGACTACTCAGCAGAAACCATGCAGGCAAGAAGGCAAGGAGATGACATATATAAATCCTTGAAGGAAAAAAGAACTGCCAGCCAAGAATTATATACCCAGCAAAATTGTCTCTCAAATATGATGGCAAAATTAGGGCATTTCCAGATAAACAGAAGTTTAGGGAATTTGTAAAAACCAAACCAAAATTACAAGAAATACTAAAGGGAGCCCTCCAATTAGAAAACCAGTAACATCAGATAACAACCCAAGACTAGAACACAGGACAGAGCAACCAGATATCAACCCAGACAGGGAAGTCAAAATTTAAAACTTTTGTACCATAAACAATACCATCAAAAAAAAAAAAAAAACAAATGTCAACCCACAGAATGGGAGAAAATAATTGCAAATTGTGTATCTGATAAGGTACTTGTATCCAGAATGTATAAAGAACTTTTACCGCTCAATGACAAAAAACAAATACTGCAATTTTTAAACGGCAAAGTATTTGAAGAGACGTTTCTCCGAACAAGATATACAAATGGCCAATGAGCCCATGAAAAGATGCTCAGCATCATTAGCCATCAGGGAAATGAAAATCAAAATCACAATAAGATACTTTTTGATGTCCACCAGAATGGCTATAATAAAAAAGATAGACAAGAACATGTGTTGGCAAAGAGGGGAAGAAATCAGAGCCCTTATATGTTACTGATGAGAATGTAAAATGGTGCAATCACTTCAACAGTGTGGCAGTTCCTCAAACAGTTAAACACAGAGTAACCATGCTGTTGTTGGTGAGTGCCATCAAGCCGGTTCCTACTCGTGGTGATCCTAGGTACAGCAGAACAAAACACAAAACACTGCCAGGTTCTGTGCCACCCTCATGATCGTTGTTATGCTTGAGCCCATTGTTGCAGCCACTGTGTCAATCCATCTCATTGAAGGTCTTCCTCTTTTTCGCTGACCCTCTACTTTACCAAGCATGTAATATCCTTCTCCAGGGACTGGTCCTTCCTGATAACATGTCCAAAGTGTATGAGACAAAGTCTAGCCATCCTTGCTTCTAAGGAGCATTCGGTACATACCCAAGGGAAATGAAAACATATGACCACATAAAAACTTGCACCCAAATATTTATAACAGCATTATTCATAATAGCCATAAAGTGGAAAGAACCCACACATCCATCAACGGGTGAATGGATGAATAAAATGTGGTCTATCTTTACAATGAATATTACTCAGTCACAAAAAGGATTGAAGTACTGATAAGTGCTAAAAATTGGACAAACCTTGAAAATATTCTGCTGAGTGAAAGAAGGCAGACACAAAAGGTCACATGTTGTAGGATTCCATTCTATGAAATGTCTGGAATAGGCAAATGGAAACAGACAGACAGTAGATCAGCAGCCGCCTGGACTTGGGGAGGGAGGCGGGAGAGAGGAGTGGGCAAGGACCGTGAATGAGATTTGTGTGTGTGTATGAGGGATGAAAACGTTCTACATTGTGACTATGCTAAAAACCACTCAATTGCACAATTTAAATGTATGAACTGTATAGTGGGTGAATCACACCTCAATAATGTTGTTAAAAAAATAGACCCCTCTTTCACTGAGCGTGTGGCCCTCTTTGGAATCTGCTTCCTACGTGTTTCTCAGACCTAACCCTCCACTGAGTAGTGACTCAGGCCTCCTCTCCTGCCGACCCCAGGTTCTGGTCTGGTGACCAGCCCTGGGAATTCGAGGGCACATTCATCAGACCCAGCTCAGTCTGTAGTGCGTGCTCCCCCCACCCTGGGAATTTTGAAATTTCCTTTCTTTTCCTCTGTGCTTCATTTATGAATTTGGAAGGATGTCTGCGGTATTGTATCCAGAACTTCTAAGTTTTCTGTGGGTGTTTTTTTTTTTTGGAGGGGTGGTGGGAGGGGGGGTAGATACCTAGTCTGCCGTATTGCTAGAAGTGCCCGTCCCTGCAGGGTTTTGGGGTGGCATCCACCCCAGGGAGACTACTGGAGCCAACCATAGACTGGTCAAGCACAGACTGTAACAGCAGACAGAAGAGGGCTCAAATCCCAGCTCTGCCACTTTGCAGCTGTGAGGCCACAGGCAAGCTATTTAATCTCTCTGGGCCTCAGTTTCCTTATCCATGAAATGGGAACCTTCCTCATTGGAGCTCATACTCAACAAGCTAGATGGCTGTGTGAGGCCCAGCACAGTGGTTCCAGCCAGTGGTGGCCCCTCCCTCTCCCTGGCTCTGCTTCCCAGAGCGTCCAGATCTTCCAGGGCCTTCTGCACCATCTCTGCTTACCCTGCCCATTCCCTTGGAGTGGTCCCTTAGCCCACGGGAGTAATTCTGATTCCTCCCCACCTGAGCAGCCCAGCCCTCTCCAACCTGGTGAGGCCAGTGTCCACCTGGGCCCCTCCCCAGTCTCCTGTACGTAAAAGACCTTCCTCAGCCCCAAGGGTCTGTCTATCTTTCTTGCTCCAGGAAGCCCCCAGCACCCCTGCTGCCCACTTGATCTCCTCCTTCTGTGGGCATCTCACCCCCTCTTGGGCCTTTAAATTAGTACATGTGTATTGGGTCATAAGTCACCTGTTCACCTGAGTTGCTTGATTCGTCCACTGGATTAACAGTGCCTCCTTCAGGTGCCCAGCTATGGGCCGTATACGGTCCAATGACGCTCTATGCTGTCGGAAATTTCTCGCAGAGCCCAGAGTCTGAAAACCCAGTTCCTTCTGAGGCGCTCACAAGGGCTGTCCTCAGAGCAGGGCCAGATGCTGAACCGGCTCGCTCTGGCCATGGGCTCCCAGCACAGGGATCCCCTTGATCTTAGCAGCATGCCCCCAGTGCCTGGCGCATAGTAGGGGCTCTGCTTTTAGAGTGAATACAACAGAAGGTCTGACTTCTCCCTCTGGCTGCTCACAGGCGCGCTGTGCGTGCAAACCTCAGCTCCCCGCTCGTCAACCGGGGGCCTCTGGCAGTGGCTTGCCTTCTGTTACTGCCCTTTTCCATTGAGGTGTCCCCTGGCCTGGAGGGTTTCGTGCACTCAGACGTTAATATTTTACTGCATACACTTCTTGCAAGTTGCCCAAATTGTTCGTGGAGCGAGGCAAGGGTCCCATAAATAACCACCTGAACAGAAAGGATTAATGTTGGGCCCGTGCCATCCCACAGCATTCCTGCAGACCCAGCACTGGTGCATGGCTGGGCCCAGGGCTTCTGCCCCGCCATCCTGCTCTTTCTGGAGCCAGGTAGCCAAGGCGCTCTTTCTGAGGGCACCACTGAACCCGCCGCCCCTAGCTCCTGTCCCCGGGCCCTCAGTGGTGGCCAGCACCCCCAGGAGCTGCTGCCGACCGTAGGCCCTAGTTTCCCTGGGTTACACACACAAATGTTCCTTGGCTCTGCAGACAGGCTGTGTAATATACACCAAGGAGCATGGAGGGGAGACAGCCAGAGCCAGCATCCCGGGAAAGGCCCGGGGCCCACGGCCACTGCTGGGCGCACTGTGGCTGGCATCAGAGGAGGGCACCAAGGGCCCGGTCAGTGGCTGCTCCTGAGGCAGCCCCTTCCTCTCTCCCCGCTGATCCGGGAGCCGCCCTCCTTGCTCTGGTTGCCCCCCTTGTGGTGCCTCTGCCAAACACTGAGTGGAAACATCTGAGCAGCTCTGGCTGGGACTCGCACACCATGATGTCACCCTCAGCGGCAGCTCAGGGCTGCCGTCTGGTCGGCAGCTCTCGGGCTGTGTTCTGGGCAGTTTGGCAGCGAGAGGCCATGCTGAAGGCCCGGCTCCGCGTTCTCCTGCGGCATGTTTGAGCCAAGCTGGCCCTGGCTCCCTGGAGGAGGAGTGGGAGGAAGGGGGTGAAGGGGAGACACCTCTAAGGTGGAGATGAGGACTGCTCCGGAAACTTCTCACCCTTCCGCTTGATTTTGACTGTGGCCTGTGCATTGAAGCAGCCTCCCCACCCGGTCCCACCTATTTACAGGACACACAGGGGACAGAGGAACCAGGCAAAGGCTACCAGGAAGACCCAACCAGACAGACCGAGAGGGGGACAACCCACAGCCATGGTCCTCTCATAGGCCACGGTCAATGTCATGGGAAAATGAAACTGTGGGGACCGCTCTCGATTCACACAGAGATCTGACCAAACGCAAGGCGTGACATGGCACTTGGTTCCCAAAAAAGCCATAAAGCGCAGCTCTGAGCGACTGAGGAAATGTAAATATAGGATGGATTACAATGTGAGGAGATCATCACAATGGCATTGTGGGTGTGAAGGAAAGGCATGCTGAAGTGTTTGGAAGTGTCACGATGTCTGCAGCTTACGTTCAGATGGTTCTTAGACCAGAAAAGAGGAGGAGGTGAAAAAGGCAGGGAAGGAGGAGGAAAATGAGGAAGAGGAGAGAGGAGGAGGAGGAAGGAAAGCGGGAGGAGGGAGAGGAGGAAGAGGAGGAGGGGGAGGGGGAGGAGGGAGAGGAAGGGGAGAGAAGCGGGAGGAGCTGCACACAGACGTGGCCTCGGGCAGTGAAGTGGCATCTGAGGACGTGAAGGGAAGGGCCTATTTATAATACAGTCAGCACCGGATTTCTCCGGCAACCAGAGAAGGGTGAGCAGCCCAACGCCAGGCACCGCGGGAGCTGCTCCTCTCCATCCTGGGCCTGCAGGAGGTGGAAGGGCTGCCTGACAGGAGCCGGGGGTCAGCCAGGGTGTCGCCCACCCCAGGCCACCTTGTGAGCCGGGTGGGGGGAGAACTCTGAGTAAATGGTTGAATCTGGGAGGGGGCCGTACAGATGATTGTGGTACTTTGTTCAATACTTGTTTGAAATATTAAATATCTGATAACTTTCTAATGAAAGGGGGGGGCGGGGAGGAAGAAGTCAAGAAACCAGCATTGTGGAGGTCAGACTCTGCCTCAAATTAGCCAGGGAGGGAGTCGCAGCCCCTTTCTCCAGGGCCCCATCTGCCTGGGGACCCCAGGGGGTGCAAGCTGTCAGCTCAGGGAGACAAGTGTTCCCAAGCAGCCTTCCGGGGATCCAGGGGGCAGGAGATAGGGGAGGCTTGGAGGGTAGGAGGGCCCAGGGTCAGCTCAGCCAGGACAGAGAAACTATTAGCAAAAGAGATTTCTGAAACATGTCATGGGAGAAACCAGACCCTCAGCTGCACCCACACTTGCTCTGCAGCTTCCTGCCATTTTTTATTCCGAGGCGGGCCTTGCGCGTTGGGCCTCTGGAGCAGCCCTGGCAGGCCCTCAGAGTGACAGCACTTAGTGGAGCTTGGGAGCCCGAGGCTGCCACACAGACGGGAGGACAGGCGAACCCTGCTCGGACCAGGAAGGGAGGGGGGCCAGGGCTGGCGGCCTGCTGTCGCCAGGCGGGAGGCCGGCCGGGCTGGGGGCTCCCGTTTGTGTCATGGTTGCTTAGCACCAGCACGCTGACCTCATCCATTGGGCCCACGTCCACGCAGTGAGCAGACACAGCCCGGCGTCCTGGAGAAGCCAGAGCAGAAAGAGGGGAGGGGCTGCGGACAGCCAGAGGAGACACGCTGGCTCTCCCACATGTGGGGAGGAAACAGGGGCTCAAGAGGTATGCACACCCCCAGCCTGCACCCCACCCCCTGCAGTACGGGTGAAATCCGCCAGCAGAACAACAGACTGAGGGCACCCCAGGAGTCAGACAACCCTGACCGGGCACCAGCCCCCTCCCTGCTGTGTGACTGGGACAGGTCAAGCAGCCTCTCTGACAGGGGGCTGTGAGGATGCCTGGAGCCCAGTACGATTTTGCAGGTGCACTGTGACGAGGGACAAGGCACCGAACACACCGCGCAAAGAGGCAGAAGGCTTCCTGCGCTGTGATGGAGCTCACCGCTACGCCATGGACTGGCAGTTTGCCGGAGTCACAGCCGCCTGCGTACCTGACACCCACGTCTATCCTTGTGTATCATTTGGAGAAGGCTCTGCAAGGGCATGAACCAGGAGGATGATAGTAGGGGCCAGAGCGTATTTGGGTTGTGAAGGATGTTTGTGGTTTTGTCTCTACTTTTTAGTATGATTTGAATTTTCCACAATTAGAATCAATCTTGGACTCCCTCTAAACTTTACTTTCATAAAAGAAGCAGGACTTGACGACACCAGGGACCTTTCTGTCTGAGGGTTTGAGGTCTAGAATGCCAAGGCCATCAGGGAACGAGCAGATAACCAGGCACTGTGCTGCCTGGGTGGGGCTCTTGGAGAAAGTGGATCACCACATCGACCACTTGGCTGTCCCTTGTGACGAATCATCCACCCAGGCCTGGGACACCCTGCCACCCACTCCCTGGGTGGGTGTTTCCTATAAGTCTGATGCTACCCAAGTAGCTCCCCACAGCCCCCTTTTTTCCTCAAGCACCTTCCCTGACCCCTGTCAGCTTGCTTACTTGGCAAGAAGGGACAAACCTGGGGCAAAGACAGACGTAGAAGTCTCCCTCTGGGTACTATTAATAGTAGCTAGAAATTTGAAACAACGTAAATAACCACTAAAAGGGGGATTGTGGAATAAATGATGGGACAGCCCACAAAGCAATCGTATGTGCTTGTGTGCCATCCAGTCGATTCCGACTCATAGCGACCCTGTAGGACAGAGTAGAACTGCCCCACTGGGTTTCCCAGGAGCGGCTGGTGGATTTGAGCTGTCAACCTTGCAGTTGGCAGCCTGAGTGAGCTCTTAACCCCTGGGCTACCAGGGCTCCAGCAATGATATAGCGTCATTAAAAACAGGGCTAGGCCAGGGCACAAACTGCACGACAGGAAGACCCCAGCTCAAGAGGTGGGTCATTCTCTATTCACGCCACACGTACCACATGTAGGGATGTTCCTGGGTGCTGGGTTTCTAGGGGCTTCTCTTGTCTCTTTTACGCTTCTGGTATGGTCCCAAGGTTCTGCAGTGAGTCCATACTACTTTTATAATAAAATATGGCACGTCTTTATTTAAAAAACAAAATAGGCAGGGTCTGGAGGGAGGTTGTGTGGGCTCAAGTAAACAGAGCAAGTTCAAATGTCCACAAAATCCCAGCAGTCCTCCTGGGGAGGCTCCAATGGGGGCAGCAGTGCTGGGGGAAGGCAGAGCTGTGGACGAATCTGGGCTCAGAGCTGACCAAAGGCTGGGGGCTTCACAGGGGTGGTCCCAGCCCCCCTGCAGGGGTTGGAGTTTTGTAGGGGTGACCACTGCTGGTGGCCACTATGATGGGGACAGCACTGACCATTAGTGGCCAGGGATACAGGACAGCCCTCAGGACAAGGGGTTGTCAGCCTGCCTCTTGACATTAAACATCCCGCTGGACAAACATGTGGCTGAAAACCTTGTTTACTGTTATCCAAACCACAGGCCAGAGACACCAGACATGTAAAGACAAAGCTTTTTTGCAGCCTTGTACAGGTAGTCCCCGACTTATGACTGGATTCAGTTACGACAACTCTGTCGTAAGTCGATTTTGATGTAAGTCAAAATACCTCTTTTTTTTTTTTAAGTTTTCATTATTATTGCCTTTTATTATCAGTATCTCTATAAATCTGATCTTTATTTGTCTTTGGGGTTGGAAACATTCCATATAAACTTACAGATATATTTTAATACATACATAAAAAATACACAAATTGTAAAAATTTACTCCAACAATGATGAAGACTTGGATGACGTTGGCATTTTGTCAGTTGTGGTAATAACGCCACTTGCGGAAGGTTCTGGATCATCTGGATTGTCCCTGGGAATGGGGATGACATTTCTAGTCAGGAAATCAGTGAGAGTTGTGTGTGTGGCCCTTTTCTTTTTTCTTCATATGTTTCGTGGTGACATCTCACTGCTTCCCGAACCTGCCTACTGACTTTAGCAAAGCAATCAGCGTTGGAGTCCATGTTTTCAAGCAACTGAAGACCCTGATTTAGTTTGGAAAAGACTCCAGCCAATCCTTTCACTGTAAAAATGTTTGACACCTTCTCTCCTTCCCCTTCCTCATGATTTCTTTCTTCTTCAGCATTTCTTTCCTCTTCAAAATCCATTAAGTCCTGATCCGTCAGTTCCCTATCTTCGTGACCTATGAGCTCTTCCATATGAGCGATATCAGGTTCTAAACTCAGCGGTCTTGCCATATCGACGATTTTTCCACTGATCTCTTTCATCATATCATCCCGATCAAATGCTTGGAGCACGTTCACAGAACTCAGCAATTTTTTCCATACCCCCTACATGCATTTTCCCGTAACTTCCTCCGGGGAAGTTGTACGAATGACCAGATGTACCAAAAAAAACGATGGTCGTCAGTGCAGTTGGTACTGAGACTTCCGGGGATGCAACTACTGTGTAAATAAAGGACAGAATTATGTCCGTTTTCTTTAGAACCTTACCACTCACTTTCCTGTGTCCCCTCTGGCAGTGCCATGGGCCTGCCTGGCTGTGCCACTCCCAGGGACGGTGTGTCCAGGGCCCGGGGCTGATGGCTGCATTACAGCTGCATCTCTATGTTGAGACATTTCTTCTGTTATAAATCACTTTCCGCGTGTTGTCTTTCTCCTTTACACCATAAGCTGGTGTACTTGGAACTCTGTGTCAGCAGTTACACCTGTGGTCATTGAGTCATTTCCGACTCGCGGTGACCCCACGCGTGTGGAGTAGAACTGCTTCGTAGGGTTTTCAACGCCGTGACCTTTCAGAAGCAGATCGACAGGTCTTTCTTCTGTGGCTCCACTGGGTGGGTTCAAACTGCCAAGTTTTAGGTTGGCAGCTAATTGAAAATGACTTGCACCGCCCAGGGACCTATAGGGTAGCTAGAGCATTTATGAGTTGCATTTCTGAATAATAAAGAGACTGAAAAATATGTGTTAGAGAAAGGGGCGTTGGGTCTGATGGGTTGAGAACCACGAGCGAAAGTCAAGAGCTGACACTCTCCTTGTCCATCCAGTGAAGGTGGGACAGGATAGCTAGGGACGAGGAGGAGGAGGAGGAGGCAGGAAGGACTGAGCAGCAACCTGAGGAATGGGTTCAAGCAGAGACTCCTAACGGGCTCTGCTGGAGTGAGGAGCGCAGCGGGAGACGTAGGTGTGGTCACTGCTGCCCAGCAAGGAGCTCCCAGAGCCAGCGGCCTTTGCCCTCCACCTGCTGATATCTCTGTGGCAGGGAGCATTCCCTCCACGTGCAACCTCCCTCCAGACATGGAAGCTCACCCCTCACCTCCTCACCCTCACCTCCTCACCCTCACCTCCTCACCCCTCACCTCCTCACCCCTCACCTCCTCACCCCTCACCTCCTCACCCTCACCTCCTCACCCCTCACCTCCTCACCCCTCACCTCCTCACCCTCACCTCCTCACTCCTCACCTCCTCACCCCTCACCTCCTCACCCTCACCTCCTCACCCCTCACCTCCTCACCCCTCACCTCCTCACCCTCACCTCCTCACCCCTCACCCCTCACCTCCTCACCCCTCACCCCTCACCTCCTCACCCCTCACCCCTCACCCCTCACCTCCTCACCCCTCACCCCTCACCTCCTCTTCCCTCACCTCCTCACCCCTCACTTCCTCCCTCCTCACCTCCTCAACCCTCACCTCCTCACCCCTCACCTCCTCACCCCTCACCTCCTCACCCTCACCTCCTCACCCCTCACCCCTCACCTCCTCACCCCTCACCCCTCACCTCCTCACCCCTCCCTCCTCACCTCCTCACCCCTCACCTCCTCACCCTCACCCCTCACCCCTCACCTCCTCACCCCTCACCCCTCACCTCCTCACCCCTCACCCCTCACCTCCTCTTCCCTCACCTCCTCACCCCTCACCTCCTCCCTCCTCACCTCCTCAACCCTCACCTCCTCACCCCTCACCTCCTCCCTCCTCACCTCCTCACCCCTCACCTCCTCACCCCTCACCTCCTCACCCTCACCTCCTCACCCCTCACCCCTCACCTCCTCACCCCTCACCCCTCACCTCCTCTTCCCTCACCTCCTCACCCCTCACCTCCTCCCTCCTCACCTCCTCACCCCTCACCTCCTCACCCCTCACCTCCTCCCTCCTCACCTCCTCACCACCTCACCTCCTCACCCCTCACCTCCTCCCTCCTCACCTCCTCACCCCTCACCTCCTCACCCTCACCTCCTCCCTCCTCACCTCCTCACCCCTCACCCCTCACCTCTTCACCCCTCACCTCCTCACCCTCACCTCCTCACCCCTCACCTCCTCACCCTCACCTCCTCACCCCTCACCTCCTCACCTTCACCTCCCTAAGCTATTGGGCTTTTGGGCAAACTCACCCACAGAGCCTGGGGCTCCCCAGCAGGACCCTGGCCCCCCTCACAGCCAGAGGCCTTCGTGTCTATTGGCTGGGTCCACGGTGTTGGGGGGAAAGGAATGGGGAAGTGCAATCACCAGCACCTCAGGTGATCCGCAGAGTGGCCCCCCGAGGGGTGTTTTCCCATTTGCGGATGAGGGCCCCAAAGCTCAGAGACATCACCTTTCTTCCCCACAGGAAAAGTCAGGATTCAAACCTGAGCTGTCCCCAAATCCTTCCATCTGATCGACGGGGGATTGAGAGGGAGCGAGGTGGACTATGACCCACCGAGGCAGACTTCTATCTAAATCATGACATAAAGAAACACCAGGGGACATCTCAGCCTCCCAGGTGAAGGGGCAGAGTGACTCATCTATTAATTACTAAAATGCCAAGAAGACAGCATCACGCAAAGCTGGCTAATTGCGGAGCACTGGGCCTCCTCCCGCAGAGAGCGCGAGCGGGGCAGGTCAGCCTCCCCAACAGCAATTGTGAGTCCAGGTTCAGAGCTGAGTCGATGGACCAAGGATTAGAAGTGACCCAACTCCATGATGCTCCCAAGGCCCACGATGACCAGAAGCAAACAGAGGCTCCTTCCTTTAGCTTTATCGTATGGAAAAAATAATTTAAAAAAAAAGAGTGGGTGGGAAGCTCCATATACAAAGATGTTCCTTGCAGTGTTATTTAGAATAACCCCTGACAAGCCCTCTGGGAGGTGTCACCACCTGTTTGTAAGGAGAGGAGACTGCAGCTCAGAGAACCTGCATCTCCAAGGCCACACGGTATGGACAAGGCCAGGGCTCAGGACCCCTGTCCAGGGCTCGTCGCCTGGAGCTGCTGAGGGTTGGACAGAAAGAAGAAGCAGGGGTGAGTGTGCAGATGCCCGGAACGTGGTTTTGGGCGGGCAGGATGGGAGTTTCACCTCGCCACCCTGCCTCA
This sequence comes from Dugong dugon, assembly GCA_030035585.1. Classification (NCBI taxonomy): domain Eukaryota; kingdom Metazoa; phylum Chordata; class Mammalia; order Sirenia; family Dugongidae; genus Dugong; species Dugong dugon. The sequence continues at coordinate 3,534,566 of CM057471.1, forward strand.
TGTCTCTCTGCCTCAGTTTCCTGCTCTGTGAGATGGGGATGGCAGCACGACTTACCTCCTAGGGTGGCCGGGATTGTTGACCCTCACAGGCCCACCCCCAGTGGGCATGCCATTACTGTTGAAGTTAGTTGCCATCAAGTTGGCCCCTGACTCACGGCGACCCCACACACAACCGAACAAAACTGCCGCCTGGTCCTGGGCCGTCCTCACGGCTGGTTTCCCATCCGACAGTTGTGATTCCCAGCGTGTCATGGTCATGTGTGTTTGCTTGTTTTCACCGGTTGCCACATGTCGAAGTAGAACTGTATCACGGTAGAACTGTTGTCCCTAGAGTTTTCAATGGCTGATTTTTCAGAAGTAGATTGCCAGGCCTTTCTTCTGAGTCACCTCTAGGTGGACTCGAGCCATCGACCTTTCAGTTGACAGCCAAGCTCATTGTCTGTTTACACCACCCAGGAACTCACTGGCATGTGGTAAGGGCTCCCTAGAAATCAGCGCATAACCCTCCACCCACACTGAGTCAGGGCAGCCTGGGAACCTGGGACCTCAGTTTCCCCAACACTGGCTCAGACACTTGGGACCTTGTGAGCCTCACAGCCTTGGCGTGACCTCCTGAAGAGCCTTGACTGTGTGTCCTCTGCACCAGATGAACTCCGGTGAGCTTAGCCTATACCTCTGTGTTCACAGTAACACTCCGGCAGCAGAGAGAGGGGATAACTCCCCTCCCCACCCCACCCAGGCCTCAGGGCGGAGAGGAACAGTCTCCTATCCCAGGGCCGGGCTGTACTCAAGGTTCCAAGCCTGCGACTCCACCGTTAGCAACACACAGCACCATCCTCTATCCGCCACGGACCAGGCCAGGGGGTCTCTCTGACCAGGAGAGGAGAGTCCTGGGCTGGGCCTGTCCCCCGCGGTGCACTTTCTGAGTATCCCTCACTCTCTGCTCAGGGAGAACACCCCCACATTCCTGCTTGCCCTGAGTCTCCTACTCAGCCACCGTTCCGGGATGAGAGCTGGCAGCCTCAGGCCTAAGGGGCTACGGGCCCCCGCCCTGGTGGGCAGCTGAGGCCCTCCTCGTAAGCAGGGCTCCTGAAGAGCTATCATGGATGGCTGACAGCCAGGCCACCAGGCCAGAGAACAGCAATGACATCACCTGGCGCGGGGGGCAGCTAAGTGGAAACAGGCGGCCCTCCACCCAGGCCAGGACACTCCTCGGAGGCTCCCTCCAGAGCCCACCGCAGGCTGGGCCCCGCCCAAGATGGCCAGGAGTGCCAGGACACACCTCAGCCATCAGCTCCGGCATGGCCCCCACCCCCTGAGCTGTCTACCTCTGCCTCCCCTACTAGACTATGTGCTCCAGCACGGTGGGCAAGGGGAGAGGGGTGCTGGGCTGGGGACTGTCCTGCTCACTGGCGTCCCCAGCCCTTGCACAGCACCTGGCACGTGGTGGGCACTTCAGAACTGCTGATGGGTGATGGAAGGTCACTAGTTTTCCCTGACAATCAGGGGCTACACCATGGTCCCCTCCCCTAAGTCCCCTCCCCTGCTGGATCCCCTCCCCTGTGTCACCTCCCCTAGATCCCCTCCCCTGGATCCCCTCCGCTGAGTCCCCTCTGCTGGATCCCGTCCCCTGTGTCACGTCCCCTGGGTCCCCTCCCCTGAGTCCCCTCACCTGGGTCCCCTCCCCTGAGTCCCCTCCCCTGGGTCCCCTCCCCTGGATCCCGTCCCCTGTGTCACATCCCCTGGGTCCCCTCCCCTGAGTCCCCTCCGCTGGATCCCCTCCCCTGGGTCACCTCCCCTAGATCCCCTCTCCTGGGTCACCTCCCCTAGATCCCCTCCCCTGGGTCCCCTCCCCTAAGTCCCCTCCCCTGGGTCCCCTCCCCTGAGTCCCCTCCCCCGGGTCCCCTCCCCTGGGCCCCCTCCCCTGAGTCTCCTCCCCTGGATCCCGTCCCCTGTGTCACATCCCCTGGGTCCCCTCCCCTAGGTCTCCACCCCCGCCCTGAACCTGGACCCACGGCTTCTCACACACTGTGGAGGAGGAACAAGGTGAGCTAGTTGATGACTGAAGAGACTGAGGAACAAGAAGGCCTGCCAGGCATGAACTCTCCAAGAACTGAGACAGGCTTTGCCCCCCTCTGCCATCTGCTGCCCAGGGTGCAGGAGGGCCTGGGCAGGGCAGGGCTAGCCAGGTGGGGAGCAGCTGGGAAACAGATCTGTCCTCAGGGACACAGGAGAGACAGAGGTCACACCAGTCAGACCAAGGCTGACACCAGGCAGCCAGATCAGAAAAACAAAGCCGAAGAGGACTGGCCGGCTTTGGCTGGAGCCAGGCCAGCCTGGGGGCCCAGGGAGTCCTGACCTTCCATAAGGGGTCACCTGTCCATCATAAGTCAGGTGGCAGATGAGCCAAAGGACGGCCAAGGACTGGTGCAGTGGGATCTGCGGAGCCCAGCTCTGGGGACCACTCACCTATCAAGATCTGTTCAGGTGGTGGGAGCCAGGTCGTGTCTGTTTGACCTTCCACATTTAAACAGAGCCTCCCTGTTGTCCGTGGAGATTTGCAGAGACTAGCAGCATACTCTTATTGGCCTTATTCTTACTACTACTGCACTTCCTAAGGCTAAAATGGAGGATTTACGTGGTTCTCATTTGAGCCTCATAAAAGCCTTTGATTAATGGTCAAACTACCCCACTTATAAATGAGGGGGCTTGAGCACAGAGGGGCTGAGTGATGTACCCAGGGACCCACAGCTCATAGAGGACAGAGTGGGAATTTGGCCAACACCCAAGATGGACTCAAAAACCTGTTACCACTGAGTCAATTCCAACTCACAGCAATCCTATAGGACAGAGTAGAAGTGTCCCATAGAATTTCCAAGGAGTAGCTGGTGGATTTGAACTGCTGACCTTTTGGTTAACAGCCAAGCTCTTAACCACTATGCAAGGGCTCCGCATAATTGACAGCACTGTAAATACTTACAGGTTTGGTCCCTGTTCTTTGAGGGTGTCAAAGTATAATTTTCACAAAATTTAAAACATGAATCTCATGCACATATAAAATGGATATGTATCAAAGATTATTGGTTCATTAACAAATAAAGCCGGTAAAGCTAACAGACCGGATTTTTTAAAAACTGCATAATGTTTATAGGAAAAATGTTTACAGAAAAAAATCAAAAATACAAGGATTCACAAAGATTTAAAGGGAAAGGGTTAAAAGAATATTAAAAATGAATCAACGGAATTTGGGGAAAAAAATAGGTTTTAAGGCAAAATGCATTGCTACAAATAGAGTCACTTCACAATGATAAAAAGTTTCATTCACAAGAAGAGAAAATAAGATCAGTTTGCATGTACTTAAAACATAACCTCAAAATCGAAGGTAAAAATCAAAAGCCTCTGAGAAGAAATAGACAACTCAACAATCAAGTGGAAGATTCTGAAAGAGGTATGCTAGAACAGAGGAATAGTTGAGCAAAACCACTAGCAACTTGACTTAATTGCCATATGCGCCTCATGGTACTCAACAACTACAGAATACACATTCTTTTCAAGCACATTTGGAACGCTTCCATCACATATCTGCCAGGGGAAGCAGCAGTCAAGAAATCAAATGGCGTATTGCATTGAGCAAATCTGCTGCAAAAGACCTCTTTAAAGTGTTGAAAAGCAAAGATGTCACTTTGAGGACTAAGGTGTGCCTGACCCAGTCGGTGATATTTTCAATAGCCTCATATGTATGAGAAAGCTGGACAATGAATAAAAAAGACTGGAGAAGAATTGAAGTTTTTGAATGATGATGTTGGTGAAGAATATTGAATATACCAGGAACTGCCAGAGGAAGGAACAAGTCTGTCTTGGAAGAGAGCCAGGGTGCTCCTTGGGAGCAAGGATGGAGAAATTTCATCTCATGTACAAAGGACATGTTATCAGAAGGGATCAGTCCCTAGAGAAGGACATGATGCTTGGTCAAGTAGAGTGTCAGCAAAAAAGAGGAAAACCCTGGACGAGATGGATCGACAAAGTGGCTGCAACAATGGGCTCAAACATAGCAATAATCGTGAGGATGGCACAGGACCAGGCAGTGTTTCGTTCTGTTGTGCACGAGGTTGCTATGAGTCCGAATCAGCCTGATAGCACCTAACAACAACATGAGACATTTAGGAAAGTTGACTACATCCTGAAGAATAAAACAAACCTCAAAAATCTCAAAGAATTGAGATAATCAGAAAATATTAGGCAATGCATTTTGCCTTAAAACCTATTCTTCCCCCAAATTCCGTTGATTCATTTTTAATTTGCTTTTAATCCTTTCACTTTAAATCTTTGTGAATCCTTGTATTTTTTATTTTTTTCTGAAACATTTTTTCCTATAAACATTATGCAGTTTTTTAAATATTTTCTGATTATAATGTGAGATGACTAGAAAATTCTGATGTGTTTAAAAATTAAAAAACACCTCGAGATAGCTTGTTTTTCAAAGAAAAAAATCAGGAAAATTAGAAGACATTTGTTATTAAATTATAAAAAATACTACATACCAAACTGTAGGTAAAGCAATACATTGAGGAAATGTATAGTAATAAGTGCATATATTAAAAAAAAAAAAAAGAGATTGAAAATGACTAAGCTAAGTCTTGATCTCAAGAAAGAAAAAAACACCAAAAAAATCCAAAGAAAGTAGAAATAAATGAAATAATGAGTGAATAAAAGAAACAAATAAAAAGAACTTAATGAAACAGAAAAACATGCACTAGAGAGAATAAAAAAATTGAAGTTTGTTTCTTGAAAATAAATTTTACAAACCTCCGGCAGGATTAATCAAAAGAAAAAAAGAGGAAAGCTTCAAATCACTAATACTGAGAATAGAAAATAAATCACTACACATATTATGCTATGACAATATTATAATAAGATGATACTGTAAAAAATATGTTAAGATTTAGACAAAATGGACATGTTTCTATAAAAATATAATTGACTCAAGAAGAGACAGAAAACCTAAATATCCTATAACAACTCAAGAAACTGGATCACTAGTCAAAAATGCCTTTCCACAGATAAAACCCCAGGCCTAAAGAAATTCACCAGTGATTCCCCACCTTTCAAAGATAATATAAAAAGGGGATGCACTGCCCCCGAAACGAACAAATACAACGTGGGAAATGAGGCCAATCTCATTCACAAACACAAATGCAGACAAAATTTTAGCATACTAAATCCAGCCACACAGAAAGGATAATGCATCATGAGCAAGTTAGGTTTATCCCAGGAATGCAAGGTTGACTGGTTTAACATTCAGACAAATAATTAATACAATCTACTACATTAACAGGGAGTTCCTGGGTGTTGAAACAGTTAAGTGCTTGGCTACTAGCCTACAGGTTGGTGGTTAGAACCTACCCAGGGGCATCTCAGAAGATAGCTCTGGTGATCTGCTTCCAAAAGGTCACAGCCTTGAAAACCCTATAGAGCAGTTCTACTCTGCACACGTGGGGTCTCCACAAATAAGAACAGACTTGAGGGCAACTACCAACAACCAGAGTAACAACTTACCAGTAAAAGATCATAGACCCATCTCAGTGCATACAGAAAACAAGCAATTTGTATTCAACGTACGTTTACGATTTTTTTTCAGCAAATTAAGAATAGAAGGAAACTGTGGTCCATAGGGTAGCTATGAGTCGGAACTGACTCAACAGCACGTAACAACAACAACAGTAATGATGGTAATGTAGAATTGGAACCAGAATAAATAAGTCTCTAAGAAAAACATTAGAGAGTCCAGAAAGAGAACCAGACATATATGGACACCTGATATATGACAGAAATGCTATACGAGATCAGAGGCAAAAAGACAGACTTTTCAATAATGTTAATGCTGGGACAACTGGGCACCAACATGGGGGGAGACAGGGAAGCAGGACTCGGCCCCACATTTTACACAACAATCCTCATTCTGGGTGGAACAAAGGCATAAACGTGAATGACAAAACTATACAGCTTTTAGAAGCTGATTTAGGCAACTATCTCCAGGGACTCAGAGTACAGAAGAATTTCTTAAACAAGAAACCAAAACTATGAACCGTAAAGAAAAAGATAAAGGTCACTCTGTTCATCAAAAGACGCCATAAAATAAGTGAAAAGACAACCACAAGGTGGGAGAAAATCTTTGCAACAACTGTAACTAACTCAAGGTGCAAATCCAAGACAGATAAAGAACTCCTATAAATCAGCCCTGGTGGCACTGGGGTTTAGAGCCCGGCTGCTAACCAAAAGGTCAGTAGTTCAAATCTACCAGCTGCGTCTTAGAAACCCTGTGGGGCAGTTCTACTCTGTCCTACAGGGTCGCTATGAGTCAGAATCAACTTGACAGCAATGGGTTTGGGTTTTTAGTTTGATAGATCAATATTTTAAATAGGAAAAAATGGGCAAAAAATTGAATAGGTACTTCGAGAAAATGTATGCTTAGTACCCAATAACCATATGAAAAAGTGCCCTGTCACATTGCTAATAAGAAAATCAAAATTAAAACCACTATTAGACACTCACCAGATTAGCAAAAAATGTAAACATCAATTATTGGTAAAGTTCAGAACAGTGGGAACCCTCATGAAATGCTGGTGTGAGTGTAAATTTGTAAAACCAATCTGGAAAAGAATTTGGAATTATCTCTCACATTTGAACACAAGGATGTCTTACAGCCCAGCAAACCCCAGAGATACTCTCATATATTTGCATCAAGAAACCTGTACAAGAATATCCAGGACTATTTGATTCATAATATCCGCAAAATGGAAACAACTTAAATGAATTTAAAAAGATTAGATTGTGTTTTATACACAGAATGAAGCACTATACCACAATGAAAAAGAATGAATTACAATACCTGCAACAACATAGGTGAATCTCAAGAAGAAGAAAAAAAAAGGTTGAACAAAAAGCAAGACACAAAGAGTATTTATAGCATGATTCCATATCTGCAACACTGGAAGCGCTCACTCATCCATGGCAAGAAATCTGGAAGACAGCTACCTGGCCAGCCAACTAGAAGAGATCTATATCCGTTTCCATTGCAAAGAAAGGTGAGCGAACTGAAGGCAGAAATTGTCAAACAATATCATTAATATCGCATGCAAGTAAAATTATGCTGAAGATAATTCAAAAACTGTTGCAGCAGGACATTGACAGGGAACTGCCAGAAATTCAAGCCAGATTCAAGAGAGGATGTGGAGGGAGGGATATCACGGCTGATGTCAGATGGTGAAAGCAGAGAATACCAGAAAGATGTTTACAGGTATTGTATTGACTAGGCAAAGGCATTCGACTGTGCGGACCGTAACAGATTATGGATAACACTGCACGGAATGGGAATTCCACCACACTTAATTGTGCTCATGAGGAACCTGTACACGGACCAAGAGCAAGACTGGAGGAAGACCGATCAACAACCTTTGATATGCGGATGACACAGTCTTGCTTGCTGAAAGTGAAGAGAACTTGAAGCACTTATTGATGAAGATCAAAGACCACAGCCTTCAGTATGGATTACACCTTAAAATAAAGAAAAAAAAATCCTCACAACTGGACAAATAAGCAGTATCATGAAAACAAGAGAAAAGACTGAAGTTGTTAAGGATTTCATTTTGCTTGGATCCACAAATCAATGCCCACGGAAGCAGCAGTCAAGAAATCAAATGACGTATCGCACTGGGCAAATCTGCTGCAACAGATCTCTTTAAAGTGTTAAAAGAGCAAAGATGTCACTTTGAGGACTAAAATGTGTCTGACCCAAGCCTTGGTATTTTCAATTGCCTCATATGCATGTGAAAGCCAGACAATGAATAAGGAAGACCAAAGAATAGTTGATGCATTTGAATTATGGTGACAGCAAAGAATATTGAATATACCATGGACTGCCAGAACAATGAACAAATCTGTCTTGGAAGAAGTACAGCTAGAATGCTCCTTAGAAGGGAGAATGGCCAGACTTCTTCTCACGTACAGTGGACATGTTATCAGGAGAGACCAGTCCCTGGAGAAGGACATCATGCTTGGTGAAGTAGACAGTCAGTGAAAAAGAGGAAGACCCAAGGAGAAGGATTGACACAGTGGCTGCAACAATGGGCTCAAGCATTGCAATGATTTTGAGGACGGCACAGGACGGGGCAGGGTTTCATTCTGTTGTACATGGGGTCGCGATGAGTCAGAATCAACTCGATGGCACCTAACAGCAACAACATACATATATGCATATATATATGTAAAATTAATTGTTTATGAATAAAGACATAGGTGGTAAAGTTCTAAAGAAAAACAAGAACATGATCATTAAGGAAGACAGGACAGCGTTGCCTTTGCTGTTGGGGAAGGGGAGACGAACATGTGGAATGAGCGCAACATTATTTTTCTTAATCTGAGTGAAAGTTACATGATTTTTCCCTTTAAAATTATTTTTTAAACCATGTATGTATTTAGGCAGTCTTTTCTATGTAGGAAATTTCCCACAGTTAACACGTATTCAGCAAAATTTATTTTTTTAATAAAAGGTTATACCCAGTGGCAGGAAGGGAAAATCTTCCAAATTTATCTCTCCGATCAGCCAGTTGGAGAATCAGGGTGGGAGATGTTGCCGAGACTGTGGGGAGCTGGGGGAGGGGGCGGGTCAAGTTTGTGTCCCCCACTCTCAGCTCGGGCCTGGCACACATGGCTGTAGGGATTGGTGCTGCATGCTGACCAGTCTAATCCCCCCAAACCACTCACGGGTCAAGAAGGGAAGGGCCCAGGTGGCTGGCCTGCTAGTGATGATACCCACCAAGGGGGAAAGAAAAGGCTGGCAGGAGCCATCTGGGTGAGAACAGAGTCCCATGAGGATGTGTACTAGGATATGTCCCTCAGACACGCAAGGCGAGACACCCACCAACTGGATCTGCAGGTCCGGATTTCGGGGGATTTCAATGTGGAAGTCCGTGGTGGATCAGCCAGGGTCCCGGCAGGAAACAGGATTCAACCCAAGGGTTCAGATAAAAGACTTTAAGGAAGGGACTGCTTGCAGAGGAAACGTGGAAATAAGGGAACCAACAAGGCATGGGGGACCCCAGGGCTGACACCAGCAGGACTAGCGCTGAAGGGACAGGGAGGGATAGGGTGACGGGAGCCCAGCCAGAGTGCCGGCTGTGGGGAGGGGCTTCCAAAGTGCAGCTGTCATTGTGGGGACCCTGCTACTGCCAGAGACAGAGCCACAGAGCAGGGAAGGGTGGGGAAGAAATACCCCGGCCTCTCTCTCCCCCAGCCTCCCAGCTCCTCTGGGCGCCTCCCAGTGGCCGGCCCACCCCGAAACCAGCTGGCAAAGGAGGCGCAGGATGCAGTTAGGGGCCAGGCTCCTGGAGCCCCGGGCAAGGCAGGAGGAGTGGAGGATGAAAACTCTGGGGGCAACCTTCATGACACCTGCCTCTGAATCTTTGTAAGAGGTAAAGACAGGTGGCACAAAGCACAGAGCGTAAACAGCCACGGTGACAGCTGGTGGCCTTTGTCTCGTGCTCCAAAAAGTAAGGCTGTCACCCTGAGCCCTACCGCCTCTTAGCACCCACACTGCTTGGGACATAGCCCCTCCTGGTCCCTGCCTCGGGGGACCTCCTACTTTACAGCTACTCACAGATCGGTGACCTGGACTCCCACCCCACAGGACTCTGTGACCCCTCAGCTGCTGGGGGAAATGGGGAGAAAGAAGGTGCTGGCCCCACCCCCTGCTACTTGCACACAGCAACGCCCCCACTCTGGCATACACACTCCAAAGAGGCGGGAGCAGCCAGGGCTCAGGGTCTGGGCCAGCACCTTCTGGTCTCATGGGGTGTCCTTCAGGACCAGGTCAGCAAGGGCCCAGAGGCTGGTGGGGACAGGCATCTGCCCTTGGGGAACCACCAGCCGTGGAGCAGGTAACCCCGCCTCTAGGCCCCGCCCCACCATGAGACCCCGCCCCTCAACTGAGACCCACCCCCCCCATCGCCATGAGGTCCAACCCTGACATGAGGCCCCGGCCCACCATGAGGGTCCGCCCCTCCACTGAGACCCCGCCCCTCCACTGAGACACGCCCCCATCACCAGCCACGAGGCCTCACCTGCCCCCCACCAAGCCAACCATGAGGTCCAACCCTGACACGAGGCCCCGCCCCAGTGAGGCCCTGTGCGTGTTCAGCCAAGCGTTTTTTTCTTCTTGACGTCCGAACAGCTCCATGGAGGAGGATTCTTAGAGTCCTCATTTTCCCATGAGGAAGGTGAGGGCCAGCCAGGGGGCGGAAGCCCAGGGTGACCAGCTGAAGAGTGTACTTCTGAAGACTCTACTTGTGGAAAGCATCTTTTGATGGTGCTTTTATGTTTAACTGGATAGATTTATATTCTTGACCTAAATGCTTGTGACAAAGGAGTGGGGCGTCCGTGAGCCTCCCCTGCGCGGAGTCACAGTTATCCCTGCTGTTCAGACAGGCACAGAGGTTTTGATGCTAAAGGGCCGCTCAGTGGTTAACCCCAGAGCCCGAGCTCCACGCCCTGCTCCGGCGGGAGGACCAGGACTGACCCCGCCCTGCATCCCAGCGCAGGCAGAGAGGAAACTGCCGCCCTCACAGTGGGGACAGCAGTCAGGGTGGAGGGGCTCTGGGGGCCATGGGGGCTGTGGGGGACTTGGGGGCTGAGGGTCATGTGCCTGAGGGGGCCGTGGGGGCACTGGGGACCGTGGGGGCTGAAGGAGCCGTGGGGGCTATGGGGGCCATAGAGGACGTGGGAGCTGTTGGCACCGTGGGGGCCATGGGGGCCGTGGAGGATGTGGGGGCTGAGGGTCATGTGCCCGTGGGAGCCCAGGGCACCTGCTGAAGGGATCTGTATGGAATGAACAAGCCCTGTCCCTACTAGCAGTGATGGGGAAACTGAGGCAGCGCAGGCCACTGGAAGGGTCCAGGACACCTCAGCATGCATTGTTCAGTGAGATTATCCCGTGTCTTGAAGCAGAGAGAAAGCATCCAGCAGAGTGGGAGCAGACAGGCAGGTTGGAGTGTGGAAAGTGGCGTCTAGAATATGGGGCTGGGTGGTGGCTGTGTGGAGTCCCTGTAGCCCCAAAGGGCTGGGACTCTAAGGACCCTCACTTGGCCTGAAGATACCTGGGAGGTGTCACAGAGCCCCACCTCCCCTCAGTTTCTATCAGATGGAAATGCCTGCCTGGGCTGGGTACAGAAGGTTGCAGAATCTGCCCCCAGCTGGGCGGGAAGGGAGCGTGTTGGTGAGTGTACCACACGTGTGCCTCCTGGCGAGGCAGTAGCTCTTAGCAGAAATAGCTCTGGTGAAGAACTCAGAAAAGCTGGTTCTGGTCCCAGTAACCTCATGAACTTGGGCTTGTCACTAATTTCTGGGAGCCTCAGTTGCCCCATCCCAGACCTATGGCCCAGGAGGTTCAGGACTTTGTTCAGGACTTTCCTAGTTTTAACACTGAGGGGCCCATGTCTGGGGAAGCTGGGCCAGCAGGCCACCCTAGAACAGGCATGCAGGTGGCCACCCACCCTGCACCAGCCCTGTGGCCCGAGACAGCCAGCAGGCAAGGGTGTCTTCCATAGTCATCTCTCCTGTCCCGCAGTTCTCTGTTGTATATCTGCCCAGGGCTGTCCCCAGGCTCCTCAAGCAGCTGGGTCTGGTCTCTTGGCCCTCACCAGAATTGAGACGCCACGTCCCACCTCCACCCCTGCCACCTGGCAGCCCCAGCCCTGAAACGGCCTCCCAGCTGGACCTGTGGTCCACAGCAGGGCAGGAGCCAGCGCAGCTTGGGAGTGAACTGCAGGAAAATGCCGAGGGGGCCTTCCCCAGTGACCCACCTCTAAGTCCATGGCGGCAGGGAGGGCCCAGCCTGCAGCTTCCTGCAAAGGCCCCTGCTGGGAGTGAAGTCTCCACTAGACATCCTTGTGAGACAGATGTGGGTGGGCTGGCTGGTGGACAAGCACACAGACCGCTCACGAGCCCCCTCCACCCACTGCATCAGTATCGGTCACCCTGAAGCCACGTCCAGAGAGGGGCAACCTGGTTGTGCCAGCCCTCCCACAGCCGAGAGGCAGAGGCTCAGAGAGGGCCCACAGCTAGTCCTGGGGCCAGAGCCTCTGCCACGAGACCTGAGCTCCCGGCCGTGGAGAGGGCCTGGGCCTGGTCCCTGCGAGAGGCAGGAGGGGCCGGCAGAAGATGAGCTACACCCGGACCAGGAGAGGGGGCAGTGCAGCAGTCACCGTGGGCCTGAGGCAGAGCAGTGCAGGCCAGGCCTTGTCTGGGCGAGAGGTTAAGTCCCTGCTGGGCCTGACCTGATCCCCGTCCCTCCAGGGACTTCCCGGGACCCCAGCCTCGAGGATGGCCTGTTGGACACGACCCACAGAGAGGGGCTGGGAGGGGTGCGCAGTCTGCAGACACTGGGGGTGTTGTCAGAGACCAGCAGCCAGGAGGTCTGTGCGTCACCCCATCAGGAACCTGGACAGTCCTGGGTGGGGGTGTCTCTGAAGAACCTAGAAATCGCCCGTGTGGAGCCATCCTCAGGAGGCAAAGCGCCCCAGGCCATGCTGGCCCCACCATCCTCTTCCCATCCTCACCTCCCCCGTCTGCAGAAACAGAGGTAGGAGGGACAGCTGGGGTGCAGACCGCAACCCCTTCCTCACGTGAGTCTTTGGAATTGAAATTCCCGCACGTACCTGTGCACCTCAGTAGGAGGAGGGGGGCCTTAGGTTTGACCCTGGGAGAGAAGGAATTTTGATTTAGATTGGACTCACCTTCTAAGTACCCCCAAATGAGCCTATCCCAGCACCTCAAAGGGCCCCCAAACCCCTAAGGTCAGCCCAGGTTCTCCCCCAGGGGCAGGGAGGGGTTCTGCAGGTTCTGATGGGAGGGGAATGGGAGAAAAGAGCCTTTCCCTAACGCACCAACGCACCTCACTGTCTGAGGCCAGCTTCACGACGGGAGGCCGACTGGCCTGGGGGTCATCGAGGGTCTCCAGGAAGGACGTTTGAGCTGAGATGGGGCAGAGAAGGAGGGGCTGACCAGGTGGGAGGCAAAGGAGCAAGAGGGCAAGGACAGCAGCGTCCCTGTGTCCACTCGTCAAATAAGCACTGAGAGTCACCTCCTCTGTGTGGCAGGACCTGGCTGCTGGAGATGTGGGCCACCTGTCCTCAGAGCCAACAGTCTGGAGAAGGGGGCTCCATCAAGAGAAGGAAAGAGTGAAAGGGGGCGCTGCCCGAAGACATCAGAAAGGGTGGTGATGGTAGGGGCACGTGGGACCCATGAAACCCTGCCACAGGCTCAGCCCCTGAACCAGGATACCAGCAGTGAGGGCCACTAGGATAATTGAAATTATAAATACTGGGAGAGTGCCTTCTACTCACATACCGCAGCGTTAGAACGCCGGCGCTATTAGGCAGTTCTAGTCAAAAATGAAGTTCACGTATAACAGTAGGAAAACACATCTGTGTCCACTAAAGTAAAATAAGCCAACACCCTTATTGTGATATTCTTGGTACATAACCACGAACCCCAGCCCATAGCTCGTCCTGGTTGGTCTCTAATACTTGTCACTGTTTTCTTTTTCCCCAATTCAGTCTTATTTTGTATTTCATTCATGAAATGACCAGCAACGCTTATTCAAATTCATGCTTGCTGATTTGGATTTCTTAGTGCCCCTGATAGACTTCTCTCTGCAAACCACGGTGTTGCTGTTTGAGAACATACGTGCCTAAGACGCTCCGAGAAAATTCTGCTGAAAGGAGGGTATTTGCAATCTTAGGTTGGCTTGCTTGGGGGGTTTGCTTGTTTGTTTTTGAGTTTTTTGCTTAAATGTGTAAATATTTCAGACCAGAGCTCTCACACGTGTTGTATTTTTGTCTCCATTCAGAGGACAAATATATTTCTTCAACAAATACGTTGTAAGACGAAATTCAAATAGGCCGTCACTACGTATGATTCTCTTGAATGACCATCGTAACGTTCTTTCATTTAGGTTAAGAATATAAACTCATCCAGTTAAACATAAAAACACCATCAAAAGAATCTTCCCACAAGTAGAATTTCCAAAGCACAATTAGACACTTTGGAAATTAAATCTTGTACAGTCTGAGCTGCTATCGTTAAATGCGTTCTTCTTCCTCCCCAGCTTTGGTGGAAACAAGCTTCAATGTATTCACCTTTGCAAGCTTTGTTTTTAATCATTAAAATTCCCAAAACTTTCAAAACTCAATGTCTTAGGCTGGGTTCTCTAGAGAAGCAAAATCAGTGAAGCATGTATATACATAGAGAGAGAGGAAGATTTCTCTCAAGGATATGGCTCATGCAGTTATAGAGGCTGGCAAGTCTCAAGTCAGAGAGTCAGGCGACACACTGGAGGCTTCTCCTGATTCACGAAGCTGAGGGGCTGATGAATTCAAGAGCAGTAGGCAATACGGAGAAAATATTGAAATTGTCAAGGATTTCATTTTACTTGGATCCACAATCAACACCAATGGAAGTAGCAGTCAAGAATCAAACAGCGTATTGCATTGGGCAAATCTGCTGCAAAAGACCTCTTTAAAGTGTTAAAAACAAAAATGTCACTTTGAGGACTAAGGTGCATCTGACCCAAGCCATGGTGTTTTCAATTGCCTCATATGCATGCAAAAACTGGACAATGAATAAAGAAAAGCAAAGAAGAATTGATGCCTTTGAATTATGATGTTGGCGAAGAATATTGAATATACCATGGACTGCCAGAAGAATGAACAAATCTGTCTTGGAAGAAGTACAGCCAGAATGCTCCTTATAAGCAAGGGTGGTGAAACTTCATCTCACGTACTTTGGACATGTTATCAGGAGGGGCCAGTCCCTGGAGAAGAACATCATGCTTGGTAAAGTAGAGGGTCAGCAAAAAAGAGGAAGACCCTCAGCAAGATGGTGTGACACAGTGGCTGCAGCAGTGGGCTCAAGCATAACAAAAATTGTGAGGATAGCACAGGACCTGGCAATGTTTCATTCTGTTAAACATAGGGTCACCATAAGTCAGAACCAACTCGATGGCAGCTAACTACAACAGGCAGTAATGGCAGGCTGCTGCTTCAAGTCCAAGAACTGAGGTCAGATGATGACCAGCCAGATGCAGGATCCAGAGCGAGCAAATCCAGTGAGCTTTGCCAGCACATCCATATATATCGGATGCAGGCCACACCCCTGAAGAAACTCCCCTTACAACTGATTAACTGCTTTAGCAGGTCTCATCATAGAGGTGATTACATTACATCAGATCTCATCATGGAAGCAATTACATTATGGAACAGCAATCAGTCCAATGTCTGCCAAATTACATCATTACATAACCACCAAACCACTGAAAATCATGGCCCAGCCAAGCTGACACATAACTTAACCATCATACTCAAGTTCTTTGGCACTCAATTAGTTGGATTTAAAAATCTCCAAATGATTTTAAATAAAATGCAACCAAAATTTACAGACTTGTTTTCAAAAACATTCAATGTTATCACAGGACACTTACATTGACCTACCAGGTAGTTGGAGTCCTGGGTAGTAAAAATGGTTAAAACGCTTGGCTCCTAACCAAAAGGTTGAAGGTTCAAGTCCAACTAGAGGTATCTCGGAAAAAAGCTCTGGTGATCTACTTCTGGAAAACCAGCCACTGAAAACCCTATGAGTTACAGTTCTACTCTGACACACATGGGGTCACTATGAGTCAGAATCAACTTGATGGCAACTGGTTTATAAAGTAAGTAATTCTTCAGTGGCTCAAACCTTTTTAAATTCTGATTGACAGCCGGCAGCAAAAAGATGAAAAGTACATGCTGCCATGCTAAAGGCTTTTTTTCTTTAATTACATGTCATCTGATACAAATTTTATAGTTCGATTACTGTGTACATAAAAATATTTGTACATTTTGACAACTATACCTCTATTTCTATCGACTGAATATCACAGCTAGTTGAAATGCAATTAGGAGTTTTGCATATGCCACTCTAGTCCCCAGTAAAGGGTTTCTTAGATTTGTCAAAATAACCGTATTTTTTCCCACGGTGCTGTGACCCGCCCCCCCCCCCAAATTTTTCTCCTTGTTATCACCATCAAAACAAATGAAAGCTCGATGTTGAACTTTTTTTCTTTTTTACTACATCTACAGTAGTATTAATAATGTCAGATGTTTCACATTTGAGGACACAAACTTCCAGATGCTTTCTTTTGAGTCCATCAACAGGATAAAACAAAAAAATCAAAACATTATTGGAATCAGTTTAACTGATTTTCTCCTTGAAGCTTTTGAGGACACTGATCTAAGCTGGCATTGCTGGATGGTTTGCAAACTTCTGATGATACATGCATAAGACTTGGAATAAAAAACAGGTAAGGTCAATCTGGAAGTGCAGGCATTTAATCTAAATAAAAATCACGTGTGAACACAGCTGCACAGGTGGAAATAGTGTCTTCAGGCTTCTTAAAATAACCTCTAACTTCCGGAATTAGCGGTGCTTCCTCAGGAGACGAGGCACCTCTGGTGGGTGCAGTCAGTGGTCACAACAGCCTGTGTCGGAGGGTTAACCTTCACACAAATTTTACATAAGTGCAATATTCATCATCAGCTTTCTTGAGATAAAGAAATAAAAATTTGATGTTTTCACTGAGCCTGACTTTCATTTTCTGTGCTTATTGCAGCCGAATGGGCTTACTGCAAAATAGGAAAAGCATTACCAAACAATATACAAATAGTTGTGGGCTTACTCCATTCAGTACACGACAAACCAGCCTAGCAGCTCAGGCAACTCCACATGTACTTTTCCCACTGCCATGGAGTCGATTCCAACACATGGCAACCCTATGTGTTTCAGAGTAGAGATGTGCCCCACAGGGTTTTCAATGGCTGATTTTTCAGAATTAGACAGCTAAGTCTTTCTTCAGAGGTGCCTTGGGGTGGACTCAGACCTCCAACCTTTCAAGTAGCAAACGTGTTAGCTGTTTGCACCACCCAGGCACTTGTATTTGATGCTTTCCTAACAATTTTCCGCATTTCCCACTGACCACCCCATTGCTGCCTAGTGCCTCCATGCATGTCAGAGGCCAATGCATCAGCCCTGCTTCAGCCAACTTGGGGGTGGCCCTGAACAGCAGAGCTTTGAGCAGGATACTTGGTCACCAGCTTTGGGTGCAGGAGGCTTGCAGGAGACTGGGATGGACAATGACTCCTGGGCAGTAGCGAGTGGCTTGGAGGCCGGTCAGAGGCCTGAGAAGAGACTACAGCAGATGCTAGCCGCAACTGATCAAACCCTGCTGCTTGTTTGAACGCAGCTATTATTTAGGGCCGCGTTCAGCTAGATGGGCTGCAGGGAAAACAGGCAGGAACCCACCAGCACACATCAGTAAACACTGACCCCATCCTCCGAACGGCTGGGGATGCTGCCCTCCTCCCCGTCTCCACCAGCGCACCCTGGTCCAAGCCTCCCACCACATCTCCTCCGGGGGATGCAGGAGCCTGCCCCCGGTCTCCACACATCCGCAGCGACCTGTCCTCACCCGATAACATCTGCTTACACCCCCACGCCCACCCCGCGCCACACTGTAGTCCCCCTTTAAAATCTTTCACTTGCTCCCTAGGGCTGCAATGCAGCTGGTATGCTGGGCCCGCTGGGCCAGCATTTAAAATACTGAAATATCACCTCACTGGCCAGTAACAGGGACTTTCTGCCCCCTCCCAAACAGCAAGATCTCCCAGAGACTAAGGGGTTAACTGTAGACAGTGCCCTGAGACTGCTCCAGCCTGGGTCCCCATCCTTCTCCAGGGTCTGTGGGGTCGGTGGTTACTATCACCTGGGCTTGGCCTCTGTGTCTTCCTAATCTTGCCCTACAGGGCACCAGCTCCGTTCTTCCTCCTCTTTGTGCCCCCACTCTGTGCAGCCCCCCTCCCCCTGAGTCCCGCAGGGCTTCAAACCAGTTCCTTCTGTTTCAAACCTCTGCTGAGAATTTGCATGTCTAACAAGTTCCCAGGTGATGCTGATGCTGCTAGTTGGGGACCAGTTCTGAGAACCACTAGGAGAGCAGTGATTCTCTAAATGTATCATACGTAAGGATCACCTGGGGATCTTGTTAAAATGTAGATTCTGATTCAGTGTATCTTGGGTGGAAATGTAGATTCTGATTCAGTGTACCTGGGGTGGAAATGCAAATAATCAGCGGGGATTCCAACCAGAACGAACCAGTTCAAAGCCCTGGAGCCCTGGCTGTCTCCTATGCCTCGAAGGCTGTGGCCCCAGCTCGCCACCTCACTAACTCCTAATCATTCACCAAAAACTTGACTCCAGTGCCATTTCCTCCAGGAAGCCTTCTCTGACCCACTAGGTGAGTCCTGGCCCCATTACTTCTTCCTGCACTATTATGCACTTATCCTCCGCACCTTTTTTTGCTTAATAAAGTGGCTCTTACTTCTGAGGTTACTTGGCTACAATCTCTGTCCTATAGGTGGCAGAGACCAGGCCTGTATTTTCCTCACCCCTGTGTTCTCAGCACTGCACAAGGCATCCTGCCTGGAGCACAACTCAGTAGCTATTTGTCAAGTGAAAGAACGAATGAGTGGACAAAATAACATTTTACGTGGGCTCCCTGAGCCTCCATGAGCTTCAACCCATTTATGGGAGAAGCCAGCTTGCTGAGCCCAGGACTCTCAGGAATGCTTCGGCGGCACAAAGAATTCTGCTCAACCCCCAACTGGACTTCTTATCTTGAAGGATTGCAAAAGTCCTGGAACGCACTTGCTTTAATCCTGACTGTCGGTTTAGGGAAGATGCAAACCAATCGTGCTTGGAGGCCCCAGGGATGAACTCACTGAGGGTTAATCAGCAGCAGATGCTGGGAAGAGCGGAAGCAGGCTGTTCTGAAACCTTCTGACTGTTTCTTAAGCTTGTGGTGCAAAGCCTCCGCATGCAGATCCAGGCTCACTGGTGTGGCCAGAGCTGGGCGGACTGGGAACAGCGTCCTCTCCTCCAACGAGGTCGGATACTTCCGTTGGGACCCTTCTCTCAGCTCTCAGCCTCACTGGGCAGGACCCTAGGGTGCGTCACCAGTGTGGGCCAGGCGAGGGGCACGGAGGTCAGCCTTCAAGAAAAGTCCAGTCCTTCCTTCTCCGGCACCTTCCATGACCCTAACCCATGTTCCATTTTCCCAACTCAGAGAACTCGCGCGGAATTTTACCCACATTGGCAATGATTTGTCCACCATTTTGTCCGTTTGGCAGACTTTGACTCCGCATTTACTGTACAGCAGCTGGAGGACTGGGAGGCGAGAGCAGGGTGGCAGGGAGGGAAGATGACTGCACAAAGGAGCCCAGGGCACCCGAGTGGTTAAATGGAGGGCCCTGGTGGTACAGTGGTTAAGAGTTTGGCGGCTAACCCAAAGGTCGGCAGTTTGAATCCACCAGCTGCTCCTTGGAAGCCCTATGGGGCAGATCTACTCTGTTCTAGAGGGTCACTATGAGTCGAAATCGACTCAGTGGCAACAGGTTTAGTTTTTTGATTTGGTGGCTCAGAGGTTAAGCACTCAGCTGATAACCAAAAGGACGACGGTTCAAACCCACCAGCTGCTCCGCAGGAGAAAGATGTGGCAGTCTACTCCCATAAAGATTTACAGCCTTGGATACCCTATGGGGCAGTCCTACTTTGTCCTGTTGGGTAACTACGAGTCGGAATTGACTCTACGGCAATGGGCGGGAGTCAGATGTTGGTTCAAACACTGCCTGTCCCCACTCTGTCCCTCTGTGACCTAGAGCAAGCTCCCCACCTCCCTCATCTATAAAAAAGGAAAACAATAAACTCTTCTTACATGGCATCAACGAACATTTACCTTAACATTGAGCCTGGCACATGTTGTTGTTAGCTGCTGCTAGTCTGCCCGCGACTCGTGGTAACCCCACACAAAATGGAACAAAACTCTCTGCCCAGTCCTGCACCACCCCCCTGGAGGATTGCAACCAGGCCGTTATGATCCATAGGGTTTTCATTTTTGGAAGTAGATTGCCAGGCATTTCCTCCTAGTCTATCTTCATCTGGAAGCTCCGTTGAAACCTGTTCAGCATCTTAGCAAAACAAAAGCCTCCACTGATGGGCAGGTGGTGGCTGTGCGTGAGGTACATTGGAATCAAACCCACGTCTCCCGCGTGGAAGGTGAGAAGCCTACCACAGAACTACCACTGCCCCCCGGCACGTATTCAGAAAAGAAAACAAACCCGTTTCTGTTGAATCAATTCCAACTCATAGCAACCTTATAGGACAAAGTAGAACTGCCCCATAGGGTTTCCAAGGAGCAGCTGGTGGATTCGAACCTTTTGGTGAGCAGCCAAGCTCTTAACCACTACACCGCCAGGGCTCTTGGCACATATCAGGCACTCAATATTTGTGAATGACTTTGTTATGCGCCCCGTATATACTAGGCTCCAGGCTGAATAATTGATAGCCCTCATGATGATCACTGTGCTGGGGGCCAAGAATTCTGTTTTTAGCTCGAATTGTAACAAGGCCCTTCTTTACTGGCAGAGAGAACAGGGACCCAGGATAATCACCACGCACACAAGAAACAAGTACAGGAAGAATCATGGCCATCTGTAGGGAGCAAAGTCACCACCCAGGAACAGGCAGAAGAGGCAGTCGCTGCTTTTGCCAAGCTTATTAAAAGAAGCAAAAAGACACAAACGCTGTGCTAGAAGGTTCTTCTAGGGAGACCCTAAGCAGAGATGAAGTTGAAGAGCCCTGGCCACCCAGGCGCACACAGACCCGGATAGGTCAGCATGGCATATGCAGAAACGCAATAACAAGATGCACTATTGCTTCTCCGATTATTATCCTTGGCCTTCCTTGTTGAGCAGGTTACTCTGGCAGATCCCAGGGTAAATGCTCTTCACCCATTGTTTTATGGACTCCTCCCAACAACCCAATATGGTAGGCACCATTAGCATCCCAGTTTTACAAATGGGAGGTTCTGAAGGCTCAGTAACCTGCCCAGGGTCCCAGGTGGTGGAGCGGAGATGGCGCCCAGGCTGCCTGACTCCCAGCACACTCACAAGGAAGAAGGGAACCCAGACCAGAGCACAGACCTGTCCTCGGCGACATCGGCTGATGGAGCCCAGACTTCTTGGGAGAGAAGGAACTGGACTTTATTCTTGGGTTCCTGCTGCCTGTCTCTTCTGAATTAGTGGCTGTGACCATGTCTGAGCTGACTTCAGAGTTTCCTGCACACAGTTTTCATGCCCAAGTATGGGTTCAGTCATTCACAACTTCTGTTGTGCCCTGGAAATCCCAAGGGAAGGAACTCTTCCTTCAGATGGTGTCAGGCTCAGTATCTATAGTGAGTGGACCCTCCCGGCTGCTACAGAGGACACTCTGGAGCCCCGAGCAGGAAATCCAGGAATCAGTGGTAAGTAAGGATATGTGATGTGAGCAACCACCACCTGCCAGGTACTTTGCACTGCTGGCGTCCTTTAATCCTCCCAGACCATACGAGTTACATGGCCTTACCCAAGTAGCGCACAGGCTCCAAGAAGGACCTGACCTCAGGCAGTGAAGCTCGGATTTGAACCCAAGTTGGTGGCTCCAAGGATGAGGGTCTCTTCATGTTATTGCCCCTCAACACTTGTCATGGGATGTTCTCTTCATAGCTTATTTCCTTTGGTGAGGGCCACACCAGGACAGAGTTGTCATGAGTTGAGGTCTCTCTGTACAGTTGGGTGTAAGCTCATCAAAGGCAGGACCCTCTATTATGTGTCTTTATATCTCCCCCTGTATCTGCCACAGGGTTAGAAGTAAAGCAGGTGTTCAACTAAGACTTTGAAATCATCAGAGAATGAGTCCAGTGCAGTGCACCAAGGGAAATGTGCTCCCTTTCAGTGGGAATGGCAAGCAGGTTTTATTTTGGTTGCTTCCTACAATCAAGAGGTAGTGGCCACCAAGGGCACTATGTTGAGAAGGATTCTGAGGCTCCTTCTGGACTCAGTGGCCAACAGGCAATGTCTGCCGTGGCCACAGATGGCACAAACAGTTAACACAATTGGCTGCTAACTAAGAAGTTGAAGGTTCAAGCTGACCCAGAAGCACTTTGGAAGAAAGGCCTGGTGATCTGTTTATTAGAAATCAGCCATTGAAAACTCTATGGAGCACAGTTCTACTCTGACATACATAGGTCTCTGTCTTAGTTAGCTAGTGCTGCTATGACAGAAATACCACAAGTAAATGGCTGTAACAGAAATTTATTCGCTTACAGTTTAGGTGGCTAGAAGTCCAAATTCAAGTAGCCAGCTCCAGAGAAAGGCTTTCTCTCTCTGTCAGCTCTGGGGGAAAGTCCTTGTCATCAATCTCCCCTGGTCTAGAAGCATCTCAGTGCAGGGACCCCGGGTCCAAAGGACACGCTCCACTTGCTCTTCTTGTTTGGTGGTAATGAGGTCTCTCTCCTTTCTGTTTGGTTTTCTCTTTTGTATCTTAAAAGAGATTGAGTCAAGATACAACATAATTCTGTAGATTGAGTCCTGACTTATTAACATAACTGCCTTGAATCCTGCCTCATTAACGTCATAGAGATTGGGATTTACAACACATAGGATAATCACATCAGATCACAAGTTGGGAGACAACCACACAATACTGGGAATCATGGTCTAGCCAAGTTGACACATATTTTAGGGGGATACAATTCAATCCATAACAGTCTCCATGAGTCATAATCAACCTGACAGCAACTGGCACTGCCATGATCACTGCCTGTGGCGCGGAGGCATGCGTGCTAAGAATCTACCATGCTCTTAGAGCATCTCCTCCTGCTTCAGCCAAAAAATTGCCTCTGTCCAAATGCCCATCTTCTGCTTCCCTGGTCCCACTGGGCCATGTGGAAATACAGGAGAGGCAGCTGGTAGGGGAGACAAGACAGATTGCTCAACACAAAGTCTAGTCAAAAGGATAACTCAGCACTTGGCTTGGCAAAGTCTTCCACTTTCCCCTCATCTAGCACTGGAATGAAAGGTAAGATATGGATGTCTGAAAGCAGACAGTAGATGCCCCCAAATTCTGGTAATATGACCAGAAAACCACCACAAAGTGGATGAGATCATAGATTACTAAAATACCGCGAGAAAGTGAACCAGGCCAATATCCGGGACTGGGCTTGTGGCGGCAATGACCAGCTGACCAACAAAGGCCTGACTCCCTTTCCATTGTGTAGACTCATTGCTGGTAAGCAGTTGCCCAGCCAGAGACATTTTCCCAGCCTTCCCTGTAGCTTGGTGGAGCCATGTGACTAGTTCTCACCAATGGAATGTAAGAGGAAGTGACGTGAGGCACTTCCAGGTCTAGGTAGTTAAGTGTAGTCGTGAGCATTTCCATGATCTCTCTCTGTAAAGAGGACTCTGAGGAAACCCTGGGAGTGGAGCCACCAGGCAAAGGGAGCCTGGGCTCCCAAGTAACAGCCGGAGAACTACCTGACCGGGAGCAGCTACACTGGGCTCTGCTGGAGCAAGCCTTGACCTTCACTTGTGCAGCTGGGTTAGCAGCCCTGACTAACACCTCACTGTGATAGGAATCACATATCTGAAGAAGAGGAGTTCAGGAAACCAAAGCAAACACCCATTCTGTCTGACTAGAAGAGACAAAAAACAAAATGGAAAAGCCCCTGTGTTCGGGAATGGTATGGGGGAAATGGACATCCTTGCCCACTGTTACTGGAGGTGAGACTGGCTGACTTTTCCAGAGGTCGATTTCACAATATGTATCATAATAGGACGTCATGTTTGTTAGAGTGAAGGACCAACAAAAATGAGGGAAATCATCATCAAGATGGATTGACAGACGTAACAAAGGAACTCAAAAGTACCAACCATCAGGAAGGTGACGCTGGACCAGACAATGTTTCGTTCTGTGATGTATAAGGTCGCCATGAGTCAGAGCCGACTGGAAGGCAACTAACAAGAACAACATCAAAATACAAGAAAAGGCACTCAGTCAAAATTAGTTGATGGCCTAGGAAGCCGCTATCAGAGATACAAGACACTCATTAAAGCATCGTTTGCATTAACAAAGCAGGGGCAATCACTCAAAGGTCTCTTAATAGCAGATTGGAAGGAGCGAGGGTTTGCTATGTTCATGGCTATAGAGCATTTCTGTGCTTTTATTGTCACACTGAGGACTAAGGTGCACCTGACCCAAGCCATGGTAATTTCAATCACCTCATATGCATGCAAAAGCTGGACAATGAATAAGGAAGACTGAAGAAGAATTTATGTCTTTGAATTACGGTGATGGCAAAGAATATTGAATATATCATGGACTGCCAGAAGAATGGACAAATCTGTCTTAGAAGAAGTACAGCCAGAATGCTCCTTAGAAGCAAAGTTGGCAAAACTTCGTCTCATATACTTTGGACATGTTATCAGAAGGGACAAGTCCCTGGAGAAGGGCATCATGCTTGGTAGAGGATCAGCAAAAAAGAGCAAGACCCTCAATGAGTTGGATTGACACAGTGGCTGCAACAATGGACTTAAGCATAACAATGGTTGTGAGGATGTTGCAGGACCAGGCAGTGTTTAGTTCTGTTGTACATAGGGTCACTGTGAGTCAGAACCAATTCAATGGCACCTAACAACAAGGGACCCTGGTGGCACCGTGGTTCAGAGTTCAGCTGTTAACCAAAAAGTCAGCAGTTCAAATCTACCATCTGCTCCTTGGAAACCCTATAGGACAGTTCTACTCTGTCCTCTAGGGTCACTATGAGTCAGAACCAACTCGATGACACCTAACAACAACATTGTCTTTGAAGGTGGTGTTCTAGAACACCTAGGAATGAGTAAATGCAGCCTTACCCATCATTCCTTCTCACAGCTAAAAGCCTACTCAAGTGAAAAAGGAGCAAAGAAGGACCTGTGCACACAACTCCTTGGTATCTGGGCTGTTGTTCCATACCATCGACGCAGAGCTCCTACAAAGCAGGCTAGGGCCCACGACTTAGGCATAAACCCAGATCTTGAGGTGTTACCATGCACCAGTTAACCCCATGGTACAGAAACCCAGAGCAGCAACCAGCACACTTGGACACAGAGCAGAGAGAGAGAAAGATGGCCAGGCCTCAAGATGGCATCCAGGCTCAGCTTACAGACCTCCCTGTGCAGAGTGGAGGGAGGGCTAGCCCCCTCCAACACATGACCCCAGTACTGACCTGCACTCTGACCACTAGGAAAGGGGTCACAGAGACTGAGGGAGGGTGCTGAGATCTCCCTGCCTTAGAGACCTACAAAGTCCTCTCAATGGTACAGCATGGCCTTTGACACGGTTATGGACGTGTACCTTGCGTAGAGAAAGGACCATGACCTGGAGAGTTAGTCTATTCGTCTCTTTCTAGGCTTGGGTGTTTGGGTGGGGCTGTCTCTGGTGATTGGACTTGGGGAATTTTACCTTCAACCATGAACCTGACCATATTGTTTGTATTGTCTACAATGAGCACACACTATCTCTATAGAGTGAAGAAATTGTTTTTAAATGAGTTGGCAGACAAGAGAGGTGATCACTGAGGAAGCCGCCTAGAAGGTGGCTGAGGCAAAATGGCAGGAACATCCGGAGCAGGACAGAGTCTGGACCTGGTACAGAAGAGGCATCCTCAGAAGCTGGACAGGGCCACCACCATGGTCCTCTCAGTGTTCTTGACTACACTCAGTCTCAGCACCTCCCTCTACCTGTCCCAGGCTCACCAAGAACACGGCTGCCGTGAGCTCTTCCCGCAAGTGCCCTGACCCGGAGAAGGGCACAGAAGGCTCTGGACAGGACATTCAGCTCTGCAGTTGCTGGGAAAGGTTTCCCATTGCGAATTAGCCTCAATTCCACCACTGAATAGCTTCAAACTTGGACACACCCTTCCCTCTCTGGCCACTCTCGCCCTCTGCACAACAAGGTGATGGAGCAGGCTCCCTCTGTGGTCTCACCCAGCCTAGGAACCTATGATTTCATGTGTCCACCATGTGTCCACAGTTGTTATCCCTGGATAAACCCTGCAGGCCACAGGACCATGAACTGAGACGTTAATTCCAGCACCCATCATGCCAGCTGTGCTCTGGCTCTGGGCTGAAGTCACCCTTGCCTTACATGGAAAATGCACATCCAAAGGCTTCTGCTGGGCATCTGGGACTTGTTAGGCTCTGGGCCATGGGTCTGGGTAGATTTAATAAAGTCCCAGGCCAGTGAATTTATTCCTGAAGCAATGACATCTCTCCCGAGCGTTGAAGGAGCACAGGCACTTGGCAGCTCCTGACGTTGATCTCTAGCACCGGGAGATGCAGATCCAACTCACAACAGCATGGGCAGGCCACAGCCCTGGACTGAGAGACAGTACTACAGCAAGGCAAGAGAGCCTGGGCTACCAGCCCAGGAGCTGGACTCCACCTGGCCTGGATTCCAGTCAGGCCCCCACCTCTTCCTGCTCTTATGATCTTGAGCTTACTCCTGAGCCTTCCTAAGCCTCAGTTTCCTCATCTGCCCCAAGGAGCTGTATCGGCTGAGGTAGCTGTAGCAGGCACGGCCTGTCCTCTTGGGTGGCCCTTCCCCTGGGCTGTCTCTGTGGCGGCACCAAGTACAGTCCACGATGCAGGGCAGGCTGGAAGCAGCCTTCAGTCGGGGATGGACAGGGCGGTGGGTACTCACCCCACGCTCCTTCCTCCTCGGACGAGACTCTCTACAGAGTGCCCTCCTTGTAGTCCACAGCTGTGACCAGCTCGAAAACCTACCCTTCCCTCCGTGCCTCGTTTCCCCACTTCCTATCAAATAAACTATTTGCACTCAAGTCTTGCTCTGGGAGACTGCTTCTGAGGGAATCCCGCCTTAGACAGCCGTGCACAATGCCATGGAAATGGGGCCAGCAAAGTGTTTCTTAGGGAGCCAGATGGATGAGCCAAGAGGCAATGTTGAAGCTATTTTGTAAGTACTTGTGGCGGATCGAACTGTGCTCCCCAAAAAGACATGCTGAAGTCCTAATCCCTGTACCTGTGAATGTGACCTTGTTTGGAAATAGGATTTGCTTCTGTTATCGGTTAATGAGGTCATACCACAGTAGAGTGGGTCCTGATTCCTTCTGGGTGGGTCCTTATAAAACAGGAGGGCAGACACGGAGACAGAGACGCACAGGAGGAAGACAGACGCCATGTGGCTACGGAGATAGGTGAGGTGCAAGCAGCTAAGGGACGCTGAGAAACACCTGGGACTACAGGAGCTGGAAGACATAAGGAAGGCCCCTCCCCTAAACCAATAGAAAGCACAGCCCTGTTGGTGTCCCAAGTTCAGACTCCCAGCCTCCAGAACTGGGAGAGAATAAATTCTGGGTCTTTAAAACCACCTTCCTTGCAGTATTTTGTTAAGGACTAGGAAAGTAAATATACAACCAAACCACATGGAACCTTGGAAAATGTAAAAACCGTACTACCTTGGCTCCATACAAAAACAGGTGGCAGGCCAGATGTGACTCCCCGGTCAGAGTTTGCTGAGCCCTGCTATCACATAGGTTGTTGTTGCTGTCCTGTGCCTCTGAGTCTATTCTGACTCATAGCAAACCTGTAGGACAGAGTAGAACTGCCCCATAGGGTTTGCTAGGCTGTAATCTTTACAGGAGCAGATCGCCAAGTCTTTTCTCCCTCAGAGCCGACGGTGGGTTCCAGATGCTGGTGGGTTTGAACTGCTGAACTTTCGGTAACGCATAAAGCCCAAATATCAGTGGTTTGAGAAAATAAAATTACTTCTTGATCATAGAAAGCCCTAACTCACATGGGGGACAAGGTGGGGTATTTCAGACCCCACAGTCATTCAGAAACCCGGGCTGATGGAGGCTCTACCATCTTTGGTGCCAGGTATCCCAAAGTCACCCTGGGCATCCATGTCACATCAACACGCGTTTAGTAGGTGAAGGGGACAGAGCTTGGGGTCATGTGGGAGGGTTTCATGGACAGGGAGCTGAGTGCCTGTATCACTTCTGCCCACATTCCAGTGAGCTTAGAAGTAGATCCTTCCCCAGCTGAGCCTTCAGATGAAAACCCGGGCTTGGTCCATACCTTGGTCGCAGCCATGCAGAGGACCTGGCTCAGCCATGCCAGACTCCTGGCCCACAGGCACTGTGAGATACTAAACATGTGTGCTTTGGAGCTGCTGGTGGTGGTGATGTACGCAGTGCTAGGTGACACGCTCACCGTGAGGCGGTGGGCAAGCACTGGCAGCAATATTGGAAGGGGTTCACTACGCTGAGGCGTTTTAGACAAAGCGGTTTCTACAACTGAAATGACCACGCTTATGAGCAGAACTGTTGTTGTCAGCTGCTGGTGAGTTGGCCCACAAGCCATGGTGACCCCATGCACAACAGCAGGAAATGCTGCCCGGTCCTGCGCCATCGCCATGATTGATTTCAGATCCGATCCTTGTGATCCGTAGTGTTCTCTCTGGCTGAATTTCGAAAGTACTGTAGAAGCTTTTAGTCTGGAAGCTCCACTGAAACCTGTTCAGCATCACAGTGACACGCAAGCTTCCACTGACAGACGGTGGTGGCTGTGCATGAGGTACATTGGCTGGGAATGGAACCCGAGTTGCCTGCATGGAAGGTGAGAATTCTACCATGGACCCATCCCTGCTCCCCTAACGGGTGCAAAATACTATTCAAATACTGCAGAACACTATGGTCCCCGGGACCCCGTGGCCCATTACCCAGCAAGAGGGCAAACTCAAAAGCACAAAATTATGCCCCAGATTTCCAAACCTTCTGTGATTTGGGAACCTGCCCTTTGCCTTTTCCAAGTTTCCAAATCATCCAAAATACTCTCAAGCCCAGCTCTCTGAGGGCGGTCATTCAAAGGGTCATTGTTCTATTTGCTTAACCAGACTCTGGCTCTCTGAGGCTGCTGGAGCTGCATTTGGTTGGAGAAGCATTTGGCCATTTGGACTTCCACGGCCAACTGTCTGCAGAGCAGGGCAGAGTAACCAGTAAGCAAGGTATGTGTGGGCTTACATTAAGTAAGGTAAGCACGGGCTGATTTATGTGTATTTACCAATCTGTAGCTAACGATTTCACATGGGTTTCGCCACGTCTTTGCTCTTTGATGTGGCGAAACCCATGTGAAATCGTTCACTACAGATTAGTAAGTATGCGCAAATCAGCTCCTGCATACCTTGCTTATTAGGTAATCTGGCCCTGGCAGAGAGGGTTAAATCTCTCTCTCTCTCTCTCTCTCTGTCCATTGCACATATCCTGGGGCTTTCCTTCTGTTCCTTTGACAATAAAGAGTGCGCCAAAACCGTTCCCAAAGTGTTTCCCATAAAACACCAATGTACACACGAGAGTAACTGGTGTTTTGAGAAAAGAGGTTTCCACAGTCAGATAGGTTTGGGACCTCCGGGTTAAACCACATGGGATGGGCTTCTCAAGGCTTTAACACATGACGGCACTGTGGCCCTGTATGGGACAGTTCTTCTTGGATGGACGGGGTGAGTGATGGTGCCAGCAGCCCAGACACAGCCTGGTCCCTCCCCCTTCCACGTCCAGCCCCTGCGTCCTGGCTCTGCCGTCCACTCAGTGAGTCACAGGCTCCTCCAGCAGAGAGATAGGCCCTCAGGGAGGCCGCCCAGTCAGGCTGCCATCCCTGCCCGTCTTGCACTTCTTCTGAGCCTGTTCTGGCTGCTCCATAATTTCTTGCTGCTTCACGAATAGTCTGAAAGGTCACTTCTCTGCCAGCCCCTAAGCACACGACACCAAGAGCTTTCCTCCCTTCTGTTCACAAGGGCCGCCGAGGCCTGTGTCTGTATCACGCTCCCGCCTGGGCTCGCCACTCCAGGCTGCCAGGCACACGGGTAAAGGCCCTCGCCCCTTGGGGTCAGGCGGGATCAAGCAGGGGCCGCTCTGTCACCCTCACCCCCTGCCTTGGACCCATTTCTCCAGCACTGCCCTGGGGCTTAGAGGAGCAGCTAAGCAAGAATCCCCCGCAGGAGTGGGGAGACCCAGCCACGCACTCACCGCCCCTTCTCCAGACAAATCATCAGAGCCTGGCATGTGGCTGGCACTCAAACTAGACACAGGGAAGTATTGCCCAGACACAGCTCCAGCAGCCAACCTAACAGACCCAGCTGGCAGAGCTGGTGGCCTGGGAGGAAGACAGACAATAGGGAAACAACGTGCCCAGGACAACGCGGGAGAACCCCTCCATCTGCTGGGCATGTCTGCCGCCGAGCCCTAGGCCATGCGTGCTCCATGCGCTCTTACTTTTTAATCTTCAATATCTGTAAAATGGGCGGGAGGGGGCTAGTTTCAGAGAGTGGTTGGTTCATATAAGGTCCCTGGGTGGTGCAAATGGTTCACTTGCTCAGCTGCTCACTAAAAGTTTGGAGGTTCAAGTTCAAGTCCACCTAGCCCTGGCGGCGAGGTGGTTAAACGTTTGTCAACCAAAAGGTCAGCAGTTTGAATCCACCAGCCGCTCACTCCTTGGAAACCCTATGGGGCAGTTCTACTCTACTCTGTCTTATAAGGTCGCTATGAGTTGGAATCCACTAAATGGTGATGGGTTTGAGTTTTTTGGGTTTTTTTTTTTTTCTTTTGGTTTAGAGGTGCCTCAGAAGAAAGACCTAAAGATCAACTTTCGAAAAATCAGCACTGAAAACTCCATAGACCCTCAGACGTAACCAAACACCTTAGAGATTGGTCTTCTGGGTTTGAAGGCTTAGGAACTTAATCTCACAGGACAACTCAGTCAACTGGCATAATATAGTCCACAAAGTTCATGTGCTGCATCCTAGTGCAGTGAGTAGCGTCTGGGGTCTTAAAAGCTTGTGAGCAGCCATCTAAGATACAACCACTGGGCTCTACTCATCGGGAGCAAAAGAGAAAGAAGGAAACCAAAGTCTCAGAGAAGAAACCAGTCTACAGGACTAATCACAAGCCTCATCTACCCTGAGACCAGAGGAACTAGATGGTGCCCGGCGACCACTGCTGACAGTTCTAATTGGGGCCACAACAGAGGGACCCTGATAGAATGGGAGAAAAACACAAAACAGAACTCAAATTCTTAAAAAGTCCAGAATTGCTCGACCAATTGAGAGTAGAAGACTCCCTGAGACTGTTGCCCTAGGATACTCTTTAAACCTTGAACCGAAACTATCCTCTGAGGCCACTTTTTAGCAAAAAGGCACACAAAACAAACAATATTACCCATGAGCACAGTGATCTATTAAAAAAAAAAAAAATCGTATGAGACTAATAGGTCAACAATGACTTTAAAGCAAAGACAAGAACATAAGGGGGCAGGGAAACTCGAGACCCAGAAATGGAACAAACAGAGCACAATTAAAGAGAATGTCGACACACTGGGAAAAATGTAACTAATGGGAACCTGATTTGCTGTGTAAACTTTTACTGAAAACACAATAAAATATTAGTTAGAAAAGAGAAAAAACCCACGAAGCACAGCACTGACGCACACAGAGACATCATGGGTCGGAGTGGACTCCGCGGCAGCTGGGTTTTGACACTTGTTCTCTCCACCAGTCCTGCTGTGGCCGCACAGAGACAGCCACCCAGAAGCCCCTTGAAGAAGGCCCCTTCCCTGGCTGTAACATGTAGCCCCTAGCGGTCATCTCCTTCAGGGTCAGCCTCAGCTGGAGAGGTCACGCCCTTTCTGGGCAGCCACATCTGGTGGGTAAGCGAGAAGGGACATGGAGGGCCAGGCACTGCGGCATGACGCTGGATACCAGACAGGCAGCTCTTGCCCTGGGCTCCCAGCAAGGTCGACCGAGGCCTTGTCAGGCCCACGTCACCATCAACCACATCCTCCACCCAGGCCAGTCCCTCCATGTATATGTGGATCTCTCCCATACATCTGGCACCCCCAACTCCGACACAGCATCTGTTTCCAGAAAACCCAGCCTGAGACAGTTGTTTTGGAGTGGTCTGGGAAGGCAGTCAGAGACGGGGCTTGGAGCTAAACACTCCAAGTAGGTGGACCAATCCTAAAACTTTGACCAGGTGAGCGTGGGGAGGGTGGGCCACTAGAAGGCTCTTCTCCTGCAGTGGGAGCATGGAGGAAGCCCAGGACTAAGCCCAAGACACGATGGTCAGAGGGGCTGAACTTCAAGGACCGTGGAACATCCAACCAAGGCAAGCCTGTGAAGTCACATTCAGGGGCCTGGAAACCTGGAACTGCACCACATGGATGATTTTGACTCCTTAGACTCCCAGGAGCCCTGGTGGCACAGTGGTTAAGCACTCAGCTACTAACCAAAAGATTGACGATTCAAAACCACCAGCCACTCCACTGGAGAAAGATGTAGCAGTCCGCTTCTATAAAGATTTGCAGCCTTGGAAACTCCATGGGGCAGTTCTACTCTGTCCTATAGGGTCGCTATGGATCACAGTAGACTCAGCCGCAATGGGTAGATTCCTCTGACCTTTCTGGACCTGCAGACACGGCCCACCCATCCTGCAAGAGCCACTCTGCCACACCCCTGCCCCTCTGGAAGGTGGTAGAGGCCCCTTCCCCACGATGCAGCACACAGCACAATCATGGCCTGTCCTGCCACCCCTCCATCATCTCTCTGTCTAATTCCCCACCCTGGCCCCTTCAGTTAGGACTGTAACTGGGGTTAAGTCACATTACATCCCCACAGGGGACATGCCGGGAGTGATACGGGAGGAAGGGGACTCGGTGGGGAGACCGGGCAGCATGTACCAGCAGAAGCTAGGGGCGTACATGTGAGATTACATTCTGAGGGTGCTTGATCAGGGGGCTGGTCACAAAATCCTAGAGGATAGAGCACACAATTCAATACCCTGGCAAGGACGCTAAGTGATGATGTAAACTGACTATTAGAATAGCTTCTAGAAGCATGGGGAAAGCGATGGCCCATTCTAAGTGACATTGAAATGCTGAATTGCTGCACAGACCATAGAGGGAGGGGTTAGAAAGCTCAGGGCAGTGGGCAGGCTGGAATGGATATGCTATGTGTGGCCAGAAGACCACCAGATAGTTCTGTTCCACAGGAAGCCCAGGACACACCGTTCACCAAATCCATGAGGAATGTGCTGATGAGAAGGCACTGGTATTTCTAAAACAGCCCTCTCCTACAGAGTCAACCCCATGTAGGAGAGGCCATAAGGGCTTGGTTTAGTTAGCAATGGGCTGATGGAACCAAGAAAAGTTAGAAGTCAGGAGAAGGTGATTAACCATCAGAAGCCAGGTCCCAAGTATAATGACAAGCAAGGTTGGAGGGACGGCCAAGGGGACCTAATCCACAGAGAGTTAGTAGAACGAAACATCCCTAGGAGCAAAATAGATGGGCAGCCTATAAAGACACTGCTCAGCTGATACCATCAGAAGAGGCCAAGGAGGGATGCGTGGGAGACTGAGGATGATCATCCCAACAGAAGTCACAATCTCCTTTCTCAATCAATTGCCAGACCTGAACCAGTTTTCAGAACCAGACCCATTGACTGAGGAGGTGGATGGGTGCTGGGAGGAAGGATCCTGCAACCACCTGGCAATTATACTTGGTCATGACACCTCCAGGCCTTCCCAAAGGAAATCACAGCCAATTGCTCAGGTAACTGTGTACAGTTGGATACAGGGTCTGAGTTGACATTAATACCTAGAGACCCAAAGCATTATCATGAGCCCCTGTTAGAGAGTGGGGGCATATGGAGGACAGGTAACAAATGAGGCCCTGGTCGATGTGCAGATTACAGTGACAGCACTGGATCCATGAACCCACTTCATGGTCATTTCCCAGTTCCCAAATGTAGAATCAGGCTCAAAACTTGGCAATTGGCTCAACCACCACATTGAGACCTTAGTCTTAGAGTCAAAGCCATCGTAATGAGGAAGATCAAGAAGAAGCCTCATTAACTCCCTCCACCCCCAGTCAAGACAGTAAATAAAAAACAATAACACACCTCAGGGAGAATAGCAAAGATGAGTGCCACCCTTGAGGATCCAAAGGGTGCAAAAGTTGTGGTCCCATCATATCTCTGTTTAATTCACCAGCCTAGACCCTTCAGAAGTGGAATGGACTCTGGAAGACAACTGTAGGATTCTGTAAGTTCAACTAGTACCCCCTAGCATGGCCACCATGCCAGATGTGGTATGATTGTTGGAGCAGATTAACAAGGCCTCAGGACATGGAATGTGCACATTGATTTGGTGGATGTATTCTTTCCTATCCCCAATTAGAAAAGAGGATCAGAAACAGTTTGCACGCACATGGAATGAACAACAATAAACATTTACATTTTTACCCCAGGGCCATATTAACACTCACGCCCTCTGTCATAATGCAGTCTGGAGATATGTAGACCATCTGTATATCCTTGTTCCAGAACATACATCACACTGGATTTCACATTGTTCCACTAGGTCTATGGTTGTGTCAGACGAGCGAAAGGTAGCTAGCATGCTGGAGGCCTTGGTAAGATACATGCTCTCCACAGGGTGGAAGATAAACCATATGAAGATTCAGGGACCTGCCACATCAGTAAAAATTTTAGGCTCCAGTGGTCAGAGGCATGCTGAGACCTCCTCCAAAGTAAAAGACAAATTATTGCATCTCACACCTTCTCCCATGAAGAAGGAAACACAATAGCTGGAGAGTGGGGGTTCTTCAAGTTCTGGAGGCATCGTATTCCATACCTAAGTCGGCTGCTCCTACCTTTTTACCAGGTTACATAAAAGGCTGGTGGCTTTGAGTGGGGCCATGAGCAGGCAAGGGCTCTGCAGCAGGTACAGCCTTCAGGACAAGTGACACGTATCCCTGCTTCTTGGACCATATGGTCTGGCAGGCTCTATGGTGTTGGAGGTGTCAGCAGTGGGAAAAGATATAAGCCCCAGAGGGGAATCACAGTGAGGACCCACAGGGTACTGAAGCAAGGCCATCTGCAGTGGGTAATTATACACCATTTTTAAAAATGTTGTTGTGGTAAAATCTGTATAATAAAACATTTGCCGTTTTAATTATCTTAAGCATAGAATTCATTGACGTTTATTACACTCACCATGTGTGCCACCATCACCACTATTCACTTCCAAATGTTCTTCGTCACCCTTAGCAGAAACTCAGCACCTCTGAAGCAATAATTACCCACGTCCCCCTGCCTCCTGCCCCTGGTAACCTCTGATAAACTTTGGTCTCTGTGTATGCGTAGTCTAGATATCTCATGTAAGTGAAATCATACAGCATCTCTCCCTTTGTGTCTGACTAATTTCAATCAGCATAATGCTTTCAAGGTTCATCTATGTCACAGCATGTATCAGAACTTCATTTTTTTGGCTGAACACACTCCACTGTAAGGACAGACCACATTTTGTGTATCCATTCATCTGTTGATGGATAATTGGCTTTTTTTCACCTTTTGGCTATTGTTAATAGTACTACGATGAACACTGATGTACAAGTATCTGTTTGAGTCTCTGATTTCAAATCTCTTGGTGTATCCTCCGGAGCGGAATTGCTAAGTCATGTGGTAATTCTATGTTTAACATTTTGAGGACCCATCAAACTTTTCTACAGTGGCTGCACCATTTTACATTCCCACCAGCAACGGATGAGGATTCTGAGGTATCCTATGCTCTTCAACACTTGGTATTGTCCATTGTTTTGATTATAGCCATCCGAGCATTGTCTTTGGAAAACTAACTCCTGGAAGAGACTGAACACCTGACCATGGGACAGAGGCCCTCCAAGTCATTGGGCCAGGTGTGCCAACAATAATCCTTCATGAGATGGAAGTAGTACTTTCTAGATTGCTCATGAGCAGGATCAGAGGGCACAGGTGAGCTGCATGAGCAGGGTGCCCAGACCCCCATGGCACCCTTGACTGTGCATAGCACCCTCCCTCAGCTGACACCTCGGCCTGTTGGGGTATCCCACACAATTAGCTGGAGAAGGAGGAGACTCTTATGCTAGGATAGCAAAAGGGCTGGCTCAGCAGGTGGTTGAGTGTTGGGTGTGTGCTGCAAATGGACATCGGATCCACTACAGCCCACTAGGAGAAGCTTTGAAGGATAGTAAGGAAGGAAAGCCCTGCATAGCCCACCCCCACTCCAAGCCTACCCTCATGCCCCTCCTTCCCTGAGCCCATAAAAAAAAAAAAAAGCAAACCCGTTACCATCTGCCCGATTCTGACTCATAGTGACCCTGTAGGACAGAGTAGAACTGCCCCACAGGGTTTCCAAGGAGCAGCTGGTGGATTCAAACTACCGACCTTCTGGTTAGCAGCCGAGCTCTTAACCACTACACCACCAGCCTA
Organism: Dugong dugon; assembly: GCA_030035585.1. Lineage (NCBI taxonomy): Eukaryota > Metazoa > Chordata > Mammalia > Sirenia > Dugongidae > Dugong > Dugong dugon. The sequence continues at coordinate 3,570,876 of CM057471.1, forward strand.
TCAGGAAGAAGCAAATTCATCCCCTCAAACAGCTCCTTCTACTGACCTTTTAGGAGAGAAAGAATTACACCCTTAGGGACTTGTCTTGAATTTTCCTCAATACTGACTACGAAAAACTGTTTGTATTTCCCTGGAAAAGAGCATCAGAAACTGCATTTGAAGCATTTTTAATACATGTCAGCAGGTTCTAAAGCCTGCACACAGCTAATTTCGTCCATGTGGGTCTATAGTTCCAAAATAAAACTTCACACAGACCCAGAATGTTCTCTCGTTCCTTGCGTACTCAGAGCACATTTACAAGGGTGGATAGAGTCAGACCGTGCCAGAGGGTGGAGGGAGGGGAGGAGAGAGGGAGGGAGAGGGACAAGAAGAGAAAAAGAAAGAGGAGAGAATGAGGGAGAGAGAGGGAGAGCATGAAGCTGGGAGACAGGGAGAGGGAGAGAGAGGGAGAGCATGAAGCTGGGAGACAGGGAGAGGGAGAGAGAGGGAGAGCATGAAGCTGGGAGACAGGGAGAGGGAGAGAGAGAGACAGAGAGAGAGGGAGAGCATGAAGCTGGGAGACAGGGAGAGGGAGAGAGAGGGAGAGCATGAAGCTGGGAGACAGGGAGAGGGAGAGAGAGGGAGAGCATGAAGCTGGGAGACAGGGAGAGGGAGAGAGAGAGACAGAGAGAGAGGGAGAGCATGAAGCTGGGAGACAGGGAGAGGGAGAGAGAGAGACAGAGAGAGAGGGAGAGCATGAAGCTGGGAGACAGGGAGAGGGAGAGAGAGGGAGAGCATGAAGCTGGGAGACAGGGAGAGGGAGAGAGAGAGACAGAGAGAGAGGGAGAGCATGAAGCTGGGAGACAGGGAGAGAGAGAGAGAGAGCATGAAGCTGGGAGACAGGGAGAGGGAGAGAGAGGGAGAGCATGAAGCTGGGAGACAGGGAGAGGGAGAGAGAGGGAGAGCATGAAGCTGGGAGACAGGGAAAGAGAGAGAGAGAGAGAGCATGAAGCTGGGAGACAGGGAGAGGGAGAGAGAGAGACAGAGAGAGAGGGAGAGCATGAAGCTGGGAGACAGGGAGAGGGAGAGAGAGAGAGGGAGAGCATGAAGCAGTGTCTGACCCAGGAGCAGGCAAACAGCTCACTCTCTAATCCCATCTTGTCCTGCATTAGCCACCCCATATTCCTGGTCCCGGGCACAGCCAGGCTCCCCACCAGTAGAGCTTGTGGCTCTTCAAGACCAAGGACCCGAGAAGTCCCTCTGCCCCCGCCTGCCCCTTCCCAGGCTCCCCACAAGCTGAGTCAGTGCGTGGTGGAGGCGAAATGGTGGCGTCCAGGCCGCAGCTCAACCTCGAGTTGCTGATGGCAGGGCTGGTGGCTGGTCTAGGGGCTGACACCCGAGAAGCTGGGCACAGGAGGCGCCGGATGTGGTGGGAAGAGGTCTCTGTCCTCAACACTCCTCCCCCTTCCAGAGTGCTCAGCTGGCCCATGGTCTCTGCCGCATGGTCCCTGCCGCCTGCTCGCTGGACTGTTGAACACTCAAGAACAGCCCTGGAGAATGGGCACCCCCAGGCTCTGGGTGGGTGGAGGAGCTAGACCAACTCTCCCTAGTTACTGAGCATTTAGTGAGCGCCAGGCTGAAAGCACCATCTCATTCTCCCATTTCACAGGCAGGGAAGCTGAGGCTTAGGCAAGGAGAGCCATCTGCTCAAGGCTGCACAGCTGAGCAGAGGCCAAGCTAGGCTCTGACCCCACTTATCTCACAACAAAGCCCTGTCCTAACCCGCCCACCCTGTTCCCCTGTCTTCCTGCCCAGCAACTCCCAGGTCCGCGGGCCCTACACACCGATGGGCAAGCTGAGGCCTGGAGAGGGGAAGCCGCTCAAAGTTGGGGGCACAGGACAGGAGCCAGGCCTCCCGCCCAGCACAGGGTGTGTCAGCTCAGTGCTGAAGGAGCCCCAGGGGTGGCAGGGGTTCCCTGGGAACCCCCTCAGGATGTGTGGGGGCTGGAAGGACAGCTGGCCAGCTATATGAAAACCCACCCCCACTGGGCTCCTGGGCTGGGGGTGAGCAGCCTGGGGGAGGCTTGGGCAGCTGGAGCTTGAGCTGGGCTGGGTGGAGGGGACTAAGGGGAGAAGGGGACAGCTAGGGCCCCCACTCGGCCCCACCCACGACTCACTCAGAAGCAGCTCCTGGCCAGAGTCCCCTCCCCGCCCACAGCCCGGCCCCAGCCTCCCTGGAAAGGGCCCAGAAGAGGGGGAGGGGAAAGTTCATTTCCTGAACAAGCCTGGAGAGAGGGAAAATACGCAGGCCGGTCCACGTGGCAGCCTCCACGCCTCCCGTCACCCGCACCCGCGCCTCCAGCTCGGCTGCTGCAGCTGGGGAGGGGCCCTGTTTGAACAGCAGCCCCCCCACCGTCCCCACCTCCCGCCCCACCACCACCCCACCCCTGCCAATCCTCTCCCCTCGTGCTCCCTCCCTGCACGCCCTTCCCAAATCCTCCCTCCTCCCCTCCCTGGGGAATCTACTTGGCTTCTCCCTTTCTCATGAGACACTGACCAGTGGAGGGTGGGGATGCACCCCAGGTCAACCCCCCACCTCTGCAGCCTGTGGCTGGTCGGCTCTGCATCAGCCCCTGGTATCAGGCTAGGGGTTCAAGTGCACCCCTGCCACCTCTAGACACGCCCGGTGTCCACAAGCCAGGTCTGCACTGGGCCCAGGGCCACAGCTGAGGCAACACAGGAGAAGGGGTCCAGGGAGAGAGCTGGAGAAGAGGGGAGACCAGAGCAGGGCAAAGCACGGCGGGGCTTCTCTCTGGGGCCATCAGAGGAGGCTCCGCCCAGAAGGGACATCTGAGCCAAGACAGGAGAGATGAGAGAGGGCGTGGGGTCTGGGCACATGTTCCAGGGGTATTATTACACACCCCTGCCTGGCCTCAAGGCAGCTGGGTGTCGCAAACGGTTAAACACTCGACTACTAGCCAAAAGGTTGGAGGTTCGAACCCACCCAGAGGTGCCTTGAAATACAGGCCTGGTGATCTACTTTTGAAAGACCACAACCTGGAAAACCATATATAGACAGCAGTGCTACTTTGCACACGTGAGGTCGCCAAGAATCGGAGTCACCTCGATGGCAACGAGCTACAAGCCTGGCCTCAGGACCACACGGGCCGAAACTGTCCTACCCACCCGTTTGTTCCTGCCCATTTCATTGGCATACTTGGCCAGACAGGTGGCACAGGGGTGGATGGCTAAGGGGCCCAAAGACCCATGCGGAGCTGGCTCCAGGAGAAGCAGAGCCCGCTAAGGAGCCGGGTGCTCAGGATTCCCAGAGAACAAGCTTGCTCAATTCTAAACCTAATTGGCATTAAATTGGACATTATAGCAGAGTAGGTTGAATTCCAAAATGTCATTAAGCAAAACATGCAGTGCAGTACAATGAGCTGTGTGCTGATAGGGGCCGTGTGCAGTGAGAGCAGGATTCGCCGCCCAAGCCTCCCAGACAGCAAAGGAGTGCGCAAGAGGAGTGGGGGGCTACCGTCCCTCTGGGAACACTTGGCCTGGGACCAGGGCCCGATGCAGAGCGGACCAGCCTCCTGCTGCCGACGGGAGAGTCCTGATGTATCTCCACCCTCCGACTTCCGGGTCTCTCGGGTCCCCCTCCCTCCTGCAGAGGCCTTGAGGCCTCGGTGTCTCAGGAAAATCTAGGGCGGGGTCAGCTCGTCTCGCTCCACCAGAGAGGAGCATGAAGCCGCCAGCCAGGCTCCGTCACCGCCCTGGCACATTGGGCCTGGGACTTGACCTTCAAAGCCTCAGGGACCTCACTGGGCAGGGAGGACAGGCCACCTCCCTCACGGGAAAAGACCGCAGGGAGAATGAGACAGGACGACATGGGAGAAACACTGGGCCAGGGCCTGTACACTGCATACAGTAGGGCTCAATTAATTGAATTGGAGCCTGAAGTGGACCCAGGCATAGCGATGATCAGATGCTGCTCACACCCTCAAAGGGGTACAATCCTCGAAGCCCACCATCAGACCACCTGACTTCCTGGGAAAGGATGGGAGGGTGCCAGCCTGTGGTAGACAAGGATACCCAGGGCCAGAGGCCAGGAGTATAGTTGGGAATGCTGGGGACTCCAGAGATGCTGGGGAGCCCCAGGCCCTTCCCCATCCCAGTCACTCAGCCATGTGGACATGGCCTCCTTACCCCTCCCCGCCCCCCCACCCCCCAACTAGGCTAAGGGTTGAGAAGACAGACCTTGTCCAGAGTCTTGTCTGGACACCAGGATGGGGAGAACTAAGCCTGGCACAGGGCGGGTGCTGACTGACTGTGGACTGAGGATCCTCAGATCCACCGTGGTGATGTGCTGTGACCACCCTTCTTAGCCAGGGGGGTTCCGTGACTGCCCCAGGACACAAAGCTAGGGAGGGGCAGGGCCTGGCTTGGGCCACAGTCTCCAAGGGCTTCCAGGCCTGCCCCTGGACCTCCAGCCAAAGCCGAGGTCAGGGCTCTGGCCTGGCTGTCCTGAGCAGGGTCTCCTCGCCCCAGCCAAGCCCAGTGCCCCCACCTCCCGTCCCCTGGGCTACCCGGGCAAAGTCCTGTCTTGGGCGGGCTTCCTCTGCCCCCTAGTGTCAGAAGATTTGGTGTGGGTGAGGAACAGTCCCTGAGATGAAGAGGGTCACAGGCCACCGCAGCCTGGCCTTGCCTACCCTGACTAGTCCCTGTAGATGGGTCTGCCGAGGAGGCCTGACCTGGGGACCTCAGTGACATCTGACCCCCTTTATAAGCCAGCAGAAGGTCCTCTGTCATGCCGCATCCCGACTTCTGCCTGCCTCCCTCCAGCTGCCCCCTGTGGGGTTCAGACACGGTGTTTCTTCTGCCTATTTCTGGCTGTCCATCCAGGCCTCGCTGGGGCAGCCAAGGGCCTTTCCCTGGCTCTCCCAGGGTACCACCAGGTCCTGGGGAGGGTCCGTGAGCACAGCCCGGAGCAGCCAGGCAGAAGGGGGCCTGGGACCTCAGCCAGAACCTGGCCACATGCTGGCAGCCATGGTGGAGGGGACAGGAGGCTAAAGGCCCACGCCGGCCGGCCTGCTCCATGGGCTGAGCCCCATGCCCGCACCCAGGGCCCTGCACCGCCATCTTGAGAGTCTCCATCATTTCTGAACAAGGCCTCCTGTTCTCATTTTGCACGAGGCCCCAAAGATTCTGTAGCCAGCCCAGATCCCGGCTCCCACATGGCCATGTCTCCCCTGGCTGAGCATCCACTGGGAAATGGGTTTTCTGCCCAGTACCAGGGTGGTCAGGGAGGTGAAGTAAGCAGAGACGGTGTCCTGGGATGGGTGGAGGGGGCAGGAGAGAGGCAGAGATGGTCAGGCTTCAGCTCTGGCCTCTCGCTCTGCAGCGCGGGCCTTGCTCACTCCTGGAGCTGGAAGACTGGCACGCATCCTGTGGAAAAGAAGCAGATGCACATTTTCCGAGATGTTTTAAACATTGTTTTGGCAATGCTTGGGCTCCTCTACGGCCTCCAAGTCATCCTGACATACAAGCCTGGCCCGAGCGTCTTGGTCCAGAGCCAGTGGTGGGCCGGCAGCCCAGCTCCCCAGCTGCCCACCTCCCTACCCTGGGGCAGCCCAGCCCCCAGCTGCCCACCTCCCCCCACCAGCAGCCCAGCTCCTCCAGTGGCCTGCTCCCCTGTGACACCCCAACTCCCAGCTGCATGCCTGCTTCACAGTACTCCAGCCCTGCCCAGTTTGTAGATTCCAGGACATACTGGGGGAGGTCAGCCTCTTTAGGGACAAAATACACCTCTCAACGAGTTTATTTCTGTAGTTGCTAAATAGCAACATGGCATCATCTGGAATTCTGCAGTGACACCGGGGTTGAGGGTTTCCTAGGCTGTGCAGACTCTTGGGTCAACTGGTGTACACACCCCCATGGTGCAGGGGGAGAAACTGAGCCCAGGGAGAGAGGGGCCTTGCCGGGATCTCAGAGGTGTGGCCAAGCTGGGGGTGGGTCCCAGGTGGTGCCTCTAATAGGTGGGAGGGGTGAAATCAGAGGGCTCTGGCCTGGGCAGGGGACGTGGTGTCAGCCCCATGGTGGTCTGGGGCAGCTACCTCCCCTGTGTTCTCTCGTTTCCCTTTGGGTCAGCCCTGTGCAGTGAGCGACCATGTTGCCTCCCTTTTACGGATGAGGAAGGGGAGGCTCAGGGGTCGAGGGGGACTTGGCCTGTCCCAGCTGGGACTTCGTGGGGCTGGTGTCCGGGGCTGTCAGGCTGCCCTCCCAGCCACATTGTACGCAGAGAAGAGGGTAAGCCCTGCCAGTACTTGGACTGCCTGCCAGGGGCTGTCACCCTGGAGGTGGGTGCAGGGACTCTGGCCTCAGCCTGCAGGGGCCCAAGGTGGCTCATTTAGAGGGTGGAAGCGGGCAGCTCTGGCCTCAAATCCCACTGGGGGATTTTCTTTTACCCCTCAAAGCCTCACCTTCCTCATCTGTAAACGGGATTAATAGCCCTACTCACAGACACTGAGTACCTCACTGCACCTAAACAACCTGGCCTGGGACCTGATTCACTGAGGGCAGACAAAACCCAGCAGAATGTTCTGGAAGTGAGGTGGCCTCTGAAGGATGAGAAGGCATTCACCAGACCGATCCACCAGGGACAGTGACCCAGGCCACCTGGAGAGCATCAGGAGGAAGGTCAGCCAGACCCCACTCTGGGCAGGGGCAGGCCCACCCCTCCTCCTGGCCCCCCTCAATGTGCTGGGGGCTTTGGGGTGGCAGCTCTCATGGGTCCCCCACCATCTCTCAGCTGGGCATCTCCAGTCCCATTGCCTGCTGAGAACCGGGCCCAGAAGAGCTAGGTGCTTGCTCAAGCCCCAAGGGAGGCCCCTTCGGGATGCCATACCAGGCCAACAGGACAGCCACACGGTCCAGCATTGGCCGGAAGATGGGCTGGGGACAAGCCGTGGGTGAGCCATCCCTCCCGCGGGAGCATGGGACTGTGATACAGAGATGGGGCACCCCATGGGCATCCCCAGAGCTGCTAAGCTGCCACATGAGGGCAGTGCCCCCCACAAGGCTGCCTGGCCACAGTACATTGTGCAGGTGAGAAATAAGTGCTTGCTGATGGAACCCCTGGGGTGTGGGGGTTACTGGTCACCAGCAAACTCCAGGCTATGGTACCAAGGGCTCTTCTTGTTCCTCCACCCCCCTCTCGAGGCCACATCTGGACTGGAGTTCATGTCCCTGTGTGCACAGGTGCATGGTGGTGGAGGGTGGCCCACAGATGGGGGTGGGGATGAGGAGGACAGCTGCACGTGATCCCCAGGAGCTCTGCTTCCTGCTTGCCTTCAGCTCAGCTGCCCCTGGGGCCCCAGGTCAACATCATGCCTCAAAGCACCCAGTGCCAGGTGACCACACCTCCCAGTCCCAGAACTGGAATGGATATGTGACCTGAGGCAATGGCAGAGCAGAGGAAGCCACATGAGCCCTAGGGAGCAGGGTCACAGGGCAATGCAGAGATGTGACCCCATGGGGCTCCCCAGAGAGGCACAGCTGTTACTGCCAGTCTAGCCCTCTGTGATGGTTACTGCTATGTGTCAGCTTGGCTAGGCAGTGATGCTCAAACACTATGTAATCATCTTCCATTTAGTGATCTGATATGAGCAGCCAATCAGTTGGAAGAGGATTTTCTTTGTGGGTGTGGCCTGCTTCTAGTATATAAATGGATGTTCTGGCAAAGCTCACTCTCTCTCTCAACCACACTCTCCGTGTTACCTGACCTCCCGTTCTGCAGACGTAGGACTGCAGAAGTCTCTGGCCTGCTGCCTGTGATCATTAAGGTTGTGTGTCAACTTGGCTGGGCCGTGATTCTCAGTGGTTTGGCAGTTATGAAGTAGTTTTGCAGCTATGTAATGCTGTAATCACCTCCATGATGAAATTTCATATAATGTGATCACCTCCACACCTCCATGATGGGATCTGCTGTGAGTAGTCAGTTAGTTGAAAGGGAGTTTCCTTGGGGATGTGGCCTGCATCCAATACAGGTGGACTTTCTGGCAAGGCTCACGGGCTTTTGCTCGCTCTGTATCCTACAGCTGGCTCCTGATCATCTGACCTCTGGTTCTTGGGACTTGAGCTAGCAGCTTGCCTGCCATCTTGCCTGCTGATCTCGGGATCTCTTGGTCTTCAAAGCCTGTGCGCCAGAGCCCTGCTGTCTGACTTGCTGATCTTGGGTTCACCAGCCCCTGTAACTATGTGAATCTGGAGAAGCCTCCAGTCTGACCCATGGACTTGGAACATTCCAGCCTCTACAACCACATGAGCCATTTCCTTGATATAAATCTCTATATATATTTATACACTTTACTGGTTTTGCTTCTCTAGAGAACCCGGCCTAAGACACCACCTGAACTGCAAATTTTGGATTTGTCAGCCCCCAAGATTGCATGAGCCATTTCCTTGAGGTAAATTTCTCTCTATATATATCTGTATATGCTTTACTGGTTCTGCTTCTCTAAAGAACAGAAACTAAGACACCTCTTATGGCCCAGCTGGACTGCCCTTCCTGCCCAGGATGCCTGAGAGATGGCCCATCAGAGCCTCAAGATAGCAGTGCCCTCTCTCAAACTGACGCCAGTGGATGCCAGGCCCTAACAAGCAGGGGACCACAGTGGACCCCAGTGATGTCTTGGGTCTCCATATGCCCTCCATACACCCACCTGCTATGGTTCCCCCACCTCTCCAGGAGGATGGTAGAGCACCCTAGCCACACCCAGCCTCACTCGGAGGTCCCCCAGGAGAAGAACTCAAATTCCCAAGATGGAGCATCAGAACCAGGGCCCAGTTGGAACAGGAACCCCCACCTCAGGTGGATCTCCTGGGGCCCACATGTGAAGGCCACTAGCCCAGAACCAACCTGGCACCTTGGCCCCAAATCGGCTGGGCCAAGTTCACTGGCATTAACTCTTCGGAGTCTGGCAGCTCACAATTGAGGAAATCAATCTTATTTACTGCCACATGGCCCTAATAGGCTGCCAACGCATGTCTTGGGTGGCTCCTCCCCACTCCCCAATAACACTATCTTGATTCCTCAAAGTGCATCTCTGCTGTGGCCACAGTGTCCACTCAGACACTTACTGAGCACCTGCACTGGGCCAAGTCCTGGGAATACAGGAGGAAGGAGACCCATCCTTGGAGGTCATGGCACATGGCAGAAGTAGACCATTGCATAGTAGCCCCAGAAGGAGCAAAAGGAGTAGGGGTGCAGAGGAGGGGTGCATCACCCAGCCAGTGCCAGGGAAGGCCCCCCAGGGCTCTCGCTGTGAACTGAAGGTGAGGAAGAACAAGGCAGTGTATTGGGGTCTCTACGTGTGCTTTCTCCCACACACACCAGCTACAGCTCCTCTCTTCTCCCTCCGACTCTCTCCGCCAGAGCCGGGACAGACCCCACAAGTCAAAAGACACAGTCCTCCACAAATACTGGATGAGACCACTATTACAAGAACTCAAGAAAATATTTAAACACAGAAAGAAACATTTGATGTTTATGAGGATGGGGATGGAGGGAGAGGGGAATTCACTAACTAGATAGTAGACAAGAATTATCTTAGGTGAAGAGAAGGACAACACACAATACAGGGGAAGCCAGCACCCCTGGACTAAACTGAAAGCTAAGAAGTTTCCTGAACACAACCAAACACTTCGAGGGAGAGTGTAGCAGGGACGGGGGTCTGGGGACCATTGTTTCAGGGGACATCTAGGTCAATTGGCATAACAAAGTTTATTAAGAAAATGTTCTTCCTCCCACTTTGGTGAGTGGCATCTGGGGTCTTAAAAGCTAGCAAGCGGCCATCTAAAATGCATCAATTGGTCCCAACTCACCTGGAGCAAAGGAGAATGAAGAATAACAAAGACACAAGGAAAATATTAGCCCAAGAGACAAAAGGGGCCACATAAACCAGAGACTCCATCCACCTGAGACCAGAATAACTAGATGGTGCCCGGCTACCACCAATGACCGCCCTGACAGGGAACACAACAGAGAGTCCCTGACGGAGCAGGAGAAAAGTGGGGTGCAGAACTCAAATTCATGTAGAGACCAGACTCTATAGTCTGACTGAGACTGGAGGGACCCCAGAAGACATGGCCCCCGGACTCTCTGTTGGCCCAGAACTAAAACCATTCCCAAAGCCAACACTTCAGACAAAGATTAGACTGGACTATGGGGCATAAAATGATACTCGTGAAGAGTGTGCTTCTTAGTTCTAGTAGATACATGAGACTAAATGGGCAGCTCCTGTCTGGAGGCGAGATGAGAAGGCAGAAAGACATGGGAGCTGGTTGAATGGATACAGGGAATCCAGGGTGGAAAGAAGGAGTGTGCTGCCACATTACGGGAATAGCAGCTAGGGTCACATAACAATGTGTGTATAAATTTGTGTCTGAGAAATTAACTTGAGCTGTAAACTTTCACTAAAGCACAATTAAAAATAAAAAAAGACACCGTCCTCCAGACCGCCAGATCTGCCTGAGACTTCAGAAACCAGCCATAAGCTTCTGATCTGTTGGCTACAAATTCAGGGATTCCCACTATCCCCTTGGATTGAATAATTTCTTAGAACCATTCACGGAGGCCAAGAAAGCTCTAACAATTACAGCCTTATTACAGCAAAAGGACACAAATGAAGAGGCACATAGGGTGAAGTCTGGGAGAGTCCCCACTGAGGAGCTTCCTTGTCCCCAAGAACATGCTACCTCCCCATAATTCAACATGCTACCGCCCCATAATTCGACATGCTACCTCCCCATAATTCGTCATGCTACCTCCCCATAATTCGACATCTGTCACCAACCAGGAAGCTCACAGAGATTCCGTGTCCATAGCTTTTATGTTGGGGCTACATTACATAGGCATGAAGGGCTGAATCACTGCCCACATGGCTGAACTCAACACTCAGCCCACTCCCCTGAGGTCAGGCTGATATTTCGGGGTGGATCTTTCTGGCCTGGCCAGCACCCCCACCCCCCAAGAATCAGTTTATTAGCAAAGAGTCCCATCACTGAGGAATTCCAGGGTTTTAGAGGGTCTCTCTCCAGAACCAAGGAAAAAGACCAAATCCTCTGGGAAAGGTGAACTGTGAACGCCACAGGCAGGTAAAAAGAGGGCAGAAAAGTCTGGGTGGAGGGAAGAGGTGCAGAGGGGCAGACAAGGTGGGGTCCATTCTGGGAGCTGAGCTGGGCTTGAGAACCTTCTTCAGAGTCAATCTGGACTTGCCCTCAGAGGGTTTTTGGCCAGGGAGCAATGCACTGAGTTGACAGCCTCGCTGTGAGATTAGGGTTAGGGATGGATCGTGGAGGGGTCACGGACAGAAGTGGGAAATACAGTGGTGCCATTGCTGCAGGCTCCCGGGGGCAGTGATGTTGGCCTTATGAGGAGATAGCCGTGGGGATGACAGTGGGGATGGAGAGAAACGGGCAGGATAGGGGCTGTTCCCCCAGACCCCGCTGGAGCCTCTGGGGTAAACTCCTCAGCATCTATCGGGCCCCAAACCGGCCTTGAGAGTGAGCCTTCTCTCTCTTTTTCACATATTGTATTCTTACTAAATTGAAAGAATCATCGGACCACTGGGAAGGAAGACCAGTGCCATGGAGATGCTTGGGACAGACTCCAGTCCACTGATTTGCACAAACATGGGATGTTCTGGGGCAGGGCCGTGGGGTGAGCCACCGTGGACGGTCAGTCACACTACTCAAGACTGACCAGGGGCCACGCTCATCTCCCCCAGACAGCCACAGCGGGGCAGGACACAGCACCCCTTCTCGACAACGGGCATCTGCAGGGCTGGGCTGTCTGTCAATCTGGTTCTCTGTTGTCGAGTTGTTTTACAAGTTTATTTCTTCCCCTTTTGCTCCAGCAGCACTGATGCCCTTACTCCTCGGACTGTTGTCCGTCTTCAGGCAGGACAGACGCCAGGGGAGCCCTGGAACCGTCCGATTTGTCTGTGTCAGGGGGCAGGGGAGCCAAGTAAAGGGACGCAAGGAGGGTTGGAAACTCGACAGCAGACAGGAGCCCCACATGCTGGCAAACCCCGACCGCGGGGGTCTCTCCTGCCCCCTCCCACCCAGAGGCCCTGGTCCTCCGCAGCCAAGCCTAGCATTTACCTGGGCCTCCTGACCATGGTCCAGTCTGTTACCCACCATGTCCCCCCCAGCCACACCCTGTAGCCCTGTAGCTGGGAAATAAGGGCCCTGTGCCTTGTCCCTCTGCTTGTTCATCTCCACCTTCCTCTACAGCCAGGCACACCTGGCACAGCTCCCCGAAAGCAGAAGCCAAGACACAGACGTGTGGAGGCAGCCTGGCTTAGCAGGTTGCCTCTGTAACAACCCCCAACGTCCCTGGTCAGCTCTTGGCCAAGTGCCGTGCTGGAAGCTTTACACACCTGTGGTCATGTGGGCGATTCCATTATTATCCCATTTTACAGATGGGCAAACTGAGGCCCAGGGAGCATAGTGACATGCCCGAGCCCACACAGCCAGGGCCGGGATGCGAGTCCATCTCACTGCACACCACCACACTGCAACACTCCTTCCAAAGCACAAAAGGGCCCATGCAGCCCCCCTGTGGCTCATTAGGACTGTTACCCCGGGCCGAGGGCAAACTGGGGGCTCATGGGCTCAGCCCAACCCCAACAGCACTGACTGTGCACCTTGTGTGTCAGGCACTGGGGCCCCACTGAGGAGAGGAGGCAGGCACGGGAGAAGGCGGGCCACGGGACAGTGCGTGAGAATCCTCGTGGGAAAAGCCACAGCTAGGACCCCACTGAGCCGGAGCAGGCAATCAGAGGGGTCGGGCCAGCCGCAGGCAGGCAGTCACTGGAGTTGTGATGAACTCCTGAGAGGGAAACCACTGCATCTCTGGGACTCCACCACATGGGGCAGGGACCCTCTGAGAATACAATGAAAACACAGACCCTTCCCCAGAGGCAACACACACATGCCATGCCCACAACGCAGGGTACCCGGACTGGGGTCACCGAGCTCCAAGATGGCCCGATGACCCTGACCTCCTGGGGTTCACACTCTTGGGTAAGCTCCTCCCACAATGTGTCAGGGCTGCCCTGTGAGAAAAGATGGTGCCAGAGAGCCGCCTTAGAGAAGAGCCACCGTGGGAGCCAGCTGAGCTGCGGCTGGCGGGCAGCCAGCAGGACACAGTGTGAGTTCCGGGCTAGCTCATAAAAGGCATCGCTGCTTCCGCCTTGGCCTGCTGGATCACCTGCACTGGGGGAAGCCAGCCGCCATGTTGTGAGGATGCTCAAGCCACCCGTGGACAGCCCCTGTGGTGGGAAGCCATGAGAGGGAGCCACCTCGGGAGAGAGCCCTCCAGCCATAGTCGGACCTCCAGCTGCCATCGGCCAGCAGCCTCAGGGAGGCCCAAGATGGAACCACCCACCAGGCTGATCCGGACTCCTGACCCAAAGAACTGTGAGCTGAAAAATGACTGCTTATTGAAATCCACTAAGTTTTGAGGGTGGTGTTTTACATAGTGATAGATAACTAAGACACAGACAGGCCCTCCGCACCCTCCTCGCCCAGAAAGAGAAGGTGCTAGCCCTTGCCCCAGGACCCAACCCTTCCGAGTGGGCCCAGCACGGTCACTCAGCTCCCGGGGGCACAGTGGGTGGCTCAGGGGAGGGACGGTGAGTCAAAGTGGGGGAGTTGTTCTCCCGGGACCCGCTGACAGACAGCAGGGTGACTGAGGGGGACGTGGTGTGCCCTCCCCCCAGGAGAGCCTCAGACCAGCTCCAGCCCAGGGATGAGGAAGGGGAGGCTGTGCCGACGGTGGCCCTGGCTTCCTCCTCGGCCAGCCCTCACCGCCTGCCGGAGCCCGTGGCATCCCTCATCCCAGAGACAGCATGAGGCAGGGTGCATGACAAGGGTGGTCGAGACTGTCACATAAAGGCCATCTGAGCCTGCTGACGGCCGCCATGCCCAGGACGAGTCTGACTTATTCTCTAACTAGCAGGGACGTGATTTCTGAGAGAAGGGTGTTCCGGAGCCTCCACTGCCAGCCAGTGCCATCGTCTCCAGCCAGCCAGCCGGCCGGCCGTCACACACCCTTGCAGCCACCTTAGCCTGTTTTCACAGCTTCTCCGCCCAGAGGCTGGTGCAGAGCTATTGGTTTGCCAACGGTGCCTTCTAGAAGGAGAGGCAGAGAGCTGGCCCAATTTGTGATGTCTTCCTTAGCTGATAACTAGGGAGAGCAGCTTCGTTTTCTTCCTCAGGGATCAAAGATGCCCATCAGGTCCTACTTGAACTGCGAGTCTCTGGGGGCACAGATGGTTAAGCACTCGACTACCAGCCAAAAGTTTGTTGGTTCAAACCCACCCAGAGGCGCCTCGGAAGACAGGCATGGTAATCTGCTTCTGAAACATTACAGCCTTGAAAACCCTATGGAGCAGTTCTACTCTGCACACATGGGGTCACCGTGAGTCGGAATCGACCTGGCAACTAATAACAGTCTGTGAAGATGCTTCAATCTCTCATTCTTAAACAGAAATCCCAGACTGTGACAGGGGCTCTCTGACCCAGCGAAGATTCTGAAGCCCCACCCTGGAGCGCTATTTGCAGAATGCTGTGCGGGGGGGACGTTCAGGGCAGCACCAGCTCGTGAGATCCCCACCGACGAGGGCTGGGGAGGGGCCCACAGCGGCCGGGGAGAAGAACGGGGCAGCTCCGTACACGGTCAGGAGAGAGGGCCATGCTCCTTGGTGGAAGACAGAAGTTGTAGAAGGCTATCCTGTGTGACCCCATCCGTGTGCCACAGATGGCGGCGCGTCACGGGTGGTACGTGCATGGAAACATTCTGGAAGGGCGAGCCCAGCGTGTCAGAGGGGCCGGTGGAGCGCAGGCAGCATCTTCTCTCCTGGAACACACACTCACGCACCCATGCGTCAGTGCAGAACCTGACCTGGCAAGAATCAGAGGCCACTAACTTGCTGTGTCTCCTGCGTCCAACATCTTCCCTTTGTTGGGCCTCAGTTTCCCCACTGATCCCCCAGAAGGTCGCTCAGGGCTGGGCCCCCAGAAGGCTCAGCCAACGCCACACTCCATCCCAGGGAGCCCAGGCCTTGCTCTCTGCTCCCAGCCTGCAAGGGGCCCCGGACAGTGCACCTGGCCCCCCAGTCCCAGTGGGGTTGGATTTAGGCCATAGCTGCAGGGTGACAGGTGCCTGGAATGAGACACCCCTCACCATCCAGGTTGGAGACCCACTGCCTGGGGTAGATCTTCCCACTATTCCTACCCACTCCCCATGCTAGGCAGAGCCAGAGGGGGCTCCTGAGCTTGGCCAGCCAACACCGAGCTAGGCGTGACCCCTGAGGCCCCAGGCTGCCTGTGCTTTTCCAGCTTCCTCTCCAGTGGGGAGCCACGAGGCCAACACCTTCCCCACCAGGGTCTCCCGCAGAAAGCCGGCCCAGGGGGTGACACGCAGGTGAGGGGAGCTGACTGGGTTCAGAGGCCAGGGCGCCTAGGGGGGTTTGGCGGTGGCTGCTCCTAAATTCAGTGGCATCACACGTGCCCGAAGGCCCTGCCCCCCCATCTTTGTACAGTCCTCAGTTCAATGCACCCTCACCTCGTCTTTCCTTTGAAGGGTTAGTGAAGAGAACCCCCTTACCAGCCAGGCCTTTGACATTCATCCCCCTCGCCCCACTGACTCTGAAGACCCCCTCCTCAGAAGCCATCACCAGCACAAGGCTCAGAGGGCAGGCTGCTTGCAAGAGACAGAACCGGGCCAGAACCCAGCTCCCGGACCGCACCTGGGGCTCCTGCCCTCCCGCTCCCAGGCAACTTTCCCAGGTGGAAAGTCTAGCACAGAGCACCAGCCCAAAGGACAGTGCAGCCCACTGCCAAGGCCAGCAGGCGGCAGGAGGATGACAGAGAGCTCCCTGCAGTGCGGAATGCCAGCAGCTACTTTCCACGGAAAAAAAATGTCCTCAGGCCCCCAGAGGCCAGGGCCCCAGCCCATGACTCATGCTCTGCCGCTGCTGAATGACTTCCCAGAGAGACGGCAGCCCCTCCATCTGATCCAGGCTCCCCGCAAGGCCCGAGCCCCATTGAGGGCCCCACCTCCAGGCTGAGCCCCAAGGCCAGACCCTGAGTCCCTGTGGCAAGCCCTGGGCTCCTCTGCCCCACCTGGCAGTGGGCGGGAGAGCCAGCCTGGGCCTGGCCAACACACGGTAGCACGTCCCCTCGGGCCCACACGTCCTGCCTGTACAATATCTCGTCCACAGGAGGTCTGCTGGGGGGCCTGAGGGTGGGCTCCAGGGGGTCCCCCAGCTGCGCTCTGAGCCCAGGGCCTTGGTCTCATGTCTGGCACCGGGCAGGTACCTGCTCCTCTTCCCCAGGTCATCGGGCTTCTCTGGTTGATTTTATTTCAAGAAATTTTCTGAGATTAAACATGGGGATGACCCTCAGCTAGGCCAACGTAAGGCTCCACCTGGCATGACCTCCTCAGAGGTGGCAGTGCTGACACGGCTTTACGGTGGTCCTGGGCTCTGGAGGTGGCAGGGTCTGAAGCAGTCCACAGAGGCAGACTCTGGGCTTCGGCGGGGGGCAGGGGCGATCTCTGGGGACCCCTGGTTTCCTGCCTCAGACACCCCAGGACCTCTGGGGCAGGGTTCAGCACCCTCTTCTCTGCAGTGATGATAACACTCAACTTCGACTGTCTCGGAGCCTGCCAGGTCCCCGTCAGGAGGTACCCTCTGGGGACCGGGCCTCTCTGGGCTATCTGGAGGCTCCACACCTGCAGGCCCCTGACCTGGGGTCAGGACGTCCAGGAGGAGCACAGACAGAGGCCACACTGCCTTCCCCACTGACGCCAGGGCCTGCAGTGGCCGGGAGTCTGGGACCCTGTGAGGGACCTGGACTCACTGGCCACACTGCAGGCCGGAGTGTTGGGGGCTCACCAGAAGTGGGGAGCCTGAGGGCTGAGCCACTACACCCAGCAGGCAAGGCGCCCTCATTTTGGCAGCAAGAGAAAGGAAGTGGCTCCAAGTACAGGGAAGAGCATAGCAGGGTGCAGACGGAGCATGTTCAGGGGAAGGCCGAGGTCGTTCCAGCCAGCAGGCTCGGGGGATGGATGGAAACAGAACATTTCAGGACGGGGATCGGAGACAGGGTCAGCCAGATGTTCTGGAACAGACACCCAGCAAGTTCAAAGTAGGGGACCCAGTCCCCCGGCCCCCGCTTCTGCATTTCCCCTCTGACAAAGCTCCCGACGGCTCGCGGCTGTCGCAGCCCAGCGGCCACAGCCGGCCTGGGACCGATTTGGTGGTGTGTTAAGAAGCCTTCAGCACAGCTTCATACTTTCCCACTGACATCACCCAACATGGTTTGAATCTAAAGTGACTGCGAAACCCTCAGAGGCATAATTGCAGTTGTCTTTGCAAAGTGAAATCAGATGGCTTTTCCAAACCTCCCCTGGCCCCTGCTCCTGCCTTGCTCCCTCTCCCCCCGCCCCCATTTTTTTATGTTTCTTGGACCACGTCCATATGCTTCCTGCAACAACAACCCTCCAAAAATTTGCAAAAAGAGAGCGAGGGCTGCTTCCTGCCTGCTGGGATGGAAGCCGACGTGGCGGGGCGGGGGCGGCCACGTCTGCAGGCCAGTGGGAGGCGGCGGGCTCCAGCTCAGGTCTGTCTCCTTGGCCTCCCCCAGGCCTCGGGTCTGCACACTGCAGGCAACAGGGCCGTGGGACCAGGGGCAGTTAGGGGCAGCCCCTCCCTCACTGGACGTTAGTGTCCTGGCCCAGGCCCGGGGCTGAGTGAGGGTGTGGCCAAATAAAAAGCAGGGCAGAGCAGTCAAGGCTGTGGGCTCGGGCGGGCCTGGTGCAACTCCCAGCTCCAGGGCTTACATGTGTGACGGTGGGCGGGGCCTCGTCTCCGTGTGGAGCCTCAGTTTCCACCCTGATGGAGACAGCTGACATTGAAATCCTGCCTCTGTGAGAGCCGGCATCGGTCCGTGCCACCCGTCGGCCCCAGGCCTAAAGCTAGGAGCCAGGGGGACGTGGGTGCCAGGCCCCACAGTGCATCAGCCAGCTCACCTGAGGCAGGTGCGGTCGCCAAGCACACGCTGGGAGGTGGGGGGCAATTCCACAGGGCTCGTGGGGAAGGGGCATCTGAGTCTTGAAGAGGGGCCGGCTGCCCCCAGGAGAGACAGGGAAGAGAGCTCCAGACCAAGGAAGCAGTCTGAGCAGAGGGCTGGAGGCTGGGCCCAGGGGCTGTAGGTGCCGGGATACCTTCTGGGAGAGCCGACATAAAGGGCCCTGGAGGGCCATCCACTGGGTCTGGCCATCCTCCCGGACCCCAGGCTGGTGCCCAGGCATTGCAGCTTTTGGGCAGCATCGTGAGCAGCATTGCAAAGCCCTCACCTTAGGCCCCACCATGGGGAGTGGGGTGGAGTCAGCAGCAAGAGAGATTTCAGTTAGACCTAAGGAAGACTCCGTTGGCTGAAGCCAGCCATCGATCCTGCCTGGTTACAAATCCCCACCTCCATCTCTTCCCCATAACAGGTAAGCAAGGTTCTGGAAGGCTCACGGCCTTGCACAGTGGCCGGTAACAGCCTCAGTGACCTCAGAACTCCTTATAAGCAGTGGTTGGACCCCGTCGATACAGTCCAATGGCCTGGCCCACATGGCTCAAGATTTATGGCCCCCTCTCTGGCCAGCAGCAATGGCCCCTCCCAGGCCCTGATAACCAGAAGGGAAGATGATGTCCTCCTGTTACCCTCACTGGGAAAGTGGGTCAGGGAGTCGTGAGGGCACCACCTATAGGAGAAGGGGGTAAGCACAGTTACTGCTTGAGGGGCACCTGGCAGCGTTTTGTCTGGGCACCAGCCGGAATGGGGCAATGCCCGCAGAGCCCTAGCTCTGGGGGGCTCACAGCCAAGAGCAAAGATGGGCTGTTTCAGGGGATTCTCTTAGCCTCCTCCCTCCAGCCCACAGCATGGAGCTCTGGACCTGTGTCTGTGTCTACAAAACAGGAAAGCTATCAGTGCTGGCCAGTGGGGTAGAAACATTGTTGCTGTTAGGTGCTGTTACTCACAGCAACCCCCCCCCCCCCCCCCCCCCCGCTACAGAGTGGAACTGCCCTGTAGCGTTTCCTAGGCTATAACCTTATAGCACAGATCGCCAGGTCTTTTCTCCTGCAGAACCGCTGGGTGGGTTTGAACCACCAATGTTTCAGTTAGCAGCCAAGAACTTAACTGTTGCACCACCAGGGCAGAAACAAGGTGATTTAGACCAGGGGTTCCTTCAGGAGTGCCTGGAGGGAGGGAAATGAAGCCCTGACTTCCTCAGAGGACTTGATTCTCAGGAGCTCTGGGTACCGGGAATGAAGCTGGGGTGGGGGTTCTTTCCCCCCTTCTCTACCGGCCTCACTTTGAACTTGGAAGGCACCTCCTACAGGCTCTAGGGCCAGGTGGGGCCGGGCATCATGTTGGGGCCCAGGGTGGTCAAAATTCATAATCACTTTACAAAGTATGGTCACAGAAGGGGCTCCCACCGGATGTCTCAGGCACCCCCACCTCCCCGCCCCTGGGCCCCAGCATCTGCACCACCTTGGTCCCCCAGCACCCTCCCCAGTCCACTCCAGGCCACTGAGCAAGAGATGGTCAGCCTGGGAAGGAGGGAAGTGAGGGGGCCACCACAGCGCAGGTCACAGGACCCAGCCTCAGTCCTGGCTCTGAAACCTCCCTCTTTGTCTCTGTTCTGTTTCCAGAGCAGGGAGTGAGAACGGGGACCCTCTGCTAAGATGAGAGATGCTTGTATGTGGAACCCTAGCTGCTCCCACTGTCCCCCACGCTCCATCCAGGGGTAGCGGCTGGGCCCCTTAGCATGGGGACAGAGCAAGCCGGCGCCTGCACGTCAAACTAAGCAGCATATTTCAGGGCCAGGAAATGTGGGAGGGACGGGCTGGGAGGCGGTTGCCAGGAGACGGCAGGGCTTAGCCAATCAGCATGGGACACCATCGCTACGGGAGAAGGGGCCCTCAACGGGGCAATGCTGCCCTCTGGTGGTGGAAGAGGTGCTAACAGCCACGGCACTGCTGCTGTTAGATGCCATGGAGTGGATTCCGACTCACAGCGACCCTGACTGTTATTTCGCTTCCAAGGCCCAGTGGAGGCACCTAACAGTGTTTCCTCTTCATTTTATGTATACTTCCACTACCCAGGTAGGGCTGGCCCAGCTCACATGGGCTTCTCTGGGGAAGAAAGTTAAATATCTTAAGTCGTGGTGCATTTCACACCTGTTACCATCAAGTCAATTCTGACTCATAGGGACCCTGTAGGACAGAGTAGAACTGTCGCATAGGATTTCCAAGGCTATAAATCCTTATGGAAGCAGACTGCCACATCTTTCTCCTGCAGAGTGGCTGGTGGGTTCGAACCATCGACCTTTTGTTTGGCAGCTGAGTGCTTTAACCACTGCACCACCAGGGCTCCTGACAAGTTTCCTAGCCACCCTGTACAGCGGTTTGCTGTAGTTACCTGCACTGTTTGCGGGAATAAGCAGAGTTCTTGTCTCCCCAAAGGCCTCCTTCCATGAATTAGACATCACTTAGTGCTAGAGCCAACAGGGTTCAGTCTTCGGAGATACAATGAGTTGTTTTGATTTTATAAACCCTGATGTTGCAAAACTAACTTTCAGCTTGGAAGAATTAGAGTGCCATCCACTGTCAACCCAGAGAACTGCAACCTAGCTTTACAGGCTGTTGTAACTCCTCAAACAGGTCTTGGCCTGTGTGGGCTGTGTGGGGGAGCAGAGGTGTCCAAGGGACTGGCAGAATTTCTAGATCCCTAAGAGATGCTGGGAGCCCCAGTGGCACAGTGGTTAAAAGCTCAGCTGCTAACCAAAAGGTCAGAAGTTCAAATCCACCAGCCACTCCTTGAAAACCCCATGGGACAGTTGTACTCTGTCCTACAGGGTCACTATGAGTTGGAATTGACTCGACAGTAATGGGTTTTTTTAAGGGGAGCTGACGTGGGCAACCAATGGCAGGGTGATGGAGAGGTGAAGTCGGCTAGCCCTGGGCTCGTAAGCTGGCCACCTCTCATTCCATTACATTCCAACTGACCCATGAGCGTGCTATTGCACGGTGACAGATCTCCTGCCAGGCTGGCGAATGAACTCCACTCTCCTAAAGCAGCCACAGAACCAACCCATCAGGGCATCTGTCTACTGTGGCCAGACAAGACCTCTGAATCCTTCTTAACACAGTGCTCCAGCCCCTGCTGTTGACTGGAATTGGCAAAAGCTGGCACTTGAGATGAGTAGCTCAGAACAGCCCTCTCAATCCACAATCCATTTGTTCCCGCTCACTTGGAATTTTTTTTTCTAAACTGCTTGCTTTGTACTAACTAAGGTATCACATGTTTGTTGTGACTCAAGTTCATTGTACTTGCACTTACTGGTGAGTTACCGGACCCTTCTCCGTCGACCTGTCCCCACCCAGGGACCCCTGCCTTGTGGCCCTCCAGGGACCCCTGCCTTGTGGCCCTCCAGGGACCCTGATATCTTGACTCTGCCGCTGCACAGTCTCTACTTTGCTCACCCCGGGATCCTGCAGACCAGGTGAGCCCCACCTTCTACCCCCAGCTCCAGCCCTGTGATATTCCAGTCCCCAGTCAGGATAGATTCCCCCACCACACACACTCACTGGGGCCCCTTTAACACAGCAGGTTAGTCCCACGTGGGCCCCACATTCGGCATGAACTCTGTGCACACGACGTTGCCATTCCCGGCTAGGCCCCACTCCCCAGGCGCCTGGAGAAAGGACATTGTGAAAAAGGCCAGTGAGGCCGCAGAGCCGGTCCCTGGGGAGCGCTGTCTTAGCCGGCCAGAGCTACCACTTCCTGAGTGCTTGGCTGACGTCAGTCGATGCTTTGTGAGCTGAGCTCAGCCACCCGTGGGCAGGGCTAGGATTAGCCCTAAATTACAGGTGCAAACATTGGGTCACTCAGCAAGCAAGGGGTAGCTGAGATGGGTGACCCCAGAGCCCACATTTATATTCACAGGTTGCAGAGGCCAGACGCCAGGTCCCAGGCTGACCCTGCCACCACCAGCGGGGCCCCAGACTCCCAGGTCCCAGCTCCTGTCTGCCCTTGTCACCAGGGCTCTGCAGGCCTGCCCCTTCTGTCCCCACAGGAGGGTCTGCCCACCTCTGCGCAACCACTGCCAAACAGAAGTCCCTGGAAAGCTTGCCTCCTAGGAAACGGCCAGAGGATGCTGTACAGGGGGAGTGGCGGGAGGAGGCCAGGAGGAGGTGCAGTCCCCATGCACCCTGCTTCACCCACTGACTCCTGCCCCCCAGCCAAGAGGTGGGGGTGGGTCCAGGCGGCATCACTTCCCGAGCGGCTGGAGTAGTGCACTGGGGGCCCAGCAACCTTCTGCACAATCCTCAGAGGACACAGGGAGCCCCCCCCCCCCGCAGGTCTCTAAACAGGTGAGTCTACAAGACTCAGATGGATGCACCCCCGGTGCGTGCTACCCAGGCCTTTGCTCCAGGGCTGCAGACACACAGCCGGCGACAGACATGTGTGCATTGGGCTGACTGAGCTGAGCCCGGGCTGTGACACCCTGGAAGCCAGGCCCTCGCCCTCTCCCCACCCCCAAGGATCTGCCAGTCACCTTGGAGCTGTGTCCAGGGAGCAGAAGTCGCTGCCAGCGGGAAGCGTCCCAGCACTGCCCCCTCACCCCCTCCAGCCAGGGCCGAGGTACCCTTCAGACCACCAAAGACACCAGCTCGGTGGGACCTGCCACCGCCACAGAGACAAGAGTGGAGCTCAGACTCCTGATGCAGCGGCACAGACACCCCAGCTGCTCGCTCCACCTCGGTTCTTCATCTACATCAACTGTCCCCTGCCCTGTCTCCCTCACAGAGCTGTGCAGAGGATGAGGCGCCCAAGTGACCCACGTTGGTGGCTGGGTGGGAGCAGGCACACGGGCGAAAAGCACTGGCACCCAGAGGGCCTGCAGATAATAGGCACTCAGGAATGCTGCCTGGGAGAGCTCGGCCCTCCCACCTGGACCGAGGCTCATTTCAGGACATCGGGGACAGTGGCGTCTGTGGGAAGCAGCTGGTGTCTCCCTCCCTGCCCTGAGCAACAGGCCACCCAAGCCCCATCCTCAGAAGGGGAAGAGAGAGGGAGGATGGGGGAAGGGGAGAGAGAGGGGGCAAGGAGGAGAAGGGAGAACCAGCTGGTCACTCAGGGGTCTCCTTCCATCACCAGACCCCAGCACTCACTCTCCCTCCCTCTCTCTCAACCAACCTGAATATGGGCTATTAAGAAAGGCTCAGCATGGAATACCTTTGGGAAAGGTGAAGTCCTCATTTACAACCAGTATCTCTCATGATGGAGCCCTGGTGGCACAGTGGTTAAGAACTTGGCTGCTAACCAAAAGGTTGACAGGCTGCTAACCAAAAGGTTGACCGTTCCAGTCCACCAGTTGCTCCTTGGAAACCCTATGGAGCAGTTCTACTCTGTCCTACAGGGTCGCTACTATGGGGCAGTACTACCGTGTCCTATAGGGTCACTACTATGGGGCAGTTCTACTCTGTCCTATAGGGTCGCTACTATGGGGCAGTTCTACCCTGTCCTATAGGGTCACTACTATGGGGCAGTTCTACTCTGTCCTACAGTGTCGCTATGGGTCGGAATTGACTTGACGGCATCAGGTTTGGTTTTTAATTTCTCTCTCATAACAGGCCTTCAGTAAACAGGTTGGTTTCCATAGGTAAGGACTTAGGCAACAGTCTGTGGCATTCTGGATATATCCACGCTGCTTTCATTCTTTCAAATACACTTTCTCTTTGAGAGTAGTTCTAGATTCGCAGAAAAGTTGCAGATAGAACAGAGAGTTCTCACATACCCAGCTCACACCCAGTGTCCCCAAATGTTAACATCTTACATTGTTGTTGCTGTTAGGTGCCGTCGAGTCAGTTCCAACTCACAGCGACCCCACGTACAACAGAACGGAACCCCACCCGGTCCTGCACCATCCTCACATCGTTGTTATGCTTGAGTCCATTGTTGCAGCCACTGTGTCAATCCTTCTCATTGAGGGTCTTCCTCTTTTTTGCTGACCCTCTACTTTACCAAGCATGATGTCCTTCTCCAGGGACTGGCTCCCCCTGATAACATGTCCAAAGTATGTGATACAAAGTCTCCCCATCCTTGCTTCTAAGGAGCATTCTGGCTGTACTTCTTCCAAGACAGATTCATTCATTCTTCTGGCAGTCCGTGTTATATTCAATATTTTTCACCAACATCATAATTCAAAGGCGTGAATTTTTCTTTGGTCTTTCTTATTCATTATCCAGCTTTCACACGCATATGAGGCGATTGAAAACACCATGGCTTGGGTCAGGTGCACCTTTGTCCTCAAAGTGACATCTTTGCTTTTTAACACTTTAAAGAGGTCTTTTGCAGATTTGCCCAATGCAATACGTTGTTTGATTTCTTGACTGCTGCTTCCATGAACATTGATTGTGGATCCAGGTAAAATGAAATCCTTGACAACTTCAATCTTTTCTCTGTTTATCATGATGTTGCTTATTGGTCCAGTTGTGAGGATTTTTTTCTTTATGTGGAGGTGTAATCCATACTGAAGGCGGTGGTCTTTGATCTTCATCAGTAAGTGCTTCAAGTTCCTCTTCACTGTCAGCAAGGTTGTGTCATCTGCATATCGCAGGTTGTTAAGGAGTCTTCCTCCAGTCCCGATGCTGTGTTCTTCATATAGTCCAGCGTCTTGGATTATTTGCTCAGCATACAGATTGAATAAGTACCGTGAAAGGATAAAATCCTGATGTACAACCATTCCTGATTTTAAACCACACAGTATCCCCTTGTTTTGTTCAAACAACTGCTTCTTACATCTTCAATTAGTATGGCACATTTGTCATAACTAGTGAGCCAGTGTTGATACGTTATTTATTAACTAAAGGTCATACTTTATTTGGATGAACTCAGTTTTCCTCTCATGTCCTTATTCTGTTCCAGGATCCCACCCACGACACCACATTCCATTTAGTCATCATGTCTCCTCAAACACCTCTAAAAAATGCCAGTTGCTGTCAGCTCTGACTCATGCAACCCCATGTGTGTCAGAGAAGAACTGTGCTCCATAGGGTTTTCAATGGCTATGATCTTGAGGAATTAGATCCTAGGCCTTTCTTCTGAAGCACCTCTGGGTGGACTCGAACCTCCAACCATTCAGTTAGCAGCCTAGCTGGTTCACCATTTGCACCACCAGGGACTCCTAAACTCCTCTAGACGATGATAGTTTCTCTGACTTTTCTTGTTCTTGATGACCTTGACAGTTTTCAGGAGGACTGGTCAGGAACTTTGTACAGTGTCCCTCAATTTGGATTTGTCTGATGTTTTTCTCATGATTTGACTACGGTTACGGGTTCTGGGGAGAAAGATCACAGAGATAAAGTACCTTCTCATAATTTCATATCAAGGACACATACTATCAACATAACTCATCACTGTGGATGTTGACCTCGACCCCTTGCCTGGTGTCTCCACTGTAAAGTTACTCTTTTCTTCTCTTTTCCATACTGTTCCCTTTGGAAGAAGGTCGCTGTGCACAGCTCACACTTGAGGCATGGGGAGTGACCTTTGGGGGCAGAGTGTCTGCATAAATCATTTGGATTCTTCTGCACAAGAGATTTTTCTCTTCTCCTTAACCGTTTGTTTACTCAATCATTCATTTACATCAGTATAGACTAATGAGTATTTTGTTTATACTTTGAGTTATAAGCTACTACTATGTTATTTATTTTGTAGCTCAAATTGTCCCGGTTTTGGCCACTGGGAACTTTTTCAGTTGGTTTCCATGTCCCTTTGACATATACCCATAATGTTTTTGTTTGTTTGATTGGTTTTTGTTTGTTTGTTTTTAGCACTTCTTTATTTTACCTCTGGCGCTATAAGATGTTCTAGGCTCATCTTGTATATTTCCTGCTCCAGTTCTAGGATTAGCCATTTCTCCAAGGAGCCCTGGGTCCTTTAATTGGGTAATGGTATTAGAAACCTGCACGTAGACCAAGAGGGAGTCATTTGAACAGAACAAGAGGATACTGCGTGGTTTAAAATCAGGAAAGGTACGCATCAAGGTTGTATCCTTTCACCATACTTATTCAATCTGTAGGCTGAGCAAATAATCAGAGAGGCTGGACTATATAAAGAAAAAAGTGGCACCAAGATTGGAGGAAGACTCATTAATAACCCTGCAATATGCAGATGACACAACCTTGCTTGCTGAAAGTGAAGAGGACTTGAAACACTTACTGATGAAGACCAAAGACTGCAGCCTTCAGTATGGATTACACCTCAACATAAAGAAAACAAAAAGCCTCATATCTGGACCAATAAACATCATGATAAATGGAGAAATGATTGAAGTTGTCAAGGATTTCATTTTATTAGGATCCACAATCAACGCAAATGGAAGCAGTGGTCAAGAAATCAAACAACGTATTGCATTGGGCAAATCTTTTGCAAAAGACCTCTTTAAAGGGTTGAACAGCAAAGATATTACTTTGAGGACTAAGGTGTTCTTGACCCAAGCAAGCAATGATATTTTCAATCACCTCATATGCATGTGAAAGCTGGACAATGAATAAGGAAGACTAAGAATTGATGCCTTTGAATTATGGTGTTGGTGAAGAATATAGAATACACCGTGGAATGCCAGAAGAACAAATAAGTCTTGGAGGAAGTACAGCCAGAGTGCTCCTTAGAAGCAAGTATGGTGAGACTCCGTCTTGCTTACTTTGGACATGTTATCAGGAAGGATTAGTCCCTGAAGAAGGACATATCATGCTTGGTAGAGGGTCAGCAAAAGAAAGGAAGACCCTCAAAGAGATGAGTTGACACAGTGGCTGCAACAATGGGTTCAACCATAGCAACGATTGTGAGGATGGCACAGGACCCAGCAGTGTTTCGTTCTGTTGTATATAGGGTTGAAATTAGTAGGAACTGACTAGACGGCACCTAACAACAACATTAGAAACCAAGATCTGAGCACTAGGTGTGCTTGATGCCGCTGGGATGTCTTTGCCTAGAAGGCCCTTTCAGCTGACAGAGCCAAGAGACATATGTGTGTGTGCTAACCCATATGCATACACATAGCTATAAATTTTTCTATATGTAACCATCTGTAACTATCTTAAGTTAAACATACATTCATACTAATGACTTCAACTCTAATCCACTGACCTCTTGGATCATCCTAGGCTTCTCCCTTTGCTTATCTATAACCTTCAAATCCAACAATGAGAAACTATCACCTGCCATCCATTTACTCAACTGTTCCATTCCAGTACACATGTATAGTGGCTGCAGAATGATTAACCCATACTTCCATGGGAAACAACGTTAACGAGAGGACAGCACTATGTGTAGATCCCTTTGCCTTTAGTCTTCCGGACTGCACTCACGTCCACCATTACTGAGACCAGCACTTCTCCCCACCTCTCCAGTGAGGTGGCTTCACACATTTACCATGCTACCATGAGTCAGAATCAACTCGATGGCAGCCAACAACACAGGATAGTTTCACTGTCTTAAAAATGCCACGTTACACCTATTCAACCTTTCCTGGCAATTGCCAATCCGTTTTCCATCTCTATAGTTGGCTTTTTCCAGAATGTCATACAAGGGAATCATACAGCTTGTAGCCTTTTCAGACTAGCTTCTTGCACTTACCAATACACATTGAAGACTCATCTATGTCGTTTCATAAATTAATAGCTTGTTCCTTTTTATGGCTGAATAATAATACTCCATTGTATGGATGTACCACTGTTTGTTTACCCATTCACCTGTTGAAGGGCACCTTGGTTGCCCCCAGGTTTTGGTAATTATAAACAAAGCTGCTATAAATGTTCATGTGGAGGTTTTAGTGCAGACTTGAGTTCTCAAATTAGTTAGGTAAATACCTAGAAGCTGGATCGCCGGACTGTGCGGAGCTTTGTAAAATACTGCCAGATGGTCTTCCAAAGTGGCTGTTCTTGACACTCTTGGGGGGCAGGGGAAACGCTGGTGGAAGCTGCTCCTGCCTGCCCCTGTGTCTCCCCCGTCTGAGCCCTCAGATGGCCCCAGGGATGCCACGTTTTGTCTCACCACCTGAGGGTGCCAGCTGACAGGAAGGCGAGATCCACAGGCCCTCTTGCCTGGTTGCTGCACCCCCAGCACCTGTGAGTCCCACCTGCACATTCAGCCCACCTGGGCTCAGTCCCAGATGTCCTGACTCTGAGCAGGTGGCTCACATTTGCCCTCTCCCGGCTCTCTCCACACGCAACCCCCGCTTCGGTGACTCGTCTGCACAATTGCTCCCTCCGACAGACTGTGAGATCATCAACAGCGGGCACTGAGCCAGCTCCGTCCAGAGCACTGGCCTTGGAGTCAGGCCTGGGGCCTGGCCTGCTCCAGCTGACCCCAAGCAACGACTTCCTCTCCCAGCCTCAATTTCTTGCCTGAGCAATGGGGCTAAGAATCGGGCCTCACCTCCCTGAACCTCACACCAAAACGCACCCCCACCTGCTGTCTACAGACAGGCGACTGGGCAGGGAGGTGAGCATTCAGCCACCATCCTCCTGCTGGGGTTGGCACCGGCCTGACTCCCTGAGTCTGTGCCTGGGGGCCCTCTCGTGCCCTCCCCCGCTGGCCGACAGGTATTCACAGTGGCTGGAGGGAGAAGGGGGGACCATGGCCTGTGGTGGCTGTTCCCTTTTTGGCTCAGTTCTGGGTGGTGTCTCCCTGGAGCCAGAGCTGCGCTTCTCAAAGTGGGGTCCCGGCCCTACTGCATCAGGGCCACCCCTGTGGGGGAGAGCAAGGTAGAGCAGATTCCTGCCCCCATCGCATACACCCTGTGGACTGCAGCCCAGACCCTGGACACTCCCAGGGCGCTTCTGACAAGGAAGCATCGGAACCAATACTGGTCACCAGGGGAAGGTCTCTGTGCTCACCTCGCTGAGCGTGGTGCGGCCCTGCACGGGCACGGGGCCAGGGACCCACACCCAGCCTGAGAGGTAACGCCTTAGGATCCCCGGTTGTCAAGGCCGGCCTGAGGCTCAGCGAGGTGGGCAGTTTTGTCCAGGGAGCGGGTGCTGGGAGAGGGGGCTGGAGGGCTAGGAGGGGGCTTAGGAGACTGTGGGTGCTCTAGATCCAGACCCAGGTGCATCCTCCTTCCCATTTCCCTGCCCTGCTGGCTAGATGAGTGTTCCTAGGGTGGGGCCAGGACCTGATGGGTGTTGAGTGAATGAATGGGAGAACCCACTAAGTCCCTGCCCCTGGCTTCCCAAATGCCCCAGGCTGACACCCCCACCCCCACCCCAAGCTCTGACCTGCCCTGCAATCAAGAGCTCAGGTGTTCATCCTCACGGTGGTCCCTGCACCTTCCTGCCCCTCCCCGCCACAGTGGGCAAGAGCCACAAGGTCCCTCCTTGACCCCAGGCCCTAGAAGCTGGGCCCACAGCCCTGGCCTTCTCCAGGGGTGGACCCCGGGGCACCCAGCCTGCCCAGGAGCAGGTATCTGAGCCCCCTGCCTCCCCCGTTTCATGCCCCTGCGGTGGAGACTCTTCTCCACTAAGTACACAGGAGTGGCAACACTGGGGCCTTTGTGGGCAACCAAGGCCTTTGTACACCACCATCACCACCACCCTCGGAAGTGGGCCTTCTGTGCCTATTGTAGGGATGGGGAAACTGAGGCCCCCGCCCTGCGGCTCCTCCCTTGCCTGCCCACCCAGCTTACAGCCCTGACCTGGGCGGAGTGTCCCTGGGGGAGCCAGGCACCAGGGACCACACAGCAGGGTGGGCAGGGTGGGCTCCAAGTTCTACTGGCGATATTTTTAAAACCTTGATGCCAGCTCCACCCCAGACACTCTGATCTCACCGGCGTCGGGATGTCACGCAATTCCCGGTGATCCCGATGTTGAGGAAATTGGGAAAGACTGGAATCCGGGCTCCAGGAAAAGCCTGAGGGCTGGAAGAGGCTGGAAGGAATCGGCAAGTGCTGCCCCAGGCCTCCAGCAGGGGGCAGTGCCTCCTCTCACCTCAGCCTGTCCTGTGTCTGCAGCCAGGCAGGTCCACGGCAGCACAGGGGGGCGGCACAGGGTGCTGGGCTTCCATTCCAGGAGGCCCAGTGTCACCTTGAGACCCTCGGGATTCTGACCAAGTGGGTCAGTAGGGACTGAGGGGGCCGGGGGCCATCTGGTCCTGTCTGGGCCTGGCCTCTGGGGAAATGCCTGCCCATCTCTGGGCCCGTCCCCCAACTAGGACTCCTCGGGGGGCCCTGGGGTGTGTATGCAATGGGGGGCTCACTTGGGTGCTCAGCCTGCCTGGCCCCATCTGCTCTGTCTCTGAACATCTGTGTAGAAGGGGTTCCCCTGCTAAAAGAGTTGGGGGAAAATGCCAGATTAAGTGACCCGTCCAGTTGGACATTGAGTTCGTGAGGTCCCCAGATTCCTCCCCCAGGAACAGGAGGGAAGGAACCTATTCTATGTGATACTGTCATAGTGGACAGAGGACACGATGCGTTTGTCAAACCTACGGGACTGGACAGCACAGTGAGCCCTCATGCGAACTGACTTCAGTTACCAGTGGCATATCAACATGGGTTCACCACTGTAACAACCCACCTCACAAGTGCCAGATGGTAGTAACAGGAAACCGTACAGGAAGAGGGGCATGTGGGAACTCTGTGCCTTCTGCACAGTATTCTGTAAACCTACAACTGCCCTAAAAAATAAAATCCACTAAAAAGAAATAAGTAAAAAAATAACAGCCTGTGGACAGAGGGCTGGCCCTTTCCCCCGGTCCCGTCCAATGGCCTTTGTCCCTGCACTGGCCCAGGAACAGGCCTGGGCCCCTCAGGCCACACTGGCAGAGCCCTGCCCTCCCCTGCCCTGGCTGGGGTCAGTCCCAAGCCACCAAGGGGAAGCCTCGACTTTGAGGACAGACAGCACTTTGTGGGCATTAAGGGTGGGACTCAACTCTTGACACAGCCCCCTTCCTGATCGCTCTGGGCTCCGGCCCCACCCTGTCTGAGGTCCCCAAGTTTCCCTTACCCACCCCGATGGGCTCTGTCACAGCAGGGCACCCGCTGTTTTGTCCTGAGTGGTCTGAGTGTCCACTCTACCTCCTGCCGGGGCCTTGTCAGGAACCGGTCACACCTCATTGTGGATCCTCCCAACATCCCTCCAGGGGGTGGGTCTCCTCATTCCAAGTGGGGCCTAGACTCTGACCCCCCTCCAGGACTTCCCATCTCCCCAGCACCTCGCACCCACTCACCTGCTGTTGGCAGGGACAGACAACCCCTCCTCCCAGCCCAGTGCCCATGGCAGGGCCTGGTACACATTAGGTGCTCTGTAATGTCCCATCCAGAAACACCCATCCCTACCCCCCAGGCCTGAGCACCTGCCCCCACCCACCACTGGCTGGCCCCCTCCACAGCCTGTTTCCACTGTGATGATAAACTTGGCAAGCCCAGCATTGCTGGTCCACAGGGACTGCCCTGGGCGAGTGTCGCCACAGCAACCGGAGGCAGCAGACAGGCCCATAGCCAGGTTGCCATGCCATGCTCACAGGCTGCCCAGGGTTCCTGCTTGGCTGCTGAGAGCTGTGGGCTCTGGCCAGTGCTCAGGTCCCCAGGGGGTCACTGGGCCCCTGCTGACAGTGGGATGTCGATATTAGGGCCATGCCCCACTGGAGTGCCACCCACCTCTCCGCCATCTCACCCCATTGCCCCAAGGGGTTATGAAAGCCCACTGGCTCCTGTGCCCCTCCTCCCTCAACCCCAGAGGCAGTGCGCCCCAAGGTGGGCCCTGCGAGAGGGAGCATTCCAAAGAACATTCGGAGGACTCTGGCTTAGGAAGGTGTGGCTCACACCAAGGTCATCTATAACCCCCTGCTGGGGCCTGGATGCCCCTGCCAACTCAGACTAGCAGAGGGGACCACCTAGCTGGGCTCCAGCCACTGTCCTCCACATTGCTTTGTGAGACTATGGGGCCCCCAGCACCAAGGGGGATAGGGGGCAGCACTACCAGGAGGGATCCCCACACCGAGGGTGAATGCAGGGCAGCACCACTCCCCGGCAAACTGTGGGAACCCCTGGAATCAGCAGCTGGGTTGGTGGGGACCCTGAACTAGACAGTAAATCATGGTGGGGGCCAGGGAGCAGCCCCCACACACCCTAGGGAGGGAACCTAGTGTCCTGGCCCACAAAGGCTGGCTCAGTCCTGCCTGGCACTCCCTGAAGGCTAAGGACAGGCCCTTCCTCCCCTACAGCTCACTGCTCATCTTTCTGGGGCTGAAATGTGCCTTGGACTGAGTGTGTGTGCGTGCTTGTGTGTGAGTGTGCGTGTGGATGTGCGTGTACGTGTGGTGGAGGGAGGACACGGGGAAAGCCACTGCCTCACGGGTGGTCACCTCTCTGCTATAAGGTCCCTTCCCTCTGACCATGAGCCACACTTGCTCTGGGCCCCACCACGGGGTCATCATCAAATGCCATTGGGCCGAATTGCCCAGAGGCCCAGCTCCCAGCTCCAGGGCACGCCAGGGCCTCCGAGGGCACCCGTTGGACAGAGGTACACGAAGGTCCAGGGCAGCCTAGCCTCTAGACAGTGTGGAGACCAGAGTGGGCACAATGCCTGGGCCCGAGCCTCCAGGGCAAGGCCAGTGGGAGCCCTCAAGTGTGGCCCCAAACCCCAGGCTGCCCAGAGAACCATGGGACAGAGCTGACCAGGGAAAGAGAAAATGCAGGGTGGCCCGGAGTGGGCACAGGAGCCTGACGCCCAGGGGCTGGCCACGCCAGGCCCTGCCACTACCAGCCGGTCGGGGTGGCTACTCTGGTCAGGGAGGCAGGGCTGGGGTGGCGAGGGCTGGGCAGCTGACCCTCCGGCCCCAGGCGTCTTCCAACCCCAAACAGGAGAACCCCCACACAGAACAGACGAGAGCTGGATGACAATGTATTTTTAAACGCTCATGTTTTGTTTGCTTCTCCTCTCACGTCTCTCTCTCCCTCCACGATTCTACCATTGTTCGTCAGACTCTGGCGTCTGCGGCTGCAATTTCTCAGACAGCAATCAGGTCGGAAGTCATTTCACAGTCCGACAGAGCCACAGGGAGGCCACTGGCAACCAGGCAGGACAGCAAGGTTTGAGAAATTACTCGAAAGGGGAAGAAAACCCTTGAAAGTTTCAGGCCCACCCCCTGCCCCCAAACGAAAAAAGATATATCTGAAGCGGTTTTGTACAAAGCCTTTATGCCTCGTCACAAGAGCCCCGTTCTCCGCTGTCTCCGAACATTTCCCCAGCACGCTTTTGAAGCCTCGGTCTCTGGAAGCAGAAACAAAACCAGCCCCACCCTCCCCGTCCCCCATCATCCATGTATACATGAGGGATAAAATTACATTTGTACAAAAATAGATTTTTTTTTTTTTTTTTACCTTTCCTGATGCTTTAGACATCTTTTCTTTACTCTCTTTACGCATTTGTGACCCTCTCTAAAGTGACAGCTGTGTGTCCCAGCTAAGGCATGGCTAGAGATTGGGAACCTCGAAAGCAGCCTGCTCCAAAGCATCTTAAAATAGATGCACCTCCTCATCTTCAGATAGTCATTCGAACCCGGATTTCACCAAACGAAGGGTCCTCAGGTACTTGCTTATAGGAAGCAAGTGTGTAGGAAAACGGGAAACCAAGTCTTGATTAAAAATCAACACAGCTGGTACGGGCTCTGCACGGCACACGCGTGTCTACACCACACACCTGCACAACGGGACCGGATGGTGCGCCCTCGTCTGTGATGGGGACAACATCAGCTGGCTACCCACTACCAGCACCTTCCGCCAGGCCCTCCCAGAGCCACCACGAGGATGGGTTCGGGTGTCTCCCCCAGGAAACCCAGAGTGCCGGCTGTCTGACACCAAGGCCGCGTGCTTCCAGGACCCCTCTGGCCGCGCCTACGATGATGAGGACCAGCGCTGACACAGGCGCCCTCCACCGTCAGGTGGTCACCGGCAGGCCAGCTTCCTGATGGGGTGCGGGGGGAGCCTGGTTTTGCCCCCAGACGTGGTGGTCTCTGCTCCTTGGCCATGCAGCCACCGTCCGACATCAGAGCAGGGGGACGGGAAGCAGCAGGTCTGAGTCCTGTGTCATCCAGCCGGGTCGAGAGGGGACGGGCACAGGGTGGCTAACAAGCTGATGTTAGTGCTATCTTTAGAAAATTAAAGATTGTCCCACCAAATAATAATAATAATAATAACAATAATAATTACAAAAAAAATCACCGTAATTGAACCAGATTTGTAAGGGTACTAAAGGTCTGGTTAAATAAAGATCCCACCTCTCTACCGGGAAACATGTCATTTTACCCACATGTCACCTTTTCAAACAGCACTGTAGTTATGAAGACAAAACCATGGGATGGCGGGGGGGGGACACCTGGAAGAAGTGAGTCAAACGACAGAGACGTGGGGCGCCGGGCTGGGGGATTTCTGGTGGCGGGAGGGGGCCCCCAGTCTCCGTGATGGACGCCCAGCTGGCCCAGGGCCGGGAGCCACGTTCCCAAGAAGGCGCCAGCCTCCCCACACCAAGCGCCTCGTCCCTGTGTCCTGCCAGTGTCCCCACCCCCCAGCCCAGGTGAGGTGCGGGGCACGCAGGGATGGCGCAGGCTGGTGGGAGGCTTGAAGGAAAGTGGTGGGCGGGGCTGCAGAAGGCACCAGAGAGCTGGGCGTGGAGTTGGCTCTCCCACAAGCGGGACACCCCAAAAGGGCGTCCTCCAAGAGTGCCCGCACCAGTGTCCAGGTACAGGTCACCCCTGAAGGCGCCAAAACTTCCTGGTGGGGCCTGGGGGGAAGGAAGGGGGGGCGAAGGTGCCAGGGGCGCCTGCCACAGGACAAGGCTGAGCGGGCAGCCAGTTAAAGGCCCCTCCTAGGCAGGGGCGCGGCAGGAGGAGGAGACGTCTCGGGATCCACACAGGGACGCCTGGCAGGTGGAGTATGGACACTTCCCTCTCCCCAAGGCCTGGAAACCAGCCTCTCCAGCTGCCAATGCCCTCCCCCTTGAGCCTGAGGAGGCCCCCACAGGGCGCCCCTGCACCAAATGGGAAAACAGCCCTCCACTCCGTCCCAGGGACCCAGGCCAGAGAAAGCGGGCTGGTGAGGGGCTGCAGAGCAAAGCCAGCTGTTACTGAGCACCCCCTGGGGGGCCAAGGCCAGCCCCCCGCTGTACCCCATCCGAGAACGCCCACTGACAAATGCTGGACTCGAGGGACCTGAGACTCAAATATGGATGGTGCCCAGGCCCAAGGGAGGGGACTACAATGAAAAGAGGCCAGTTGACCTGAGAAAGCCCCCAGAGCATCAGAGCCCCACCCTGGGAGGCAGAGCGGCCCCACCCGGGCTAGGTCCCAGATGCCGTAGAAGGGGATCCTAGGCTGGACGGGGCTGGACTGGGAAGGCCAGGGGGCTCCTGCACCTCCACCCCAAGCAGGAGTCTACGTGGTACCCACACACCACAGCCCCGAGGACACTGGGCTCAGTGATCCCAGGGTCACATGAGTTGTCCAGGCAGGGCCAGGAGAGGAGAGGCCGAGAGGGGGTCCACACCCTCACCGAGCCGCTCCTGCAGGCTGCCCCTGCCCTACCTGCGCCACAGCCCCGCTGCTGCCCCACGCCTCTGCCTCCCTCCGGGAGCCCACAGCCACCCGGAGACCTTCTGGGGGAAGCCAACTGGCAAACACTAGTTCCCCAGAGCCTTCCAGGTGACCGGCAAGATAGGGGACCCATGCTGATGGATTTCTAATGACAAGCCAGCAAAGCCCACCTCTGAAGGGCCCAGGTCCCTCCAGGAAGCCGCTGAGATTGGGCTAGCCCCCAGGGAAGCAGGGACTAGTCTTGACCCACCGAGAAGATGAAGAGGAGACTGAGGGAGGGTAGGGGAAGCCGGAAGCCAGGTCTGGTTACCACAGGCTGGACACAAACATGTGGGGGGAACCAGGACGATGCAGAGAGAAAAGCGAGCAGGTGGGAGAGTGGCCCCCAAAACCCCACACCCCGAGGTCGGCTCGGCTAACTTGCAAGTTCTCTTTGGAAAGAGGGCAGCTCGCCCCAGCAGTCTAAGAAGGGAGGCACACTGGCCCCAGACGGCACCCTCTCATCTTCCTGGGGCCAAGTGGGGTCTTCAGCAGTGGAACGCCGGCCCGCCCACTTGTCCCCTCCTGACCCCAGGGACACCCGCAGGCTGGCTGGGTGCCAATACTGAGAGGAGGTGAAGAAGGACGACTTCAAGCAGAGGAAGGCCACTCAGGGAGCTTGCAAACCAGCAACAAACAGAACCAAGCCTACTGCCCTCCCAGCTCCTCCAGCTCCAGGGGCCCCGACGGCCGGGGAGACGTGGGGCACCTGCAGACCCCAAGGGGAGCAGACCCCTCGCTCCAGATCCTGCGCTCCCGCCGCTGCCCTGGGAGACCAGTGCCTCGGTCCACAGACAAGCATTAGTAAAAACGATGACAACCTATCTCTCTGGCACAGCAGTGACAGGTGGCCCCAAGGGTCCACACAGGCCAGGCAGAGAAGGGGGCAGGGCTCGGGCTGAAAAGAGCAGCCAGTGGCCGGCAGGGGCCAGGTGGGCAGGCAGGGCTCTAAGTCATTTGGTGTGGGGCCTCCAGCATCTCCATGAGGAAGGTGTCAATGGGCGTGTCCCCGATGAGTTTGAAGAAGAAAAGATGTTCCAGGCACTTGAGGCCGATGGAGCGCAGGGCGGGCAGGCGGAGCAGGAGCTTGGCGAACCTGGAGGGGAGGGGGTGGGCAGGTGAGGCAGGGGGAAGCCGTTCCTCCCACCCCCACCCTGGCACCTGGCGGGGTCTCCCTGACCCTGGTGTGCAGCAAGAGGCCTGCCTGGTGAGCCTTCCATGGGGAGGAACGGTGTTTAGGAGGAGGAGTGGAGCCAGGGACCCAGAGGTGCGGTTGAAGGGTGCGTGGGAGGACCCGGAAGAGGGGCACAAAAATGAGAGGGGGGCGGGGGGTGAGACAGTGGGCCGGGGTAGGCCAGTCTGGGCTTAGCGTGAAGATCAAGAAATGTAGGCTTTCTCTGAGGGCAACAGAGAGCCACAGCAGGATTGAAAGCAGGGAAGAGAGTAGCAAGAATGGATGAGAGCACCAGCGAGCCCGCTGGCTACAATGGGGAGAACACAGGCCCCAGTGGTCATCAGGGAGAGGCGAAGGGGCCTGTGTGAGTGCTGGCAGGACGGGGTGAGTGGGCAGCCCCAAAGGTGACTCCGCACTGTGGAGAGGTCATGGGCAGTGTTGGGGCTGGGGCTGCCCACTGGAGGTGGAGCTGCTCCTCAGAGGGCTGGCAGGCCTGTGCTTGGCAAGCCCTACCCCCAGCACCTCTGCAGAGCTAGGGGGTGCTCGGGAAGTTCCCCCCGCCAGGCCCGCCCTTCCCCAGAAATAGCTCTGCTGGAGCTGGGACCAGAGGCACAGTCACTGGGTGGGTCAGCTGATGCCTCTTCTCGGGCCCTGCCCTCTCTGGTGCATTTCCTGGCGAGGGGCCAGGAAAGTCAAGAGTCTGGGGTGTCTCGGAGGAAGAAAGTCAGGGTCAGCGGCTCCGTGCTCGGAGGCCACAGCTGCCGAGGATGACGGGCTTGCAAGGCCAGGGGTCGAGCACGCAGGGTGAGGCCAGGCCAGATGGCCCCTGGGCCATCCCTGCCTGCCCGACCCTCGAATGCTGCCCCGTCTCCCTGCAGGACCCTCGGGGGCTGCAGGGCTTGTATGGATCCACAACGCCCTTCATTTCAGGCGAAGCAGCCTGTGCAGGCCGAGGCACAGCCCCTTTGTAAAGGCAGAAACGCAGCCCAGAGGCTGGAGAGCAGCCAGGGAACACGCTGTTTTCTGCTGAGCTGGCGTGGTGGGCCTAGGAGGGCGGGCAGCCAGGACAAACAACCTCCTGCCACCCCTCCCGCCAGCCATCCCTCAACTCAACTCGGGAAGTTTCACTTTAAACCAAACCAGATGAGACTGAGCTGAGCAGGACGCAGTTAACCGTGTGTGTGCCAGCCAAGGGCGGGGTCCCTGTCGGCTCACCCCATACCCACCCAGTCTGCCATCGAGAGACCAGAGAAGCCACCCTTAGAAAGAAACCAGACTCAGAACCCCCGAATACACTACAGCACACCCTTCTCTGCGTCCCCACTGTGCGCCAGCACCACAGACCCGAAAGGAGACACAGCCCAGCCCTTCGGGCCCCAGCCTAGGGGACAGATGGGCTGTGTGCTGGGACCATCTGTCCTGCACACATTTACAAAGCACCTACTACGCGCATGCTCGAGGTGTCCGTGCGGGTGTGAACACGCCACGGCCTCCCGGAGACGTTCCGTGTGCAGGGGAGGAGGGCAGCCTTCATCTATCTACGCAGCAAATCCAAGTGCTTTCTCTGTGCAGGGGCCCCGAGCCAATCTTTCCGGTAGGGGCCACGCCTGCAGAGGGTCTACAGACCACCCTGCCTGCACCAGCGGTCAGGACATGCCCACCTGCACGTAGGTGCCTTAAAGCAGGATGGGGCAGCCTGGCCCCCAGCCGAGCGCTCACCTGCCCGGCTGCTCAGGGTACTTGTGTTTACAGTAGGCCTCCAGAGACGCGTAGACCTTCTCCCTCAGCGCCTCCACTTCGGCTGGGTTCGAGAGCCCCTTGGAGTCTGGAGGAGGAAGGAGTGCAGGTCAGCAGCAGAGCCCCCAGATCGGTCCCAAGGACCCAGGCAGTTCCAGCTGTCTCCCCGGGCGCTGGCACACAGCAGGGAGCCTATTGCTGTGCCCCACAAATTTCCTGGGGGAAGAGTGGCACCCACAGGCAGGCTGTTCCCACAAGCTTGGGCTGCCTTTGCTCTCCAGAGACTCGGTTTCTCCACTTGTGAGATGTAGCAAGCCTGCTGCCCGCCTCCCCTGGTTACCATGGAAATGGGAAGCCACACTTGGGTCAGACTGAGAAGGCCGCCCCCTCCCAGAGAACTCCAGACTGCATGGGGGCTGAGGGGCCCTGGAGCTACCCCAGAGCTTCAGGAATCAGTGCGGGGGCGGGGGGGGGTGGTGGCGGCAGGAGCTCAATCTAGAAAAGGCTCAGCCTTTGTGCAGACAGACAGCCCTGGGACCCAGACTGCCCAAACCGCCAGGGTCCAGGGTGGGCTGAGGAGCGAAAGCACCTCCCAGGCTCTCCTCAGTTAACGGCTGCGGAGACTTTCTGCTGCTGCGGTGACAGCCCCTGGCCTGGAGGAAACCCATCCAAGAGTTCACTGGGGTCCCCAAGCGTCT
Source organism: Dugong dugon (assembly GCA_030035585.1). Lineage (NCBI taxonomy): Eukaryota > Metazoa > Chordata > Mammalia > Sirenia > Dugongidae > Dugong > Dugong dugon. Next base: position 3,610,221 of record CM057471.1, read on the forward strand.
GTCCCGCCCCCTCCCTGGCCCACCCTCCCCAGCTGACCCCAGCAGTCTGTGCCGCCTTCCAGGCTGACCTACTGACCCTCGGGGCCAGCATGAAGCTCTCTTCAGCCTCCTCTGTCGCCCAGGTGTCCAAGACCCAGAGAGGCAGGACCACGCAGCCCTGCATCCCTGCCCATGTAGTCACAGGCTAGCTGCAGGCTCGGCCCACCCTGACTCATCAACACTCACCCTCCCCTCTATCATTCGTGGGGAAACGTTGCAGCCCCTGGGGCCCCTGCTGTTTGGAGGCTCCCACTGGCCCCTTCTCCGTGGGAACACCCTGCCGCTTCTGCAGGCTCTGCTCCCTGCAGGCCCTGGGCTGCCCAGGCTCCAGCCGGGCCTCCCTGTCCCTGAGGGCGGCCCTGTGCCCAGGCTGAGGCCAGTGAAGCAGCGCTTCAGCTAAGCCACTGGGGGGAAGGTGGCATTCAAACACGGATTCCGAGGGAGGGCCGGCCGAGGCAGTGACTCAGCCTCCCATACTGGCAGGAGTTCATGCACTCAAGACACATGAACCTGGGTGACGAAATGTCCCCGGAAAAGGGCTCTGCCCTTGGAAGCCACCCATCCCCACCCCATGGCTCCCTCAGAGGTGGGGCACAGAAGGGCATGAAGTGAGGGGCGCCAGAGCATGCGGACACCACCTACGCTGCACTGGGCACTGCCCAGCCCCCGCCCCACAGCCTGCCCCCATCCTGACCAGTTCACCTCCACTGAACAACTTCGGCGGGCTTCCAAACTCAGAAACCAAGCTGCTTCCCCTCCAGGGCCCACTCTGGCCCTGGGGCCCCCAAGAGACCGCCCAGGCCTGCAAGGCTTCCCAGCCCATCGGCAGGCACCCCGCTTCACCTGGCTCCTGCTTTTTTTTCTTTTTTTCCATCCCCCCTTTATTTACTAGTTTTCCAAATGCTAAGCGAGTTCTCCAGCACTGCTGAAGCTGACCAGCGAGAGTTGCTGTTGTTCTTTAGATCATGATGAAATCATGGATTTAAACCTTTTCAATGCATTTCAATTCACTGCAATTATAAGCCTTATTGATATTCAAATTGCCTCAACTTGGGGCCAGGGGTGGCCTCTTCTCTCTTTGACCTCGATCCTCCCCCAAGCGCCACTTCACCAGGCAGCGCCCAGCACCCCAGGGGCCCCGCTGGCTGTCTCTCTACAGTGGCCTTCTGTTACAGGCGAGCTCCATGGAGCGGGCTTGGGAAGTGGACCGTGACATCGGGCATAGCACCCAGCCCGGAGGCCAGAGGGGCCCTCCCAGCCCAGCTCAGTCCACAGACCACGGGGCCTCCTCCCAGAAACGGGGGGAGGCGTCTGAGAAGAGCCCCCCAAGCACTGTGGGGAGTAAAGCTGGCACCGCTAGGAGTCTGCCTAGACCACCAATCCCTGCACCTCAGCACCGCCCCACCTCAAGCCCACCTCAAGTTGGGAATTCTGCAAAACGGTAGCGCTTTGGACAGCAGAGCCCAGAAGACTGGGCGGAGGCCCCCGTTGGAGCCGCTAACGACCAGGGGGTCCCTGGGCCCCATCCCAGCAGAGCCGCCAAAGCTCCACAAAACCAACTCGCGGATGCTCACGCAGCGGCCTCGTGAAGCATGCCCAGGGGCCTGCCCATTTAAGGAGGACACCAAGGCTCAGACGGCGGCGCTGCCCGACATGGGAGCCCGTGAATGGGGCAGAGTCGGGCAGTCTGGGAGAGAGGGGCGGGGCTGGGATGGGGGGGTCGGGGCCGAGATGGGGGGTGGGGCCGAGATGGGGGCGGGGCCGGGAAAGCGGGGTGGGGCTGGGATGGCGGGGTGGGGATCCGGAGAGCCGGGAGGGCGACCGGGAGGTCATGGCGGGGACCGGCAGACTGGGGCCAAGAGGGGCGGAACGGGGGTGGGAGGGGCGGGGTCTGGGGGCGGGGCGGGGCGGGGCGGGGCGGGGCGGGGCGGGGCGGGGCTGGTGTCCAGGAGAGCTGGGCCAGCATGGCAGGGTGAGAGCTGGGAGAGCCGGGCCAGGCAGGCCGGAGCCGGGCCGGCGGGTGGGCGTACCGGGGTTGAAGAGGACGATGGCGCGCAGGCAGCCCAGCTCCGTCTTGTCCATCTGCATGTCCCTCATCTTAGACACGAGCTCTGTCAGCACCCTGCAGGAGGCAGACACCAAGTCAATGGGCCCACCCCCTTGCCATGGCCCCCAAAACGCTCGGAGGACCTGGGGAGCAGTGTGGCACTGGTGGCAGCTGGAGAGGGCAAGGCCAAGCCAGGAGCCTGCCCAGAAAGACCCAGAGGGAGGCGACGCCGTGCCAGCGCCGTCCAGGCCCCATAGGGGTAGGCCTCCTCTCACTCCCGCATCTCTACTCGCCGGACCTGGGGGTCAAGGGGGAGCCTCTTGGTGCCTAAGCAGAGAGCCGGGCTGGATGCTGGGGCCAGGCCACTGCCAAGGGCCCCCCCCTCAACCCCACCAAACTCAGCCACAGAGCCAGCATCTCTGCCCTACATTCACCCCTCCGCAGGAAAGCCCCTTCCCCAGTACGTGGCCTTCCTGGTGGAGGGGAGGTTTACCACGTCTTGTCAACAGCCACGGATTTCCAACAAGGTACCCCACCTGGTCACGTCAAAGAGCTGGGGACCCCTCTGTGGGGCCCGCCCTCCACCCTCCAGTCCCTGCAGCCCCCCACTGGCCTATCCAAAGCATCCTGTGCTGAGCTAAGCCTCCCACCCTCAGCCGTCCACCCACTGGCCCCCGAAACATGACTCTTGTGTCCAGGAAATAGCAAGTAGCTGGGGAGGCCAGGCTGCAGGGCTGAGAGGGAGAGGCTCTCAGGGATCCCCAGGGTCTGTGGGTGGGCAAGGGCAGGGTCGCATCCTGGGGAAGATATGTCAGGGGTAAGCGGGGCTCCGGCATCCCTCGGCCTCAGGGAAGTCATGGGACAGCCACTGCCCAGGCCCAGGGGGCTGCAAGAGGGCAGTGCGAGCCAGAAGCCCATGGCCCCAGGACATAGCCCTGTGCATCTGGCCCATCACAGACAACAGACACATCAGCTGGTGCTTGGCTGTGCTCCCCACAGCAGGGTCCCCAGGGAGATGCTTCAGAGAGCCATGAGCACTATCCCCTGGAGCTCCTGCCCCCCACCCCCCGCCACACATACACACAACAGCTTGTTAAAGGCCTTGAAAAGTCCTGTGGCCAGGACACTGCATCATTTAAAACACTGTTTGTGGCCACAAAGCCCTTCGGCACTCACTGCATGTTAACACCAGGGCTGCTCAAGACCTCCCTGGGGGTCCCCTCCAAGCCGTCCCATGGGGAACGCAGTCCATACATTTCTTCCCCCATGGGTGACAGGGTGTTATGTGCATTCCCCACCTTCAAGTTTTAGGGCTCTCATACTCGGGGGGCTCACCTGGGACCCCTCTGCCTCCTCTCCTCCTCAGTCCGCTCCTCCCCCTGCCAGGGACCCAGCAATGCCCCTCCCCAGCCCTTCCCTCTGACAACAGGCCCCCAGAATGCCCAGGCTGTGTGGGCCAGGGCGGGACGGGGGGCCTAGCATTCTAGACGGCAATTTGATGGAGACAGAGGGACCCCGGAATCTATGTGCCTGCCCCAACCAGCCCGCTGTCTAGGTGAGAGGTACAGAGGTACAGAGAGAGAGGCCAGGTATGCGGGGCTGGGACACACATGGGCACGCAGCAGCAGGGTGTGGGCTTAGGGAAGAGGCCTGCCAAGGCCACCTGGGGCTTCGAGGGATTTACAGACACAGACATGTCAAAACAGAAACATTCTTATGGAATTATCTACGGTAGAATCGACTTTTGTTTTTTAAAAGTGCACATTTCCTTCCCATGCAAAAACACACAGGATTAAAAAAAAAGAACAGGAAAAAATTAAACCAGAATGTTAACCCGTTATCTGGCTAACTGGTCATCAAGTCTTTCCGGATGCTGGATCAGGAGGGCGTCACCTCCTCCCCTTGCGGCTCTGTGCCTCCCCATTCCCCAGGAAAACCATCTCGATGCTGCCAGAACGTGGGCCCACCTGTCAAAGATGGCACCCACGCCTGCGCTGTGGGCGCTGTTGCGGTGGACGTGCAGGCCGGTGGCAAGCAGGATGCCATCCTTCACAGCGATGGAGCGGTGGGAGAAGGAAGCAATGAGCAGTTCGTTCCAGCCTGGGGGAGGACAGGGCTGTCTCAGGACCACCTGCTCTGAGCCCCTACCCGGCCCCCACACAGCACAAACCATCAGACACCCATCTTTGCCAGACAGGTTCCCAAAGTGGACTAGGGGAACCCTGGTGGGTGCGAAGAAACACCACCACCCCCCTCTCAGACAAGGCTTTCCCCACCTGCTGCTGAGCGTTTGTTTTCCAGAGAACTTCAGGGTTACCTGGGCCCCAAGGGCTGGAAACATTAGGGATTCTGAAGCTGGGGCCTCAGGGGATAGTTAAGAATCCTGAAACCGAGGCAGAGCCAGTGGACATGCACCTTTCTGGGCAGAACATCCAGCACATTCTGAGAAGTGGGGACTCACAGTTGTATGGGGTCATGCTCCTCGGCCCCGAGACAGCAGGAGCCCGCCAGGCACCCAGCAGGTACTGCTCAGGGCCCAGCCTCCACATGCAGCCCGTGTGATGGTGCCCCAACCCTACACCCCAACAGCCCCAGGTGGCAAGAGGCAGGAGCCACCAGGATGTGCCCCCCTCAGCCCCTGAGGTGCGGCCATGGCAGCTCCGAGGATGTCCCTCTCCCTCATCCTCCTCAAGCCTACCCCAGGCCCTCGGCGCAGGTGCTCACCTGCCCGCAGCAGGATGACCTGGTCGTCTAGCGGCAGCTCCGAGAAGTGCGGGACCCGCTTGGCCCACTCCACCAGGGTGAAGAGCTGCTTGTCCGCAGCTTGGCAGATGTTGGTGACGGGGTCGTTCGGCTACATGGAGAGAGGGCACCGCCGCGGTCAGGACTGTACACCTGTGCATTTACCGGAGCCCAGGCCAGGTCCCGCGCCACAGCGGCACCCACATCGGAGCTGAACAGCTGCCTTCAGAGACGCCACATCCTGACCCTGTCCCTGGCACTATGTCATCTTTCACGGCAACAGGGACTTTGCGGTTGAGACTAAGGATACCGAGATGGGGGTGTCCTGGATCACCCGGCGGGCCCAACAAACACGAGGGTCTTTGTAAGAGGGAGGCAGAAGGGGCAGGGGCAGAGAAAGATGGAGCACAGAGAAGATGCTGCCCTGCTGGCCTCGAAGATGCAGGATGGGCCGAGTCCAGGAGTGCGAGTGGCCTCTAGGAACGAGGGGCCTTGAGCCCTGGAGTGCGGGCAGCCTCCTGGAGCTGGATGAGGCCAGGACGCGGATTCTCCCCTGGAACCTTCAGAAGGAACCAGCCCTCCGACAGCTGGATTCCAGCCCAGTGAGGCTAAATTCTAACTTGACTCCAGACCGTGGGACAACACAGGTGTGCTGTTTTAAACTCTGGGTCTGTGGTCATCTGTTACAGTGCCAACAGAATCTGATATGACCCATGTCATGCCCACCACAGCCCTGAGAGCAGGGGGACAGGGACCCATTTACAGAGAAAAAGGCCGAGACGCGAGGAACAAGCTGAGGTCACACGCAGGTGGTGTTGGACAGACCAGGCTGCACGGCATCTCTGGGTCATCATGTGGCCCACCGTGCAGGCAGAAGTACACCTCCTGTGTCCATGGTTTGTAACAGATGAGGAGGCGGGGGTGCAGGGAAGGCGAGTGATGGCCGAGACACAGGGCCCCAGCACATCAGGGGCCATCCCAGAACATTCTAGACAGAGGGAGTCATCCAGGCATTCTCACAGACCAGGGAGCCCAGGTGGGACTCAGGGGCAGGAAGCCTGCTCTCCAGCTCCCGGCCAGCGGGTCCTGGGTGTGCGGAAAGGACAGACAGCCCCCTGATGGTGTGGCTGCAGGGCCAACACCCAAGAACCGGACGTGGGAATCCCTCACTCCAGAGATCACAGGGCAGCTGGTCAGAGGAGAAAACGCCTCCTTCCTCAAGGCTTCCCGTGACAGAAACCATCTGTTCATCAGCGGACGTGCAGTCTAAGCACACCAAGCATGCTTAAAGGGCTGTGAAGGGCTTAGAGGGGTGGTCACTGACAAATGGGGCTGATGGGTGAGGAGCTGATGGGAGAGGGGCTGATGGGGGAGGGGCCGAGGTGACAGAGGGGACCCGGAGTAAGGGTCAGCCTGCTGGGGAGCCCCTAGAGTGGGCAGAGCACAGGGTGGGGTATCCAGAGGAAGGGTATCCAGGCCAAGCAGGATGCTGAGGGCTCCCTGGTGAGGAAAGGACTGTGGAACCCCAGCACTGCCTGCTCCCTCTGCTGTGTGGCCTGGCAAGAGCTTCACTGCTGTGGGCCTGGGATTCTCACTCAGAGACAAAATGGGCCTCTTTGGACAGCAGGAGTGTCATCAGTCCCCAGCCCCTGCCAGGGGAACGTCAGTGAGTGGACAGACCGCCCGTCCCCAGGGTGGTAACACCAGGGAAACATCAGTGTGTGCACCGTCCTCCCATCCCCAGGGTGGTAACGTCAGAGGAACGTCAGTGAATAGACCATCCTCCCGTCCCCAAGGTGGTAACACCAGGGGAACGTCAGTGAGTGGACCATCTGCCCGTCCCCCAGAGGGGATAATGGACCCAGAGCTGGAGAGATGCCCCTCCCTGGTGCCATTTGCCCATTAGGGAAGGGGCCTAGTCAGCCTTTCCCAGAAGGAGGACCCTGACCAACCAACAAGAAGGACTCGGCTGGGGTCAGAAAGACATGGGCCAGGCAGCAGGCCAGCAGGAAGCCAGGACGTGCCTTCAGGACGGCCTGGACTCGGAGCAGCCTGCTCGGCTCAGCCTCTGGGCCCACCCTTCCTCCTCTGAGTAGATGGCAGAAGGTTCCCAAACAGCATCCTGACTCAGCACAAGCCAGAGGCGGCACCCCTGTCGGGCTCCCAGTCTTCTTCAGAGCACCTGGCCCAGGAGGGCCTCACCGCTGGCAGCCAGGCCCCCTCCTCAGGTCTGTCAGACAGGACCACAGGCCAGACAGACCTGGCCAGGGTCAAAGCCAGGGGTGGGGGGTGCTCTGGTGACCCATCAGGGGTCAGTCTGCGACCAGAGGGTGGCCCTCCCAGATGGAATGGCCGTGGGGTCCCTGTGTGTCTTCTCTGGTGGGCCCTCCTGGCTTATGACCAGTGGAGGGCTGAGGGGCTGTTCCCCTGGGCGCATGACTGCCCCCTCGGCGGGGGGCAGGGAAGCACAGGTGGGCAATGTCCCAGCCACAGGGGCCCTAGGCTGCAGGAGCCTTGAGAGCAGATGTGGGGGCTCACCTCAGATGGGGTGGGGTGGTGGGGTGAGAACCGCTGGGGGCCCAGGGGACAGGGTGGGGTTAGTGTACTGGGCTCCAAGAGGACAGTGGGCACCAGCCACCACCCCTGGCCTCATGGAGGAAATTAAAAGTCACACCCCTCACTCTGCAGTCACCACGTGCTAAGGGGCCACGGAGGGAGACACAGGGGCTCTGAGCCCACAGTGCAGGGGCTAGGCCACCCGGCAGGGGCACAGGGCACAGGGAGGCTACCTAGGAAGTGTCCCCTGAGCTGAGTCCCCTGCGCTCCAGGCAGAGGCCCTGGGAGCAGTGGGCGTGTCTGTCCCAGGGGGCAGAAGGAGAGAGGCTGATGGACTCAGGGCCGCCCTGGACAAGGTCTCTCTGACAGCAAGAGCGCTAAACCCAGCTCCGAACACACGAGAGAGGTGGATACAAGACTGGGCACAACACTGACCACAACCAGGGGCAGACGCGGTGTCCCACCCAGCTGCACAGCTGTCCAAAGGCAGCAGGAGGCTCGAGAGGGTGAACGCAAACAAACATCCCCGCCCGGCTGGCAAATGCCTGCAGGGCCTGCCCCAGGAAGGCTGATGGGGCCCCTGCCGCCCTGGGGCAAGATGCTCACACAGCACAGGGGAAGCCAGAGGGCAGCCTGGTTTGTGGGCAGACACCATGAGGGGAACGGGATGGAGGTGACTCCACGTGAGGGCCAGAGGCTCTGGCTCAGCCCTAGAGAGCGCCTGGGGGAGGGGCTGCAGCCCACCCACCCACCATCTTGAGGCTGTTGGTGACAGAGAGGGCAAGGCAGTCCGGGAGGACAGAGGCCCAACCAGGGGGTGAGGGGCCAGAGCTGCACAATAGCAACATGTGACCCAGAGGCCTGTAGGCCCCCACGTGCCCTCCCCAGAAGGGCACCCTGTCAGCTCAGAGCAGGGTCCCGCTGGGCCCTGGGGGCTAGTCAGTGAACACAGGGTCCAGGCGCCACAGAGGGACCGCGAGGGAGGGCAGGGCTGCAGGGCAGGAGCCAAGCCCCTAGAGGACCTACCCAGACACCTGGACACAGCCAGGCTGAGGAGACCCTGCCCAAAGAGCCGCCCCGGAGAGGGCAAGCACCGCACAGTGCGGGTGGGGTGCAAGAAGCCCTCAGGGGGAGGGGCCAAGTGGGCAGCAGGCACTCACCGAGCTGGGGTTCAGCCCCACAGTTGCCTCCACGTACGTCTCTGTCTTGGGCTCCACGGCCAGCTCGGCCTCCAGGATCTTCTCCACGGGCATGTCCTCGTTGGCACTGCTGGTGGATTCCACCTCATTCTCATTGCGGTCCTTGCCCCGCTGCCGCTCCTCCTGCACGGCTGCAACCGGGTGGAGGGGTCAGCCTAAGCCCAACACCCACCAGGGCCAGGTAGCACCAGCTCTGAGCCGGTGTACCCAGCACCTGCCGCATGGGGTGCCAGACCCCAGCCCACCTCCACCACATCCTCAGAGAACCCAGAGCCCTCCTGCCCACCTCGCATTAATTCAATCACTCAGCACTGATGCCAGAAGCCCCCAAGTCAGGCAGAGGCTGGGGGAGACAGCCCCACTCTCGCTGATCTAGTAGTTCAGCAAGGATCCCAGCAGAGTGAGAAGGGCTTTGATGAGTGTGGACTCAGAGAAAGCCAGGGAGACTTCCTGGAAGAAGTGGCACTGAGGCAAGAATGAGGCCAAACAGGACCAACGTCCAGGCAGAGGAAGCAGCCTGTGCAAAGGCCTGGAGTCAGGGCACAGCATGCTCCTTACAAGGACCAGCAGTGCAGAGGGCCAAAGGGGGAGGCAGGGCAAGGACAGGACTCTAGGGAGGGTAGGGTCCGACGGCAACAGGATCGGGGAGCATGACGCACAAGAGGGACAGGATGGGACTAGCGTCTCAGAAAGTCTCTCCCACCTACAGGGAGGGGGGCTGTGGGGGGACCACCGCTGGAGGACCTAACTCAGTATGAGGCAGGTGGTGCCTGGGTGGCCTCGAGGCCAGCCAGGGGGGAGCAGGGATGGAGGCATGGTGCAGTTTCCGGTACCCCAAGAAGAAAGGTCAGTGGGGAGCAGGCAGGCGGGGAAGGGTTCCTTTCAACACTAACCCCTAGGAGCCCCACGCAGGAGGCCAGGCCTGTGGGGGCCAAGGCACCTCTGACAGGTGTTTCCAAACCAGAGACTTCGGAGCCCAGGCGCCCCAGGCTCCCTTCTCCAGGAGGGGGTCCCCTAGCAGCACTGGAGCATAGCGCCAGGCTGCAGACACCCTTCCGGAGCTCCCACAAGCCGTGGCGATGGCTGCAGGGCCCTGGGCCCCATGGCCTGACCCCCGGTGGGTGGGGCAGGGTTGGGCGGAGGGACATCCCCATCCGGCCCATTCCGCCCACCTCTTGAGCAGCAGCAGGGTGGGCCACAGCAAATCCACCCAGGAAACGCTGGCTCCAGGCGTCCAGGCAGAGCACAGGGAGTAAATAGGACAATACTCCAGGAAAGAACACATAATCTCCAGGCCTGCTTGCGGGGTTCGGGTCAGCTAATGCCAACAGTGGCAGGGCTACGGCCCACTGCCCGGCCTCTGGGTGGCTCTGGAGGAGGGCTCACAGAAGGGGCCTAAGGCTGGAGCCCCCGAACCGGCCAGATGCCCATGGGTGGGCCAGAGGCTGGGGTTTGCCCTCCCTCTGCCCATCCCCCAGCCCGCATGGACTTGCCTCTCCCTCCCCACCCGGATGTCTGACCTGTCCAGAGCTACGTCCCATGGCTGGCTCCCAGCCTCCAAGCCCCCCAGCCTGCCACCCTGCCCTGCCCTCTGCACCCACTATGTCCCTGGCTCCCTGGCCCCCGACACAAGCCCCTGATCCCACCCACCAAACCTGTCCACTGCCAGCCATGGCCACCACCTTCCTCCCACCTGCCGCCTCTCGCCCCTGCTGGTCCCTCGCTGGGGCACCTGCTCTCCGTCTTCCTTGTGAAATCGAACACCTGCTCTGCCAGGCCCACCTCCAGGGGGCCCCCCAAGCCCCACCCACTGCGTGGCAGTCACATCCCCCTCCCAGGACTCCCCCTCGCCCATACCTTCCTCCACCAGGTGCTCCCAGCAATCAGGACTGCTCCCAGCTCGTCTGGGGCGTCCTCACCAGAGTCCAGGAGGGCCAGGCTGCACCCTGGTCGGTGCCTGGACAGAGCCCCTGAGAAGCATCCCTTTCCTTGACGCTCCTGACCCCGCAAGCAGTGGTCGTGAGCGGGCTGCCCCAATGCCACCACTCCCTCCCTCGGCTGCTTCACCGAACCACCCAGCAGCTCTGGGGGAAAGGTTCTTTAACACCCCCATTTTACAGGTGAGGAAACCGAGATGCAGAAAGGCAAAGGACCTGTCCGAGCGAGTGAATGAAGAGCTGGAGAAGCAGCCGGGTTCAGGGTCCCAAAAGCACACTCTGAATCCACAAAGCTTGTGCCCCCCTTGGTGAGGGCTCTCGGCTTGCTCCCCGGAAAGCCCCTGCTTCCACAGCCACCAGAACTTGCTAACAATACGGGGGCACACACGACCCTGGCCTGTCCTCCTGCTGCAAGCTGTCAGCCTGCCCAGGAGGTGAGACATGATGCACACCCCCTCCTCCTTTCTGGTGCCAAGTCCAAAGACAGAGCCTTCTGGAGGACATCTGTGCAGCCTCGACGGGGCTTCCCATGCACAATAATCTCTCTGGGCCAGAGTCATCCCTTCCCACCAGGACCTCTCTGTCGGTGACAGGACACAAACCAAGCATCGTCCACGGTCCACCCAGCAGAAACCCCAGCCCTGCCCTGGGCTCTGGGGCCTGATCTCCGGGGAGGCCTCTTCACCCTCCTTGCCAGTCCCTTCACCCACGAGCTCCTCAACTCCTCGCCAGTCCCCTCACCCTCCAGGGCAGCCTCATCCAGCCCCCTGGCCCTCTGAAATGACCTCAGAGGCTCCCTCACCCTCTGGGGCGGTCTCACGTGCCCCCTTGCCCTCCAGGGCAGCCTCACCAGCCCCCTTGCTCTCCGAGGTGGCCTCATCCAGCCAGCTGCTCTCTGAGATGAGCTCACAGGCCCCCTCACCCTCCAGGGCAGCCTCATCCAGCCCCGTTGCCCTCCAGGGCAGCCTCACTGGCCCTCTTGCTCTCCGAGGCAGCCTCACCAGCGCCCCCACCCTCTGGTTTCCAGTGGGTTTGACACATGCGGAGCACGACATGAGCAGGAGAGAGGAGAGCATCCATGTCTCCAGCGCCCTCCCTGCCCAGCCGCATCTGTCAGCAGCCACTTCCTCCTAAGGCCTCCTGCTCCCCAGGCCTGGGGTATGGGCCCCCTGTGCTGGCCCTGGTGCTCCCTAGCCCTCTGGTTCCCTTAACTGGAACCAGTCCTGTAGCCAACACCTCTCCACCATGCTCAGCTGTTTCCTGCCGGGCCTGCACGGCTGCTCAGAGTCCCCGGGGCTGCCGGCTCCCCGAGAACAAGCCTCGCCCTTCCTGAGAGGACAGGTGGGTATTTGGAGCCTGCTCCGTGCAGGACATGCCCCACAAGCCCCACAGGACAGGCTCGAGGGAGGGAAGTTCCATCCACGTGGTAAGATTCAAGGGCAGGAGACGCCAACCCTTCACATCCCGCCAGCTGGGCCCAGGCGCCTAACAGGAGCCTCAAGCTGGTGTTTATGCTAGCCTAGCTCCTCTGGAAAACTTGACAGCAGGTGGGGCGGCTCAGGAGCCACGAGCCGAGGGCAGGTGGTGAGGAGCCTGCTGGCCCCAGAAGGCCAACTCAGCCCGGCCCAGCCCGCCCAAGCCCCTAGACCCTCCTGCGGCAGCCACTCAGTGTCACCGTCCCCACTGTCATCAGGGAGGGTGTGATCGTGGGGCCCAGAACAGCCAACCCTACCACCTGAGCAGCCCTGGGCGGGAGGCGCCTGCACAGGGGGACCTCGGCCACATGTCCAGGGCAGCACCCAGTGCCACACGGACCCAATGGAGACCCAGAGAGTGGGCCCCGGCTGAGACACGTGGCTTAGCTCCTCAGGCCACCAACGGGAAACTGAGGCCCAGAGAGCAAGGATGCGTGGCTGCATTCTCAGCCCAGCAGGAGCAGGAAGCTGTAGCCCCGAATCACACAGCTGGACCCCCCAGCCCTGCTCTGCCCCAGGCAGCTGTGTGGCTCTACCTAACCGCTCTGGGCCACGGCTTCCGCATCTGCAGGACAAGAACCACGGGACCTGCCTTCTGGGTGAATCCAGACCAGGCACGCAGTAGGCCCTCGGTGACCACCACTTTGTCACCAGGCCTGAGGAGGTTTACCCAGGGCACAGGAGCCCGGGTGAGGGTGGCCCCCTGCGTGGGACCCTGGAGCAGGCAGGGGGAGTGGGCGGCGAGCGGGGCCTCCCCAGCACCTGCCTCCTCCGCAGGGGTGGCCGGGAATTAATTAGCGAATGTTTTGCAAAGCACTTTGAAGCTGTGAAGAGCCCGGCAGCCCTGAGCAGCACCATTATAAATATTACGGTTTTATTTATAGACTGCGGGCAGCAGGCCTGGCGAGTGGGTTTACACCTTGCCAGCTCCATCACCTCTGAGACGGAGTGTGTTGACTTACGTTGCACTGGTGCCGGGAAGCCTCGCCTCAGGCAGGAGGTGTCTGTAAACACAGCGCCTCGTTATCCTGCAGCTCCCAGGCTTGGGTGCGGGGGCGTAGGATGGTGGGGAAGGAGCACAGGAGGGCGCTGCCGGGCAGCTGGGATGCCCCCGGTCCACAAGACAGGCGAGCCGGCCCCCAGCCCAGGCGGACTGCTCCCCCAGTGGCCGTCAGCCGAGCCCGTGCCCGGGAGAGGGATGGCGACTCCGAAGTAGACATGACCAGAACATAACCAGAACCCCGACATCTGGAGGCCCGCTGGCACCGGACTCGGCACAGCAGCCCCTCGGCAGAAGTGGGGTGTCTCCACCGGCTGACATCTCCCCCACCTTCCCTGGGGCCAAGCAGGACGCCAGAGGCGGTGAGCAGAAAGTCTCCTGAGAGACTGCCCCCCAGCGGGCCCTTTCCCATGCCCTGTCCAGGCCCCACTGCGCAGGCCCAGGGCTGGGCCCCAAGGAGGCCAGGACTGGACCTGACCAGGAGTTGTGGCCTTCGGGACAGGCAACTGAGACCCAGAGAGGGGTGTCTTGCACACTCGCACATTGAGCTCCGGTCCCGTCAGCTCCAAGGACATGTCCCTCCTTCCCTCGAGGAAGGACACACACCCACACGCCCCCCCCCCCCCACACACACAGGGTGACTGCGATCCATCCCACCAGGGAGCACACAGAGCCACACTTCCGCGGTCCTCCCAGCTAGCCTGTGGGGCCTTGCTGGTCACCCCACCACACAGATGAGAAACCGAGGCTCGCGGCAGCACTGCTCATGTCTCCAAGCCAGCAAGCCCCACGGTGGCCATCAAGCCCAGCCAGGGCTTCCCCACAGTAGAGGCGTGACAGGTCTGTGCACACATACACACGTACACATACACACACTCACACACGCAGGCATACGCACACTCATGCACACGCGCGCACACACACACAACAGACGCTGCCGTTTCCTCACTGGCGTTCTCAAGAGCCAGGGCCCAGGGAGCAGGAAGCAGAGGGAGGCAGGAAGGAAACGGGGAGAGGCCATCCTGGAGGAGGGGGGGAAGAGGAGCCAGGCCCAGTGTCACCCCGGCTGGGAGCCAGGTCTCCCCGAGGAGGCTGGGGGCCCCGTGCAGGTAGGGTTCATCTCTCCCATCAGATTGGGAGTGACTGCAAACCAAAAACAAACCAAACCCACTGCTGACAAGTCAATTCCAACTCAGGGCGACCCCATAGGACAGGGCAGAGCTGTCTGCAGGATTTCCAAGGCTGTAATCTTTACCGAAGCAGACTGCCACACCTTTCTCCCAAAGAGCGGCTGGTGAGTTCCAACCACCAAACTGTCGGTTAGCAGCTGAGCACTTAACCTCTGAGCCATCAGGGTGCCTCTGGGAGTGCCTGCAGCCCCCCTGCCCCAAAGCCATGCAGGGTACTCCAGGCCAGGGCCTCGGCCAGGTGGAGGGCCAGGGTCCAATGTGGCATTCCCATCCTCAGCCCACCCCTCACCGTGCCCCCTGGAATGCTGCAGAACGAGCCTCAGGTGGCTGCCTGTGTGCACAGGCCTTGCCACTGCCCAACCCAAGATGCTATCGGTCTGTGGCAGCCCTCGTTAGGCAGTGTGATCAGAGGTGGGGTGGGCCCTTCTTGTACAGTGCTGCCCCATGGATCCCGGGGCCCACCCCGGTCAGCCCACCTTGCACTGCGCTGGGCCACGGTGCCCTGTGCAAGCCTCAGTTTCCTCATCTGTAACGGGGTGTGATCACCAGGCCTCTGGGGGGTTGTGTGGCATCAAGGCCAGTCAGGGCAGTGGTCCACCAGGCTGGTGTCGGGAGGATGGGCAGGCCCTCAGGGCTGACACCCCTTGCCTTACACAGCCAGCCACCCTGGCCCTTCGTGGAGCCCTCCTTGAAATAGTTGGCCCAGGAAGCAAGCACAGGATGTCTGCATGCAGGACTTGCTCTGTGGGGGGCCACGGGCACCGCCTGACCACCTCCTGGCCCATGTCCTATGCTTTGTGGCACCGAGGTGCCACATGGCTGCAGGCCACAGGTAACACATGGGCTGCGCCGTGGAGCTGCTGCTGCAGTGCACAGGGGTGACGCCCCCATCCCACCCAGGACAGACACCGGCAACCAAGCCCACCTGGCACACGGGCTCACCCACACCTGGCCGCCCACACCAACTAGGGGCCACTGGAGTCACCCTCGCTGGGGAGATGCAGTTTTACGGCCGTGTTTGGGGCGTGAGAGGGCCTCGTGGGAGGGTTTTTACTGCACATTCACGACTTATAAAGCCAGCCAAGACAAAAGACGGGATCCCTGCCGGACCAGGTATTTATCTAATGGCCCATAAATCAGGGCTCGCCGCCCACACTGCCAGGGAACAGCCGGAGCACCAGAGGTGCCCACTGGCCATGGAACAGAGGCAAAGCATGGCGTGGGGGCCGCTTGGGGCTCAGGGCAGCTGGTGGGGTGCTGGCTGGGGGCCTGCTCAGGCACCCACCTCTCTGGACCCCATCTCTTGGCCTGTGAGAGCGGTGGCAGCAGCACTGCACCCAGGATGAGCGGGACAACTCGGGGGTCTGGTGCGGCCCCCCACACGTGCTTATACAGACAGCTGTCGTCAGAAGACACAGCAGGGCTAGACACCAGGTCAGCTCTGCAGTCCCCTTGATGTGATGGGGCGCCACCCACAGGCCCGGGGTCCCTGGAGGGTCCCCAAGAAGCACCATTCCCCCTTCAGTGGGGACACCTGGGGCCTGTGCAGCGACTGTTCCCCATGGCCAGCACACAGCCTCTGCCTGATGCCCCATCCCTGAGGTGTCGCCCAGACACCCCGCCACCCTCCCGCACCTTGCCGATGCTCCACACCACAGGGCCCATAGGGGCTGCCAGGGCCCGTGCCTCACCGAGGGTCCACTCCCACCCCGCACACTCATGCTCCTCCCCCTCACCCTGCACACCCCGCTGGTCCAGCCTCCACACCAGGGCACACAGGAGACGGTTGCCTCCCTCAAACGTGCCTCTGACCATGGAGTGCCCGAGGAGCCGGAGGTGGGTGCACGCCTCCCCGGTAGGGCACCCTGTCAGCGCTCTCACCACTGACAAGGGACAAGGTCTGGACTGGGAGCTGGCCCAGGCGTGTGACCCTGGACAAGCCCCCAACCCCTCTGGGCCTTGGTTTCTCCACCTGCACAGCAAAGGGCAGGCCTGACGAGCTCTCAGCACCCCAAGAATCCCGTGTCCCAGTGAGACAGGCCCCACCCAGGCCAAACTTTCAGTTAGCAGCTAAGCAGTTAACCACTGGCCCACCAGCCCTCCAGCTGCCGTCCCACAGCCCCTCCTAGCACTGCCAGCTGCAGCGCTGACTCGGTCAGGCCAGGAGCCACGGGGACGAAGAGACGCTGGCCGCCCTGCACTTCCCGCCCCAGCCTGGCAGCCCCTCAGGAAGGAAGCCCCTCAGGAGCGCAGGGCCCAGCTGGGGTTTTAGCTTCTCAGCAAGAACAACTTAGGCTGCAGAAGTGCCAAAAGATCCAAAAGGAAAAAAAATTTAAAAATCCGGTCACCCACCAACACTGTGAGGCTGCCCCTCAGGGCGGGGTGTCAGCTCCTGGTTTGCTGGGGTGGGGAGGGCCCTCTTGGTGGGACAACGGGCTGTGCTCGGCCTGTCGAGCCTGGTGGGGAGGGAGGTGAGACAAGCTGCCAGCCACGTGTGGGCCACCACAGGAGAGCCACGGCAAGAAAGGAGAGACGACTCTAGTACTGGGGAACGGATGACCCAGACTCTGACCCCTAAAGAAACTTCCGATCCCCCAAGGCCGAGGGCCTGAGCCTGGGTTGGAAGAACCACAGGTCAACCACACCACCCTGGGCCCACGCCCACCCAACAAAACATGCATGCAAACCACCCACAAAAGAATCCTCTCAGAGTGAGTAGTTCCCAAGCCTGAGGGAGAATCGGAATAACAAATGGGGAAACTGAGGCCCAGGGAGAGCAAGGGCTGGGACAGGGGCTGGGATCCAGGTCTGGCTGGAAGGTGACAATCTCAACAAGCTCAGAGGCGTGTCTCCATGCCCCCATCCCCCGTCGCCCTAAGAACGTCCACCCATCAGTAAAATGGGCTCAGACATCCAAGGCAAGGGGGGCCAAGGCTCTGGTCCCACCGATAAAGCCTCTCTGAGTGCTGCTGCCCCAAGGGCAGGGACTGAGACAAGGCCAGGATGAGCCCGTGTCCAACAGAACTTGGGACGAACCCTGATGGTCTCTGATCTGCCCGCCAGAACCATCCACGCAGACCCCACGACATCCACCCTCCTGGGCTCCTGGCACCCACGTCCCACCTGCAGCCCTGGCCTGCTGACTTTCTGTCCCCAAAGTCCCTTTCCCGACACCAACCCCACCTGCTGGGCCCAGCCCACTCCCCTCTCGGCATGCCTGCCCATCTGCCTGCTACCGAGCACCACCTGGCCCCGCCTGACCAATGGCAGGCCCCAGCTGGCTCTGACTCTTCAGGAACCCCAGGGCCAGGCATACAGCAAATGCTCAGTATAGACTGAGTGAGAGCAAGTGAGGCTGTGGGGGGAGGTGCAGGCACTGAGCCAGGCTCCAGGCAGACCCCAGAGCCTGACCCCATTAGAGGAAAGCAAGGGGCCCTCACCTAGAAGAGAAGGTAGCATTCGGTCACCCCTCAATCAGGCTCCGACACAGAGCGGGCAGCACGCAGGCCCTGGGGGTGCCTCCCTGGAGGGCACAGCCTCCTGCACATGGCCCTGGGGATGCCCTGGAGGGCAGAGACCCCTGCACACAGCCCTGTGGAGGGGGGAGGGAAACGCCCTGGAGGGCACAGCCCCCACCCCCCCTGCACACGGCCCTGGTGGGGGAACACCCTGCAGGGCACAGCTGTCCTGCACAGGGTCCAGGGTAGGGGGACGCCCAGGAGGTCACAGTCACCCTGCACATGGCTGTGGGTGCGCCTTGGAGGGCACACACCCCGGACTGTCAGGAAGGCAGCTTCTCCTGCCCAAAGGGGTGAAAAAGGGGTGTGCCGGCCACCTCTGGGAGCTGCAGGCAGACCCGCCTAGCGCAGGAATAGACTCTGACCCTCAGCCCCCCACCCCCCCACCAAAGCTCCAGGGTGGGGCCCAAGGAGGCCCTGTGGGTCCGACTAGCAGAGCCGGTGGGCTACAGGAGAGCAGCTTCCCCCCAACACCCTCCCAGGCCCCGCCCGTTGGCACCCCCATCCCCGCCTACTGCCCCACCCTCCCAGGCCCACCCTCAGCCCCGCCCCACCCCACCCCCTTCCACCCTGCCCCGCCCTCCCAGGCCCACCCTCAGCCCCGCCCCACCCCACCCCCTTCCACCCTGCCCCGCCCTCCCAGGCCCACCCTCAGCCCCGCCCCACCCTCTTCCGCCCCTGCCCCGCCCTCCCAGGCCCACCCTCAGCCCCGCCCCACCCCCTTCCACCCTGCCCCGCCCTCCCAGGCCCACCCTCAGCCCCGCCCCACCCTCTTCCGCCCCTGCCCCGCCCTCCCAGGCCCACCCTCAGCCCCGCCCCACCCCCTTCCACCCTGCCCCGCCCTCCCAGGCCCACCCTCAGCCCCGCCCCACCCCCTTCCGCCCCTGCCCCGCCCTACCTTCGCGCTTCATGCCCATGGCCAGGCACTTCTGGTAGCGGCAGTACTGGCACCGGTTCCGCTGCCGCTTGTCGATCAGGCAGTCCTTGTTGTCACGACAGGTGTATGTCAGGTCCTTGCGTACCGTCCGCTTGAAGAAGCCCTTGCAGCCCTCGCAGCTGTACACCCCGTAGTGTTTGCCTGCGGGTGGGCGGGCGGCGGGCAGTGAGCGGCCCCCAGAGGCCGGGCCCGCCACCCGCGTCCCCAGGAAGGGCCCGTCCCCTCCTCACGGCCTCCGATTTCCCACACACCAGCTTGGCTCCCTGCTCACAGTGGGCCGTTCCTCCCTCTGGAGGCTCGGTGCCCGGCATGGGGGGCCTGTGTCCGGCACAGCCCTGCTGCCCCTTTGCGTTGTCGCCACAGACAGCATCCTCCTCTCCAGAAGCTTCCCCGACACCCTGCCCACCTCCAGGCTCCTGCCACACACCAATGGGCGGAGGCCCTTGCTACCCCTCACTCTGCAGGTTGGACAGCGCAGCCCTGGACCGAGAGCTGGGTGGACCAGGCTCCTGCTCACCCTCATCCGCCCCTGCCCTACCCCCCACTAGTGGCCTACCTGAGGAGCGGTCCCCACAGATGGCACAGATATGCTTGGTGAAGGACGCCATGTTTCCTGAGGGGTGGGCAGGGACCTTGAGGACGCCGTTGAGGCCCAGCGGGGGCTTGATGTCCTCGGTGCTGCTGACGAGGTTCATGGGCGAGTTCAGCTGCAGAAGGACAGCAAGACAGGGTGGGTGACGGGCCCCATGGCCAGCGCCCCACAGCAGCCCTCTGGCGAGGAGGGCACTACCCCACCCCTGCTTCACAGACAGAGAAACTGAGGCTGGCGCCACACAGCTGAGCAACAGCTGTGCGCCTGGCCCCGAGTTGCTCAGCCAGGCCCATGGAGGCTTCCCTGCCCTGGAAGCTCCATCCTCTCACACCAGGTCCCAGAACCCCACAGTGCCGCCCAAAACCCCACAGCACCACCAAGGAACTCACAGCACCACCAAAGACACTTTGACACCACTGAGGGCCCCAATGCACCACCAAGGGCCCCATGACACCACCGAGGACCCCATGGCACCGCTGAGGAGCCCATGTCACCGCTGCAGACCCCATGGCACTGCTGAGGACCCCATGGCACCGCTGGGGACCCCACGGCACCACTGAGGACCCCATGGCACCACTGCAGACCCCATGGCACCGCTGAGGACCCCATGGCACCGCTGCGGGCCCCATGGCACTACCAAGGACCCCACGTCACCACCAAGGATCCCACGTCACCACCAAGGACCCCATGGAACCACCAAGGACCCAATGTCACCACTGAGGACCCCACGGCAGCACTGCAGACCCCATGGCACCACTGAGAACCCCATGGCACCACCAAGGACCCAATGTCACCACTGAGAACCCCATGGCACTGCCAAGGACCCCACGGCACCACCGAGGACCCCATGGCACCCCCAAGGACCCCACATCAACACCTCCTGTGCAGGGCATTCTGAGAGGACACATAATGAGAGCCAGCTCCCATCACTGAGCCCCCACTCTGAGCCCACCCCAGGCAGGGTACACTGTGCGCTTGGGTGCTCCCCATCAGGCAGGCGCACTTGGCATCCCCAGCCCACGGGTAAGGACACTGAGGCCTCCATCACAGCTAGCAAGGAGGAGAGCTGGAGTCCCACCCCAGCGTGTGCCAGCTTCCCACTACACCACCCACCCGAGGCTGGCGGGCGGGCAGGGTCTGGGGTCTCTGATGGCATGACAAGAGGGGAGGGGGGAGCAGGCAGCCCTGGGCACTGGGGTGTTGTGGCTACCGCCCGCCCTCAGCCCACTCGAACAGGACAGCAGAGCCAGAGCGCAGCACTCACACCAGAAGGAGGCGTGGGAAACTCACCCAGTCACCCCGGCAACAGCTGCTGTGATGACACAGCAGTTTTGGTTCCCCTGCCTCCGCCCTAGTCTCCTGTCAGCACCAAGGGCCCAGGCGCAGCCCTGCACCCCTCCTGCCAGCCTGCGTCCTGGGGCGCCAGGACCCCAGGCCAGGAAGCCCCCACCCCCACACTTCTGCAAACCCCCAGCAAAGGCGGAACTTGAGAGCCCACGGAAGTCTCTGGGGCGGGTGGCAGCCACCCGCACTGTCCCCTAGTAGCCCCGGGTCCCTCTTGCCCCCTCCCCTCTTCCTTCCCCAGAGCCCCAGCCCCCAGTCCCCTTTCTCATGGACAGGAAGAGCATGGTCTAGAAGCCACCCCCAGCCTCCTGCACACCGGCCTCTGTGCCTGGAAGGATCTGCCCAAAGCCTGAGGTGGCTGGGGCTGGGGGGCTCGGGGTGGATGTGGAACCCCTCTGGGCTGCCGGTGGCTGCAGGGAAGGCTCGAGGCTGTCAGGAGTTAGGAGCCATGGCGGGGGGAGGGTGACAATTGCAGAAGTGGGGGCCCTTGTGTGATTCAAAGTGCCCCGTGTACACAGTGTCGGAGGCGCTGAGAAGGGCAGAGACAGACCCCGAAGTCCACTGAGCACCACGGTGTGCTGAGCCATGTAGCACTCACCTGTCACTGCCTGGGAGCCTGGGGACGTGCTGCCTGTCCATTTCCCAGATCAGGACACTGATCACCAAGCACATGATCCCTGTGCTGCGGAAGGGCCACTTGGCAAGGGAAGGGTGTGCACCCCTCGGCCCCTACCCTCCTTCGCTGTCCACAAAGCACCAGCTGGCCTGGCCCCACGCCAGGCCCTAGGGACAAGGCCCTGACCACCTGGATGAGCTGCCACCTAGGCGGTAGGGGGAGGTTGTACACAGACAACCCTAAGGCCTCTGAGAAGGGACATGGGCCGTGGGCCGCTTACCCCAGCTTGGCGCCTCCATGGAAGACGGCCCTGGCTTTGGGTGCCACCTCCCCCAACTGCGTGACTCTGGGATCATCTAACCGCTCTACCTCGAGTCTCCCCCCTGCTAACAGTCAGAGCCCCAGGGCCCACTCAGAGGACTGCTGGCCGTGCTCCGAACAGAGCCTGGCCCACAGCACGCCTTGCACAGGCCAGGTGGGAGAGGGTCCCCACAGCACTGCAGTCCACACGTGGCCCCTGGGAAAATGGCGCCAGGGTGGCCTGCAAGGACAGGTGGGGGGCATCCCAGGCTGACAGCCGCCCGAGTTATCGTCTGGAGGCAGGAAAACAAAGGATGGTTCAGTAAAGGAGGGGGGCAGTCAGCCACAGGCAGGAACAGCTGCAGGGTGCTGACCCTCACCCCATCCCTAACCACCCAGGGGCAGGGACTGTACGTATCTGCTCTGGGGTCCTAGCAGTAGGGAGCCACCGAGATCATGTGGGTGGGAGTTCCTCAGGCCTCTCTGGGCAGCCAGCCCTTCCCCATGGTGGGGGAGCCCAGGTAGCCGTGGCCAACTGGTCCTACTTGGCACCACCAGGAAGAAGAACTTGTCCATTTCCTCTTTCTCAGGCTGCTCAAAACCAGGCAGGGTGGTAGGGCCCCTTGAGTGCAGCCTTGAGCCTGGCGCCTGCCCCAGGTAAACTGAGGCAGGGCCGCAGCAGCAAGATGGATGGCTGCAGTCCCCACCAGAAGGTGCTCTGGGCGGATCGGACGGAGCAGTTACCCCCTCTCCCACTGGAGTCAGTGCCGTGGCAGAGCCACTCCCGGCTAAGCGTGGGGCAATCTGCCCGCCCTGACCCCGGCTGCCAGTGGGGATCTGGGCCCCTTCCTCCCTCAAGCTAGGGCCACCTGCTTTGCGGCTCCAGCACTGGCAGCCAGGGAGCCCGATGGGTGGACAGTCCTGCCCAGCTGTGCGGAGCAGGGGAGGTCGCCCTGGAGCCCTCTGCCTGCACTCCTCAGCCCCGAGTTGACCGCCCTGGGCCCAGGTCAAAGCTCCCAGCACAGAGCACAGTGGCCCCGTCCTCCTACCACGCACAGGGCTCCACAGCCCCCCAGCCATCCGGGGCCTGCTGCCCTGGACTCCCTGCCCCGTCTCCTAGGAGACACCACAGGCAGGGTGGGGGCCCCATCCGTTTCCCCTTTCAGATCCCTGGTGCTCGTCTTGGTTCCCACCGCAGCCTGCGGGACTTACTGAAATAGCCACCACTCCATCAGTGCCCCACCAGGATCCTCAGCCCGCCTCCACCGCTCCCGTACACACCCACCACACCCTTCCTCCCAAGCCCACAGCAGGCCCCCGCGCCCAGTGCAAGACCAGGGTTACCCAGCCGGCCTCCGTGCTCCTCCCCCCCGCTTCCCTGCTCCTCTTCTCTGGCTGGGAAGCGCCATCCTCAACCAACACCCCAGGACGGCCAGGCATGTGGAGAGTCCCTAGGCAGGCTCTGGGATGCCAGGCCAGGGAAGGACATCAGACAGCTCAGGCTCCCGACAGCCACGGTCTGGCCTGGCCCTTCCCAGACCCTCTCCAGGCTTCCATTTCTCTGCTGGGCGGGTGGGGATGGGATAGCCTGGTGATGCCCACTGTTAAAGATTGAATTATGCCCCCCCAGATATGTGTTGTAAATCCTAACTTCTATGCCTGTGGTTCTAGTCCCGTTTTGGAATAGATTGTCTTCATTACATTAATAAGGCAAGATTAATATAGGGTGTATTTTGATTCAGTCTTTTTGAGATATAAAAAATATTAAACACAAGCTAGCAAGCCGAGATGGGGAAGAGAGATGCCAGGCCACATGAAGATCACCCAGGAGCAGAAGCTCAAAGAGACAAGGACCTTCCTCCGGAGCTGACAGAGAGAGAGAGCCTTCCCCTGGAGCCCGTGCCCTGAATTTGGACTTCTAGCCTCCTAAATTGTGAGAAAATACATTTCTGCTTGCTAAAGCCATCCACTGGGGGTATTTCTGTTACAGCAGCACCGGAGCACTGAGACAACCACATTCCCTCACAGCTGTGGACGTGAGCAGGCAGTGCTCGGCACAAAGCCAGGCCCTCCCCAGCCACGGCAGAAGTCACAGAAGCTCGCTGGTTCCGGCAACTCTGAGTTTGCGGTTGTGGTTTTAGGGGTGGGGGCACATCCACCCCAGAACTCCACCCACACTCCCATGAATATGGGGAACCTTGGGTTTCCAAGACAAACTGCTGAAGCCCAGAGGCTGGACTCAGCCCCCAGGAAAGGAGCATTGGGGGGCAGGGGCAGGGGACCAGGGGAACTTACGGCACACCTGAGAAGGGAGGCTGGAGACCAAGCACGCGGCACGCACCACGGCAAAACCCATGTGGGGCTGACCACAGACGGACGGACAGACAGGCGGATGGGCAGCTGACCAGCAGTACACTGAAGTCGGGGCAAACTGGGCTTGCTACACCCCTCCCAGGCCCAGTCTGCCTGATCCCCGGCCTCGCGGCCTGAGGGGGCCTGGGGCCACTCGCTTACAAGCAACCTGTACTCAGCAAGCACCTACTACGTGCCAGGAACTGTGTGTGCACAGGGACAACAGAAAGCAGGACAGACAGCTTGGCTTCACGGAGTGCCATCCAGTGGGGAGACTGATGACAGACACTGACAGATGGGTGGTGAGTGCTCAATGAGGGTGGCAGCGCTGCAGTGGGCTGGACACACACGGGGCCTCGGAGCCAAATCCGGCTTCCATGGCCTCCCTGAGCCTCAGGTCCTCCAATCCAAGGGGGCTGCACCACACAGCTGAGTGCAGAGGGGCACAGTACCAACCACAGAGGGGTATCAAGCACAGAGGGGCACCGGCCACAGAAGGGTAGCAAGAACAGAGGAGCACCAGACACAAAGGGGCACGGTACTGACTACAGAGGGGCACCAAGCACAGAGGGGCAAAGTACCAACAGCAAAGCAGTACCAAGCACAGAGGGGCACAGTACTGATAGCAGAGGGGTACCAAGCACAGAGGGGCACCGGCCACGGAGGGGCAAAGTATCAACTGCAGAGGGGCACCAGCCACAGAGGGGTACCAAGCACAGAGGGGCACAGTACTGGCCACAAAGGAGTACCAAGCACAGAGGGGCATATTACCAGCCACAGAGGGGTACCAAGCACAGAGGGGCACATTACCAGCCACAGAGGGGTACCAAGCACAGAGGGGCACATTACCAGCCACAGAGGGGTACCAAGCACAGAGGGGCATATTACCAGCCACAGAGGGGTACCAAGCACAGAGGGGCACAGTACTGGCCACAAAGGAGTACCAAGCACAGAGGGGCATATTACCAGCCACAAAGGAGTACCAAGCACAGAGGGGCATATTACCAGCCACAGAGGGGTACCAAGCACAGAGGGGCACATTACCAGCCACAGAGGGGTACCAAGCACAGAGGGGTACAGTACCAGCCACAGAGGGGTACCAAGCACAGAGGGGCACAGTACTGGCCACAAAGGAGTACCAAGCACAGAAGGGCATATTACCAGCCACAGAGGGGTACCAAGCACAGAGGGGCACATTACCAGCCACAGAGGGGTACCAAGCACAGAGGGGCACAGTACTGACCACAGAGGGGTAATCACAGGACTGGACACAGAGAGGCACCAGCCACGGGGGCACACAGTATTAACCACAAAGGGCTGCCCTCAGGCCCTGGAACAAGGGCTGTGATGGATGTTGGGGATGACAGGGCTCAACGTGGCCACAGAGCCCATCTCCCTCGGGCTGGACTGGGAGCTACAGCAAGGTGTGCAGCTGGACTAGAGATGCCCTGCTTCACCCACTGGGCACCCTGGGGGCTGGCACAGAGGGCCGGTCCCTGGAGCAGCCCAGCCCACCTGGGCCTCCATGAGGGGGAATGTGCAGCAGGCAGAGCCCACCCCGAAAACCCTCCTGCTCCTCCAGTTCCACCCACCCTACCTGCCTGCAGACGGCTAACAGCTGTTGAGGGGTACCTGGCACCCCAAGGTTTTTGGGGCATCACTGCCACCCTCGGTGGGCACAGACCCCTCCCAGCTCCGCATCTGTGCCCGCAACGGAAACGTAGACACCAGGCTGTGCTGGACGTCCAGGGCAGGTGGAGGCTGTGGGGACTGTGCCCCAGCAAGAGCCTTCCCCGGGGCTGAGAGCCAGCAGGTGCTGGCCTTTTCCTCAGCTGTGGAATCAGTGGGCTCAGCCCCCAGGGTTCCAGACCCCACCCCAAAACCCCAGGCCCCACCTCCAGACCTTAGGCACCACCTCCCAGGCCCCACCCTCAGGTCCCACCCCCAGGCCCTAGGCCCCACCCCCAGGCCCCACTGTCAGATCCTAGGCAACATACTCTGGCCCCACCCACTAACTATGGCCCCTCCCACCACCTATGGCCCCTCCCACCCTTTGATCCGAAGCTCCACCTCCTGGACCCAGCCCCCACCTCTGGCCTCTCCCACTCCCCAGCCCCAGCCGAGAACTCACCTGGGGGCTGCCCGAGCCGAAGCCCAGGGCAGGCGCCGTGGGCACCGACATGGAGTGCGGGCCCATGGGAGAGCTAATGACTGAGAAGGGTGGGCCCATGCCATTGATGGGGGAACTCAGGGTGCTGATGGGCGAGTGCAGCTGGCCCGGGGAGCCGAGTGAGGAGCCGACGCCGGGCCCCAGAGGCGGGTGCAGCGAGGGCGCAGCCATGGGCCCGCGCCCTGTTGGGGAGTTGAGGGACGAGGAGTTCACCTGGGTGGAGAAGTCTGCAAGACAAAGAGTCCAGAGGACAGTGTCAGAGCGGAGGCCATTGATCCGCGATTCACCCTTCTACCCCTCCCTGAGGGCTACAGAGGACACACCAAGGCCACGGATCCACAATTCAGCCCTCTACCCCTCCCCAAGGGCAGACACACCGAGGCCACGGATCCACGATTCAGCCCTCTACCCCTCCCTGAGGGCTACAGACAGACACACCGAGGCCACAGATCCACGATTCAGCCCTCTACCCCTCCCTGAGGGCTACAGACAGACACACCGAGGCCACAGATGCACGATTCAGCCCTCTACCCCTCCCTGAGGGCTACAGACAAACGCTTGGAGGCCACAGATCCACGATTCAGCCCTCTACCCCTCCCTGAGGGCTACAGACAGACACACAGAGGCCACAGATCCACGATTCAGCCCTCTACCCCTCCCTGAGGGCTACAGACAGACACACCGAGGCCACAGATCCACGATTCAGCCCTCTACCCCTCCCTGAGGGCTACAGACAGACACACCGAGGCCACAGATCCACGATTCAGCCGTCTACCCCTCCCTGAGGGCTACAGACAGACACACCGAGGCCACAGATCCACGATTCAGCCCTCTACCCCTCCCTGAGGGCTACAGACAGACACACCGAGGCCACAGATCCACGATTCAGCCCTCTACCCCTCCCTGAGGGCTACAGACAGACACACCGAGGCCACAGATCCACGATTCAGCCCTCTACCCCTCCCTGAGGGCTACAGACAGACACACCGAGGCCACAGATCCACGATTCAGCCCTCTACCCCTCCCTGAGGGCTACAGACAGACACACCGAGGCCACAGATCCACGATTCAGCCCTCTACCCCTCCCTGAGGGCTACAGACAGACACACCGAGGCCACAGATCCACGATTCAGCCCTCTACCCCTCCCTGAGGGCTACAGACAGACACACCGAGGCCACAGATCCACGATTCAGCCCTCTACCCCTCCCCGAGCGCTACGGAGGATGCTAGGACACGGATCCACATCACAGCCCTCTATTCCCGCCCTGTGGGCTACGGATGGTGGCCAGGAGGCCACAGATCCATGCCATGGCCCTCTATTCCCTCCCCTCAGGCCAAGAACAGGAATACAGAGGCAGGAAGCCAAGAGATAGCCAGGAAGGGCCCCAGGTGCCTCATGGTGGCCCCGTCACATCCAACCCAGTTCAGACCAACACAAGGGCAGACGGTGGTGCCCAAGGTGGGGGTGCCCAGAGCAGCACTGAGCTTCCTCCAAGGCACTGTCCTCCACATGGCCCAGCCTGTGAAAAGTCAGCTGACATTTGCCACCAGTGGGCCCTGAGATGGCCATCTGGGTGCTATTATCAACCCCATTTCACAGATGGGGAATCTGACGCCCTGAGTTCTTACAGCTGACCGGCAGCAGAGCCTGCACCTGCACAGCAGCCTGACCCACCCAAAAGGCACTGTGGCAGTGGCGGCAGAGACACCAGGCCCCCTTTAGACCCCTCTGACCCGTGATCTAGGGTCTGTTTGGCTCTTGTGGGGCCCTGGGGTAGAAGGGGAGTAGGGAGGGTGTGCAGGGGGCAGCTGGCACTTCCTGTACGTGCCAGGCCTGGCAGCGGGTGTGGCCTCGGAGTGGGGAGCTCCCGGGTGGGGCTGGGGAGGGGGCCGGGGTTCATGCCAGGGGCTGTGAGGGAGGGCAGGACCCCCATGCACCCGGCCTTAGATCTTGGGGGTTTCACGGCCCAGTCATTGTTAGGAGTGTCAAATCAGTCCCGACTCACACCGACCCCACGTCCTACAGAAGGAAACACTGCCTGGTCCCGCGCCACGCTCACAATCATTGCTGTGTTTGAGCCCATTGTTACAGCCACTGTGTCAATTCATCTTGTTGAGGGTCTTCCTCTTTTTCGCTGAGCCTCTACTTTACCAAGCGTGATGTCCTTCTCCAGGGATTGGTCCCTCCTGACAACACGTCTAAGTATGTGAGACGAAGTCTCGCCATCCTCGCTTCTAAGGAGTACTAATCAGGCCCCCACCCTACCCTGAGACACTGCAGGCAGAAACCTCCCCAGGAGGGAGGCTCTTGGGATGCAAAGCCATAGCCCATGGCCTTGTTCCGACCACCAGGAAACCCTCGCAGGAGCCCAAACATGGTGGAGCATGCCAGGCAGCTGGGGGTCACTCCAGCTCTCTGGGCCTCAGCCTTCCCATCTGCAAAATGGTCTTGGGCCCTTCCCACCCCGCTAGCGGCATTCCACGTGCTCCTAAGAAGTCGAGCAAGACAAGGGGTGCCTGATATTGACCTTCCGAGGGCACCGTGGAGCTCAGTGTGCCTCCACCCACATGTTGTGACTGAGTGCACGCACCCCAGGTGGTGTTCACACCCTGGCTGCGACAGCCGAGCACACTCCTACCCTTGGAGCAGGCCCCGCTGATACCAACAGTGAGGGACCCCGTCCTGAGCGGGCTGAGCACCGGGCTTGGAGCAGAAGCAGTGCTGTCTCCTCGGTGCTGCCTCCTTCATTTGACAGCTGCGCAGTGAGTCTCAGAAGGAGGCATCCCGCACGTTAGGACCCCACTACCGCTGGCATTGTCAGGATTGGGCACAGTGACACCAGCCAAGCCCTTGTTCTTCTCTGGGGCCTTAGGAAACTGCCCATGGGGACACTGGGTAGTGCTATGCCCGCAGGGTGACTCCAGCGTCAGCCCTCGCCAACAGGAGGCTCTGCACCCCATGCCTGCCCATTCTTCAGGGAGAGTTCACCCATTCCCTTCCTGGAGCCTCCAGCCTGCTGGGCACTTCCTCTGTTGCTTCCCCTCTGAGGGAGGAGCAGCAGCAGGGAAGGGGCCTGGAATGCCACCATTCAATCTGTCACTGTTCTACAAACAGGCCTGCCATGGGGAAGGCAAGCCTGGCAGTCACTGGTGCCCTGTCTGACCCGGGCACAGCCGCCACCGGCAAAGTAAGTCTCATGTGAGCCATTTGAAATCTCCACCATTCCCACAGAAGGGAATAAACCAGTTCATTAACTAGAAAATGCAAACTTAGAGAATTCCAGAGCGAGACGGTAGCAGCGCCTACTGGCAGAGAATGGTATTGCATATCAGCCCTATTAGTCATTAAACTCCCAGAACAAGGACGGGTGGCATCCATGTGTGGATGTCAAACACTTTGAGCCTGGCAGCCCCCAAGCCCAGGAAAAATCCCGACATCGGGATTGACAATACAGAGTGAGGCTGATCACACAGAGTCCTTGAGAAGCTACCACCACCCACCTGTGACCCACAAGGGAACTGAGGCACAGAGAAGGCGTGAGAGGTGCCTAAAGTCATGCCCCCAGAAACCTGCAGCTGCCACTGGGCCACGCAACTACTGAGCCTTCCGGTGGCTATGGGCTGGCTGCATCACAGCACCACCCCGCCCTGCCTTCCAGCTGCCCAGGATCAAGAGCCCTGAGCCAGCCTCTTCCCCTTCCACGCCTGGTCTCCTAACCTGCCAAAAGCAGACACGCACGCCCACTCTTAGTGAGCTGATGGGAGCGGACGCAGCACAGAGCACGGGCTGGCACAGACCAGGGCTGGCTCCCTCGCCTTCTGGTGCAATCCAGAGAGGAAAGCAAGGCTCACTGGGCACCAGTCAGCTCTGCAATCATCTCCACCAGAGCACAAGCTAGAAGAGCAAGGCGCCAGAAGGAGGCTCATCGGGTAGGGCTGAGACCCAGAGTCCGCTCAGAAGCTGGACCAGGTGTCAAACCTTGAGCTGCGCACCATTCTCCCCGGCTTGAGAACAAGACGAGGATTTCAGGGCTGGGGCGGGGGGAGAGGTCATTCCTGGATTCTCCCAGCTCCCACCACCCCCTACTGCCCCCTCCCCTCCTCGTCCCTCTCTAGGTAAGCTGAATTAGGGAGGGTTTGGGGACAGCCTGCCAGACCACCTGCAGGGTTGCCCCCCTTAAGGGGCAGAGTCCAGCTATTGGTGCCCATGGCACCAGGACAGCAGGCCCAGGGGAGGAAGGGCAACTTCTCAGCCGTAAGTGCCAGCTCCCAAAGCTGCAGCCACTCAGGGCGCCGGAGAGAACCCCCTGGGCTCCACGGCCATGCTCCGTGTTCCGGCCTGGCTGGGCCTGAGCGGCTGGCCGGGTTGTCTGTTTGCTTGTTTGCTCTCCCCCGCAGGAAGGGGAGGGAGAAGGAGGACAGAGCTTCAGCCGGAAGGAAGGAGGGAGGGCAGGAGGCAGCTTGTCTGGCTGCCCCCTGCAGGCTGCACTCCAAAGCCCCCCAACCTCAAGGCACCTTGGAGGAGGTGGGAGCTGACCAGGGGGAGGGGGAACTGGTCAGCAAGGGAAAGGCCGGGGGCAGGGAGGGCTTTGGGGATGGGGGCAGACACGACGGAAGTGAAGGCAGGGGTTCGGCCACCAGAGCGAGCCCCAGCCTCCAGCCTCTGGGTGCAGCTGGTCCCCATCATGAAGGTGGGGTGCCCAGTTCCTCAGGCACAGCCCCCCATCCTCCCTGCACCTGCACCAGCACACCAGGCCAAGCCACACACGGTGAGCACCCACAACTGCTCGAGAACAGCAGGGGGATGGCAGACTCTGGGCCCCTGGGGTTCCCAGCGCCAGCGCGGCCATCCCAGCCATGACCCACTCCACTCTCAAGCACTTCCTGTTTACACACAGCGGCCACAGCAGTCACTTTCCCAGAGCCCAGGGACAATGGGGCTGGGTGTGCTTTCTGGACGCTTCTGGACAGAGACACTTTCTGGCCAGGAAGGGACTGCTGACAAGAAAAGAGAGATCATGTCTAAACATCCTCGGCCTGCAGAGCGGGGCCTGCCCCCCTTCACGTGTGCCGCCTCCTGGGGCCATTATCTGTACCCACCCACTGATAAGCGGGAGATGCGATAAGGTCTTATTCTTAAAAGTCAGACTTTGGACTTGCAGGGGCCCCCAGACGCTTATCTGATGCACCGCGTTCACTCCCACACTGCTTGGTGGGGCTGGCAGGCCAGGCTGAGGGCGGGGACCCCACTGCAGGATGCCAGCCTCGGCGCCCAGACCTGACCTGGAGCCGGCTAACACACGGCACCCCCATCTGCCCACCCAAGGGGCTCGGACGGGCTTCAGGAGGGGGGCTGAGTGGCAAAACTAAAACACCAAATTTAGACACCTCCGAGCCTATGAGCCAGTGGTCTCCAGCCCCAGAGCCTCACGGCCCTTGGGCCTGCCATCAGCCTTTGATCTGCAGGCCATCAAGAAGACCTGGGGCTCAGGAAAGAGAAGGGACAGGGCTCTGGTGCACACAGAGCAACCTGGAGCAGACAACCCAGGACAGGAGAACAGAGAGAAGGAGGAGTCCACATAGAGATGCCCAGCACCCCGGCCCACTTGCAAGGCTGCCGGGGGGCAGGCCAGGACGGCTGCACAGACCCCTCCCGTGCCACTAACAGCTTGCCAGGCCACCAAGCTTACTCAAGGATGCAAATATCTGGAGACCAGAGACAAGGGCCTTGGAGCAAAGACACGGAATGTGCTGGGATGGCCGGCCTCCAGAGCAGGCTGCACTGCTCCCTGGGCCCCGAGGGCAGCCTGGGCACACTGTAAAAGTTACACTGAACGAAGTTAACAGAAGGGCTGTAGTCGCCTTGACTGCTGCCCAACCACAGCATCGCCTGCGTGTCGAATGGTTAGTTCCCCATGGCAATGGCATGCAAGCACAAACCACAGCCACCTCTCGGTAATGGCCCTGGGGGCACTCACGTGCCAACTAGGTGACCCTGAGGCTCCTTCAGAAGAGAGAAGGGACATCCTACTGACCTAAATTCCTGTGCAGGGCCCCCTAGGCGGCACAGGCTCCCCCCAGCACAGACTCCTTGGCAGGACGCAGGGGAACCCCCATCAATTCCCTTCCTGCCTCTGTCTGGCAGGCAGGGGAAGCAGATGAGGAGGCAGGCTGTGCCAGCCTGACTGGGGGGTGGAGCCCCCAGAATGCAGCCCCCTCCCCCAAAGTCTGGGAACCCCACTCTCAGTCCTGAGCGTGCAGGGCCAGTCACAGCTGAGTCCTGGGAGACCACAGGCGGGGGGCAGGTGTCCAGTGGCATAGACGAGGAAACAGGCCCTCCAGAGGGGCCAGCAGGAAGGCCAGTGGAGGGCAGGGACGGGCCATCTGTTAACTTCACACCAAGGAGCAGGGAGCTGGGGTGGGCTGGAGGCCTGAGAAAGCCAGGCATGGCTTCAGAGCACACGCGCCACTCCCCCATCCTGCCTGGGGACTCCCCCAGAACTGAAACACTGCGGCGGGGAGCTAGCGGGCTCTCAGGAGCTTCCTGGGGCACCCACCTCCAGCCCCCGTCTTCCGGAAGTACTGCTTCCCCTGCTGCCCAGGGAGAAGTGGCAGGGACTGTGGCGGGGACATGGCAGGGACCACAGCACGATGGGGTTTGAGGAGGCTGAGGGTAGCTGGAGCCGCAGGTGGGAGGGGACAGGAAGCGACTATAGGCCCCGTGGGGTGAGGGGCCCTCGGGAACCAGGCAGGCAGGCAGACCTGCCCCCAACACAGGAGTGCCACCCTGGGGGCCACAAGGCCCACCACACCCTGGCCAAGTGACCTAGGGACAGTCCCTTGACCTGACTGGGCCCCTTCTGTAAAACAGAGTGGTCCCTGTAAGGCCCTGTAAGGCCCTCGGCGGGGGGGCTCCCAGCGCGAACTGTGTCAGGGTCTCAGGCCAAGGGGCCTGTTCCCACCTCCCTGGCGCCCTCTGGGGAGGCGAGCCAAGAATAGGGCCTGTGACCTCTGGCTGGGGTAGCATGATCCACCCGTCGCCTCCTGGCCCGGTGTCCGCTTATGGCTCAGGCGGCTCCAGCTGAAACGTCGGCTCCTCTGGGCTCACTCTGCCCTTTTACCAGCCAATGGCCCCTGCCCCAAATCTCAGCCCCCAATGAGGAGGGCTCAGGTTCAGCTCAGGCTTTGTAGGGGCATCAGGAGGCCCCAAATCAGGGTCTGATATGGCAGACAGCCTCAAGAGGCCCCTGCGGAGAGGTCCCCAGCTGGCCAGAGGGTCCCAGCCCCTCCTTCAGCCACAAGCCCACCAGCCTGCAGGGCCAGCAGCTCAGGCCCTTGCCCACCCTGGAGCCAGGTGCCCAGCCCCACCCCAAAGGAGGAGGGGGCCCGTACAGGATGGAAAGCAAGATGCACATCTCCTTCGCCGCCCCCAGAAGTGGCCCTAAGGCTCCAGGCCCCAGGCACCAGTGGGGGCTTCATCTCCCTCAGGCCCCGTGAGCACCACCAGCCCTTCCACAGCCCAGTTTTTAGCACCACCGACCAGACAGACAGGGTGCCCCAGGCGTCCAGGCCTGAGGAGGGAGCCCAGGGGACAGGGCTGGCAAGCCCTGGTCTTCTGTCCAGGGTTGCCCCCGCCCCTTCTGGGAGCTCTGGCCACAGGCTTCATGGGACAACGAGACCTAGGCAGCTCAGCTCCTCCAGGACTCTGGAATCTCAAATCCTCCTTTGTCAGCACCAACCTGCCCAAACCAGGGGCGAGGGGATCTCCACTCCCAGTTCCTCAGACCTGGAAGCAGCCGCGAGGCCAAGCTCTCCTTCCTCCAGTTCGGCTGATGTCCTCACCGCCCTCCACCTGACCAGCCTGGGAGGGCCTCAGTGGCAGGGACCTCGTCCAGTTCCCCCTGGGCCTGCTCTGACCCCCAATACTGAATCAGGGCTGGTTCAGAATTGGGGTTTGTGGGGTAAAGTGGTGGCAAGGGCCCAAGGCGCTGCCTAGGCCTCTAGGCTGGGCACTGGAGGGCATCCAGCATGATGCATGCTGGCCAGGTGGCTCTGGACAAGGCAGTGGCTCTGGACGAGGCAGCTTGGTCCCCAGATCTGCAGGACTCCCACTCGGCCTCCCAGGACTCAGGGACAAAGCTCACTTGCCCAATGCCTCAACTTTCTCTGGGTCTCAGCCAGGAGACACCAGGCTCTGGCCCTTGGTCCTGACAGCCGTCCAGCCCGGGACAGTGGGCACACGCTCCATCGAGCTTTCAAGGGTGCAAACCAGAGCCCCCGCTCGATAACATAGCTTGCAGTACAGACGATGGGCAGTCACCAACCCTCTACATGGTTATCGTCACCCAAGCGAGGCCATCTTGCACCCCTAGCTGATGGAGGCTGAGCTCAGAGAGGTGGGTGGTGACACTGACCACATTTTACCCTGAGTGACAAAGGTACAGTGCTCTGGGGCTCCACTGGCCGTACCAAGAGGGATGGGAGGTGAAGTTGTGCCCAGACTGCCCCTCGCCCACACACAGCCTGCGGGCCTGCGGCTGGGCCCTGAGGCAGGTGCAGCGGCCAGCAGGTGCAGCTGGAGTCCAGCCACCACAGTGGGAAGTAGAGAGCACAGCCAGGAGGAGGGGGTGGCCAGGTAGGGCTCTCCAGGGCAGGCCAGCGCCAGCCTCCCAGAGGCGCCCAGGAAAGGGAGGGTGCCGCACACTGGGGCACCAGGGCCGGGTCTCTGCAGGAGGTCACCCCAGAAGCCCACTGCAGCCCACCAAGAGGGCCAACCAAACACATCTGCTTCTGCCCCCAATTCTGGCAACACCCTGAGGATGCCAGGCGGGGTCACCACCCCAGGACGGTAGGCCTCCGAGATGCTCATGGCAGCCCCTATCTGGGGGTGCCCCAGGTATGGGTGCAGCTCTGCCCAAAAACCATGGCAGAGAGGAAACTGAGTCCCAGAGCATCCACCCTAAACCCTTCCCAGCTTGCACAGCCACGTGGGAGGGGGAGCAGGCACACCCCACGCCCACCCTGGCCAGGCAGCGGGAGGTTCCAGCCTGACTCTAGCCAGGGCCTCTCTCCCTGGCCAGCCCCTGGCTGTGTCCACCCCACCCTCCCAGGCCACCCTGTTATTCTGGGGTCAGGGCCTCAGGAGGATGGGCCAGGGCCTGCACAGACACCACAAATGTGGTCAGGAAGCACCAGCCCCTCCTTCACCCTGCTCTTCCCTGTGTGAACTCAGGGACAGGGCCGGCCCCTGGCATGGGGTGCCAGAGGCAGGAGATGCGGCCGCTCACCCGCTCCAGCCTGCTTCTCACCCACCCCGTGGACAGAACCTCACAAGTACCAGTACAGACAGCCAATATCACCCCAGGGTACAGGCCACCTGGGGTGTCCATGAGATGGAGACCCAAAACCAGGGCCCCCAGATCTGAGGCTGGTCCTTCTAAGAGAGCTCTGAGGCACCTGACGGTGCCCCATGGCACCCCACAGCCCCTGCCCATCTCAGGAGCAAGGAGGACCGACTGGTCATCCACCCCTTCTGTGGCCCATGGGTGAGGGTGGCCCAGCTGGCTGCTCTGAGGAGGAGTCAAGGGGGTGAGGTGACAGTGCCCCACCCGGCAATGCTCCCTCTAGCTGGCCCCCGGAGGAGCCCCCACTGGAGGGTTGCCAGGTGAGCTCAGGATCACCCACCAAGAGGGATGCCAGGGGCCCGGTCCACTCCCTGCAGCCGCCCCGCCTCGGAGGGACCACTGCACCATGTGATCATGTGCTGCTCTGGGGAGAGGGGGCACAGGGCCAGGAGTCGCCCCCCAGGCCTTCTGGAGTCCAGTGGGAGGGGCCCCGGCCACACAGGGCTGTGACAAAGACGGGACCACAAGATGGAGGAGCTGGGGGTCCCCGCCGGTGACTGGCCTGCTGTGTGACACTGAGTATGTCCCCACCCTCACCTCTGCAAAATGGAGATCCTGGCACCCGTGGACCTGCCCCCAGCGCAGCAGCAGTGAGGAGGGTGATGCCCCCTAAAAACAGCCGCTAAAAGGCAATCACGACCTACTGCAAAGGGGGGGCCGCTGGCGGAGCCTCCACAACAGCACCGCTGTGCATGTGGGCGTGACGTCCTATCACAGGGGCCTGAGGGCGCCTCGTATGAGATAGGGTGCTCCTACACCCACCCTGCAGAGGAGCAGGGCTCAGGGCAGAAGCCGCCGAGCGAGGGGACCCCACACCCCTCACCCGCACAAAGACCCCCCCACGGGCCCTGGGAGCCCAGGGCACAGACCCCGGGGCCCAGTAGGGCCCCCCACCACTGCCACAGGCAGGCTGGAGGGCGCTCACCTCTGCCAGGCCAGGCGCCAGCCTCAGCCTCCCGTCCAGGCCGTCCCCCGGCACTGTCTCGACACCACAGGGCGCCTGCCCAGACCACAGAGGCGGGGAATTCCTGGTGAAATCCCCGCTCCACAGCCCGCCCTGGGCCCCAAGAGGAGGCTGGAGGCTGCGGGCTCCAGGAGGAGGTTTCTCTTCAACAAGAAACAGTTTCAGTTTGAGCCATGCTGTCTAGGCGGCTAGGAGGCCCGCTGCCTGCTCTGTCGTGGAACACAGGCTCCCCACCCCCAGCCTTTCCTCTGATCGCCACCTGCTCCCCGCTGTCTCTAGAGCCAGAGCCCTGCCCCACGTCCCACCCGCCTTTGCTACTATGGGGGGCTCCACGCCTGGTGGCCACCAGGACAGGGAAGCCAGAGGACCCCACAGCAGTCAGGGCAGGGGCAGGGGTGCCACCCAGAGTCCTGCACTGTCACTGCACTGTCACTGCACAGACCTGCAGGCTGCGGCGGCCCAGGGCCTAGGGTGGCAGGGGGGTCACCTGGAGCCCTTCACTGTCTGCACTGTCACTGCACAGACCTGCAGGGTGCGGCGGCCCAGGGCCTAGGGCGGCAGGGGGGCCAACCACAGCCCTGGGAGGGCAGACTGTTGGCTCCCCACAGGTTCACGTGGGTCCACCGGGAGTTGGGGGACCTTGGTCAGTCTGGCTTTCCAAGAACCCTACCACCCCTGCACTGTGAGTACCAGCACAAGGGGGGCCGTCCCCTGGCACGAGGTCGACCCACACTGTCCCTGAGTCAGCAGTGGCATCTCAGCTGGGGCCCAGCCTCTGCAGACGAGGGAGGACGGGGCCTTACTCATGACGCAGACCGAGAACAGGACGCCCATCCCCTGGAGCGGGGCTTCCCCATCATAGACTGGCAGGAGCATCTTGCTGCCTGCGGTGTCTGCAGCCTGGGCCTCTGTAGGGTTCAGTGGACCAGGACAGCAGCCCGAATGCCCCTCCACACCCACAGGCCCCCACCACAGCCAGAGCAATCTCTTCAAAACAATCCCAGCATGTCAAGGCCCCTCCCCTCCCCTGCTCCGGGCGAGAAAACCTCCTCCCAGCAGCCTCTGAGGCTGCACAGGGAGGCTCCCTCCCACCCTTGGCTTCCCACCCCAGGACCCCTGCCCCAACCCGTGCTCCAGCATGCAGCCTCATTTCTCAGATGCATGAGAGCTTGCCTGCAGCACCCTCCTCCACACCCAGGTCGGGTCCAGCCGTCAGCCACTGTCTCAGCACTGGTGCCTGTCCTCACCAAGTTCCCAGCACTGCCAACGTGGCACAGGCCCACGGGATGGCTTCATTAAGTCCCTCTCCCCTCCTAGACAGGACAACTGTCCTGGGCAAGGGCTGCAGGCCACACCAGGCAGAGCAGGGCTGGGTCAGAAGAGGGCCAGATGCCTGGCACTGAGGGTGGTCATGGAAGGCTCTATGCTGTCCTGGCTGTGGTTGCCAGTGGCTCCCCATCACCCCCACAAAGTCCAAAGTCCCAGGCTCAGCCCAAGGTGGCCCAGCCCAAGGTGATCCAGCCCAAGGTGAACCAGCCCAAGGTGACCCAGCCCAAGGTGAACGAGCCCAAGGTGACCCAGCCCAAGATTAACCAGCCCAAGGTGGCCCAACCCAAGGTGACCCAGCCCAAGGTGGCCCAGCCCAAGGTGATCCAGCCCAAGGTGACCCAGCCCAAGGTGAACGGCCCAAGGTGACCCAGTCCAAGATTAACCAGCCCAAGGTGGCCCAACCCAAGGTGACCCAGCCCAAGGTGGCCCAGCCCAAGGTGATCCAGCCCAAGGTGACCCAGCCCAAGGTGACCCAGTCCAAGATTAACCAGCCCAAGGTGGCCCAACCCAAGGTGAACCATCCCAAGGTGGCCCAGCCCAAGGTGACCCAGCCCAAGGTGAACGAGCCCAAGGTAACCCAGCCCAAGATTAACCAGCCCAAGGTGGCCCAACCCAAGGTGACCCAGCCCAAGGTGGCCCAGTCCAAGATTAACCAGCCCAAGGTGGCCCAGCCCAAGGTGGCCCAGCCCAAGGTGACCCAGCCCAAGGTGACCCAGCCCAAGGTGAATGAGCCCAAGGTGACCCAGCCCAAGATTAACCAGCCCAAGGTGGCCCAACCCAAGGCGACCCAGCCCAAGGTGGCCCAGCCCAAGGTGAACCAGCCCAAGGTGATCCAGCCCAAGGTGAACCAGCCCAAGGTGACCCAGCCCAAGGTGAACAGCCCAAGGTGACCCAGTCCAAGATTAACCAGCCCAAGGTGGCCCAACCCAAGGTGAACCATCCCAAGGTGGCCCAGCCCAAGGTGGCCCAGCCAAGGTGACCCAGCCCAAGGTGACCCAGCCCAAGATTAACCAGCCCAAAGTGGCCCAACCCAAGGTGACCCAGCCCAAGTTGGCCCAGTCCATGGTGAACCAGCCCAAAGTGGCCCAGCCCAACGTGAACCAGTCCAAGGTGGCCCAACCCAAGGTGAACCAGCCCAAGGCGGCCCAGCCCAAGGTGATCCAGCCCAAGGTGACCCAGCCCAAGGTGAACCAGCCCAAGGTGAACCAGCCCAAGGTGACTCAGTCCAAGACTAACCAGCCCAAAGTGGCCCAAGCTAAGGTGACCCAGCCCAAAGTGACCCAGCCCAAGTTGGCCCAGTCCAAGGTGAACCAGCCCAAGGTGAACAAGCCCAAGGTGAACCAGCCCAAGATGGCCCAAGCCCTAGCTCCGCCAGACTTGCCAGCCCTCCTGTGCCCTCTGCTCTGGTCACCTTGGGCTGAGGCCTCTGCTGCCCTACCCACCTGATGCCTGCCCTCACTGGCATCAGTCCCTGCCCGAGGCTCTGTCACAGCCCTCGGTGCCGGCTGTGCACATGGCAGACTCCCTGCCCTCCCCTCACACCCCTCACTGCTGCTCCCAGACATTCTGTGCAATGGGTATCCCAGACGCAGGAGGAACCCAGGTCAGAGTCTAGGTGCGGTCAGGAATCAGGGAAAGAGCGCTTGCATGTCACTCCCCTCTTTGGGAAGATCCGTAGACAGTTCCATGAAGAGTGGACAGCCTGAGTGCACGCCGGGGGGGTGGGGGGGGGGGCAGGGCAGGGAGCCTTCTTCCGGGAGGTGCAGTCAGGTGGTGGGGTGGGTCTGTCACACCCTCCCCAGAAGGAGTAGAGCTCGGCCAGCACATGGGGCTGCACTGCTCATAGCTCGGGCAGTGAGACAGTGAGGGGACCTAGCTACAGGGGTGAGGGGGGCACAGAGGCCAGACCTCAGCCCTGAGGAGCAGGCAGGGCTGCCAGCAGCTCCCCCCACTGAGGGCAGCGCCCACACCCTCTGTGGAAAAGGAGACGAGTGGGAATGCATGGAACACTCCATACACTCCCAGTCCAGAAGCTACCCAGCCCACGTCCTGGACCCCCAGGGGACCTCCTCACCAAGAGCCCACTGCCTCAGTTTACACACAGCCCTAACAGACTGCTCCCCAACCACCGAGAGCAAAACAGCAGAAGCACTGGCTGAACGCCACGAGGGAAGACGAGAGGCCACAGGTGGCAGCGAGACGGAAGTCAGACACCACCCAGGAACCCTGGGCTAACTCCCACAGTGTGGCAGGAACAATGTTCCCTCGTCACCCACAGGGAGACCGTCAGCCGTGTCGTGGGGCATGGAGAACACCTGGCCCCCCAACACGCACCTTGCAACACCACAACACACCCCACATCCAGTGAGAGCCCCAAACAAGCCGCTGAGGCCCCCACCCTCTGTAAGGACGCACAACAGGCAGACAACACAAAGGGTTTCTACACACAAGTAACAGTGATTTCAGACGACTCTGACCGTCATGAGGCCGCGATGAACAAGCTGGTCTGGACAGCAGCACCCTTTCTGCACCACTCACAGAGGGAGCCAGGATCACGTAGGCACTGCACAGGTCTGTCCGTGGTCACCATGAGGCGGGGGACAGGTGGCCTTTACGTGCCCTACAGGAGCGGGGTGCTGAAGGTGTGAATCCAAGCCCTCCCACCATCACCTCCTAAAAAGAGAACGGAGCCCAAGATCCAAACCACGTGTCTGAGAAGAGAAAGGGGTCTTCCCGAAGCCTCAAGCTCAGATTCAGACCTGTGCCAAGCCTTCTGGCCCCCAGGGAGTCCCAACTAGGGCAGGGGAAGCCAGTCCCCGGGCGCCCAGCGTGCTGGGCCGTGTGCAGCTGTGTGCTGATCACCCAGCGATGGACTTCACAGAAGGAGGGAGATGCGGATCGGCAGCACGCTGAAGGCTACGGTTCCCAGTCAAGGACAGCATGCGGCCCGGCGGTCCACACTGCTCATTTCAGGCTGTGCCCAGCGTGCCCTCACCTTCTGTCCACCACCATCCACACGAGCGTGGGGACAGCCAGGCTGGATCCCACCACAGGGGGCAGGTGAGGCACCCATGTGTGAAGGGTTAACACTTAGAAACTGCAAAGGTGCTTTAAAAAGGCCTGAGGCTCTGAGGGGTGTATGTGCGTGAAAGCAGGGCAAAGGATAAGGAAGACAGAAGAAGAACTGATGCGTTTGACTGTGGTGTTGGTGAAGAATATTGAATATACCATAGACTGCCTCAAGAAAGAACAAGTCTGTCTTGGAAGAAGTACATCCAGGATGCTCCTTAGAAGTGAGGATGGCGAGACCTCGTCTCACGTACTTTGGACACGTTATCAGGAGGAACCAGTCTCTATAGAAGGACATCATGCTTGGTAAAGCAGAGGGCCAGCAAAAAAGACCCTCAATGAGATGGACTGACGCAGTGGCTGCAACAATGGGCTCAAGCACACAGCGACTGTGCGGATGGTGCAGGACTGGGCAGTGTTTGGTTCTATTGTACACAGGGTCTCTATGATTTGGAATCCACTCGATGGCACCCAACAACATCATCAAGGAGGTAGGAGCGGGCACTAGGTGGCCAGATCTGGTTAGAGCCCCTCTCCAGCCCACTGTGGGGCCATGGGCCTGTCACTTCACCTCCGAGCCTCAGTTTCCCCTGGAACACAGTCACAGAAGAGGACACTGTTCTAGGGAGGTCTGTGAGACGAGGGAGTGCCCCACCCGGGTCCCGTAAGTGCCACGCAGAGACCTCCTTGCCCTCAGAGCTCGGTCAGAAAGGACGGACAGGACGGAGTATAGGGCCTGGGCGGGCACGGACTTCGAGCCCAGACCCGGCGCCCGCCCTTTTAAGCTGAAGCCTTCTGCGACTACGGCCAAAGGAGGCCACCAGGCGATGCGCACAGCTGCCCTTCCTCCACACCCAAGCTGCAGGCACAGGCTTCCAAGACCAGAGCAGAGACCAGGATCAAGCAGGAGTCCCGGGTCACCCCACCAATCTCCCCACTCAGCTTCCCCATCTGTAAAGCGGAGGTGAGGCCGACCCCGAGGGGCCCTCCGTGGGGCCTCAAGGCAAGAGGGAGAAGGATGAGCCAGACCCCCCAGCACAGTGGTCTGGCCTCCTACACAGGCAGCCCCATCACGGCCATGCCCATGTGGCCTCAGCTCTGTCACTCAGCCCCACCCAGCCTGTCTGCCCTCTGTGGCTAGGCAAGGTGACAGTGGCTACCTGGGAGGGCAGAATCAGGAGCAGGCAAGGCTGCTTCAATGGCCACCCCAAAATGCCCCCACAGCCATGCCTTGCGGCACAGCTTCCTGCCCCGGGGAGTCAGAAATGCGCAAAAAGCCCCTGGCCGAGACTCCTCACCTGGGGTCCCACCTGCTCCCCTGCAGGCCTGCCATGAGTCCACACCCCTGCAGGCAGCACACCCGGACCCTCCCAGACCTGGACCTCACCTGCCAGCCACCTGCGGTCCGCCATCCACCAGGGCAGGCCTCCACCCGAGAGCGAGGCAAGCAGGTGTAGCCGCATGGCCAGTGTGGGATCAGGTCCCACCACGGG
The DNA here is from genome assembly GCA_030035585.1 of Dugong dugon. Lineage (NCBI taxonomy): Eukaryota > Metazoa > Chordata > Mammalia > Sirenia > Dugongidae > Dugong > Dugong dugon. The sequence continues at coordinate 3,652,495 of CM057471.1, forward strand.
GGCGGCTCCAGCCCCCACAGCAGCCAGACCACCGGCTCGAGGTCCCACAGCCTCCAGGGAAGCGGTGTGGCGGCTCAGGGCACAGAGAGGAAGACCAGGTAGCAGCGTCCTGGGAGAGGCAGCTGGCATTGGGAGTGGGTAGCTTGCATTGCCCAGAGGCCAAGTTCCCCTTTCCCAGGGCCCACCCGGCCTGCCAGGCTCAACCAGACACCTGTGACCACAGGCAGCTTCCATTGGCCGAACCCAAGAGCTTCTGGGGAAGAGGACAAGGACCTCGGCCTTACTTCCTCAATCCAGATGTGTCCGTCTCTGCCCATAGACGTGCAGCCAGCGGGATCACCACCCAGGGGCTGGCCGAGCGAAGGGTCAGGCTGGGAGCAGAGGGTAGAGCTCGCCACCCAACAAAAGCAAGGGTGCGAGCTGGGGGCCCATGCCTGCCACAGTGCCAGCTGGTGCCCAGGAGTGCTAATAACCCATGTGACAGCTACTCCTGGCCTGGGCTGGCAGCTGGGCAGAGAGAAGAGCCAGCAAGGCTGGCGGGGGCCACACCTACTCCTCCCAGGACCCTCACCTCCCCCCACCCCAACCTGCTCCCCCGCAGGAGGCACTGTGTGCAGGGGCCTGGGAGGGGTCGGCCGGAGCGAGCAGGGTTTGGGGAGTGGGTACTGCAGGGGAGGTGGCGGCAGAGGCCAGTGGGGGGAAGGGTCTGGGACACGGCGGGGAGTGCCCGAGCTGAACTGGGGCAGAGTCGGGGGGGTGGTGAAGAGTCCCGCCGGGAAGGCTCAGGGGAGCGACAAGGAGCCCTCAGACCAAGGAGGCCGAACCTGAGCAGAACCGGACACCTGGCCTCTGGGGCCGCGGGCAGGGGAGGGGCCGTGGGAGGCAGATTAAGGGGCCTGCATGGCCCCATCCCCCCTCCAGTCACACACGAGGGTCCTTCTTCCGGCCACAGATGCCTTTGGCGTCCATCAGCCAGTGGCCAAGCCCAGGGCGGACAGTGAGTGGGCACAGCAAAGTCCCCGGCTCACAAGTGGAGGTCCTCAGTCCCCACCCTGGAAGCCCCAAGGCCCAACCAGCCCTGTCCGCGTTAGGCTGCCCTGCCCGGCAGGGGCCAAGGCAGGCTGCCCAGGACTGGCTCCGGGCAGGGCACATTGCCCACTGCCTCATGCCAGGCCCTGGGCGCTTCCTGCCACCCGGCAGCACCGGGGTGGGGGACCAGCAGCTGTGACATCGCCCAGGACTGGGGGTGGGGGTCACCAGAAGTCTCACGCCGTCTGAGAGGCCCTCCCAGCCCGCCCACCCCGTGGTGTCTGTCAGTCCCACTAGCCAGGGCTGGCGCTGCTCTCTACCCCAGCACCTGATGGGCAGGGCAGGCTGGGCGGTGCCCATGCTCCCAGAAGACTTACAGAGGAGGGGCACAGAGCCTCATGCCCAGGCTGACAGCCCCCGGGGCTCAGCAGCTGCCTTGCCTTGGCATACGCTCCAGACCCCCAGTCACTCCTTCCTAGCGGCACCACGCACACGCCAGCCATCTGCTCACACTGCACTCGCCACCTGAAACCCCAGCGGCTGTGGGGCCCATGGCAGGTCCCTCCCGCCCCTACAAAGGCCCACACCACTGAAACCCACTAGATCCCCAGGCCTCTCCTCGCCCGGCTGTCCTGGATGCCCTCGTGTTCCCCGCAGCCCGACACGGCCCCTGGCTCACCAGAGTCCACTGGGAACCCACGCCCACCAAACGGAGCAGGCACCCATGCACGCTTGCCCAGCATAGGGTTCAGGAATGATGAGGGGCTACACTGCAGAGTGAAGGGGGTCCAGGCTTCGGTTCTGGGTGGGTGACTGCGCGTCCTTTTCTGTGTCTTTATCTGGCCTGGACTCTGTTCCCTGCACGTGGTATTTCATAATAACGACATAAACAACCCCCAAGCTGATTTTAGCAAGACTGGTCAGACAGACCCCGCTTCTTCTTTGACCTTCCCTGTTGCCTGCATGGCTCATTCAGGGCCCGGGACCACACCTGGGCCAGCTCACCCAGGGAGGAGGGCGTGGTGAGGCTCTGCCTGGACCAAGGATCAGGATCCAGCCTACCTCCTCCTGGCCCAGCCCAAGTCAAAGGCTTTATTCCCAAGAGGCAAACCAAGCCAACTCAGCTGTGGCTGGTGGTCATCTATGACTCCCAGATCCTCCTCAACTGCCTGAGGGCCTGTGCTCCTGGGTGGCGCAGAGGCAAGGCAGTGCCCGTGGAGTCCTCTTGGCCCTCACCCACCCAATTGGTTCATTTGTGCCCAACTAGCCTCATTGCCTGGAAATGAACCGAAGTCCCCGGGGGTCAGGGAGGAGAAGGCGCTCAGGGCCCCCAAGGTGCGACCTCAGCCCCGCAGGGGGCAGGTGGGGCCAGGACTGTGAAGCCTCCTCAGCCAGGCCAGTGCTGGCGGAAAAGGGGCTTGTCCTGACCAGCAGTCTGGCTCCCAGCCCACCCGCTCCCTCAGACCCATGTGGACCAGCCTCCGGCCCCACAGAACAACCTCCCGAAGGCTGCGGTCTTCCTCTTCCCAGCCCCCGCCCACCCACCCCCTCCTCTGCACACGCAGAAGCCCCGAGGGTCGGAGCCTGCACCTGGGCACGGACTGATGCCTCCTGGCCCCCAGCCGAAGCGCTCCGACATTCAGCAAGCTCCAGGAATGCAGCAGGCCTATGCTTGGGCCCCGCGGAGTCCTGACAAGCATGCATGTGCCTCTCTGAGGGTGGGCAGACACAGGGACCCCACAGGAGTGCAGCTGCCCCCGGCTCTCGGACGCGTCTCCCCCCAACTCCATGCTTAGGTGTGACCGGTTGGCAGCCTGAAATAGGCCGTGATGGGACGTTCATGCCACAGAAATCGGCAACCACCACAGAGGAACCCCCACGCCCCAGAGCCAGCTGCTACACGCGCATCAGCTGCCCCTCTCCAGACCTCAGTTTCCCCACTCATGGCTGGAGGGGACTGGACGAGAGAGCTGAAAGCACCCTTCCCTCACCCCAGGACCCGCAGCCCATAGACCTGCTGCTCCATCCAAGCCCGAGGGGCTCCTGGTGTCCAGCCTCTGCCTCCAGCCCACTCACCAGGGCAGCAGCGTCCAAGACGGCAGCCCTGGGGAGCACCCCTGGGGCCCCTGTCCTCCCTCTCAGCCTGCCGGGTGGACTCTGCCCCAGCACTGCTCTGGACTCCTCAGCACAGGCTCCTGGCTCTGGGGGGCCCCACTGGCCCCCTGCGGCCCCCACTGCCCTCCCCCAGGCCTCCCCCTGGCCAGAGCCCTCAGGACCCAGTCGGCAAGCACACACAACACCCCCACTTCCTTCCTCACGCCCGCCCGCGGCCAGCAGCACAAGCAGGCCCAGCACCGGACGGGGGTGGGGGGAGGTGGGCAGGCAGACGCAGCCTAGCTCGTGGTTCCCTTCCATACCTCGGATTGGCCACCTGCCCATCCCTCTCACCTCATCCGGGCAGGGGGGCTGGGGGACCTCAGCATAGAGACCACAGCCCAGGGGCCAGCTCAGGAGGGGCCCTGCTGACCACTACACTGATGTGCCATCCGACGAGGGGCAAGCCCAAGACAAGTTTTCATCACCCCCACCCCCGAACACTCGGAGGTGCCAGGCACAGCCACAGCCCACCCTCCACTGGGTACCTCTGTGTCCAGACCCAGACCTGAGTGAGGGAGCTGCCTGCTTCTCAGTAGTTGGGCTGGTAAGGACACCCAGGTATCCCATTAATTCACAGTGTCATCCCTCAAAGCTGCCGACCAGAGCCATCCCAGAAGGTGGGCAAGTCCAGGAGGCCCTGTCAGCTAGGAGAACGCCTGAATCCGCCAGTGGTCTCCTCTGCCTGCTTGCCGGCTCACCATCAGGGGCCCGTTCTGTCCATCAGCTTAGGTTGGCGTGTGGAAGTGGCCATCTGCCCCTCCCGGCTGCAGTCCCGGCCTTGGGGCACACGTGTTCATCTCCTTTCCTTGGTCACTCTCAGCTCCTTCTAAGGACACCTCCTCCAGGAAGCCTTCCCTGCCCCGGCAGGCAGTCAACTCTCAGTGCATCCAGCCCCAGCCCTGCAGCAGGTGCCAGCTGTGGGTCTGCAGGGCGTAGTGAGGGTAACAAGTGCCCAGAGGCAATCTCTTCAGCTGTACCCCCTCTCCCCCCATTTCAAGACGAACAGACGCTGACAGCAGAAACAACCTCCCCCCCTTGTCCAGCTGCCTCAGTCAGGCACCTTTTCTATTTGTGGCACCTCAGAATGTCATTCCGAGCCTCATCTGGTGCCCCTTGGACTCGGGAGAGGGTCAAGTGCCCCCCCACCCTTCCCCTCGGTAAGTCTCTGTGGGTCTGAGTCTCCCCCCCAACCGTGGGCTCTGAGACCTGCCCCGTCCCTGTTCTCACTTGAAGGCCTCTGCACCCCTTAAGCCCTGCCGCACCTGGCCCACCTCCTCGGAAGCCCAGGGCCCACCTCTCTCCTTCCTCAAGGACATGAACCCCCAAGCCCTCAGGGCGGCCTTCCTGAGACCAGGGCTCTGCTGTCTCTGGTAATGGAAACCTCTGCCTTGCAGGCGTCAGTGCAGGTGGGGGCCGCTGGCCACCTGGGAGACCTCTGTGGCTCAAAGCCCCATGACCCTGGGCTGGCAGCCCTGGAGCCCCAGGGGGCCCTTCCTCTGGCCTCAGACCTTCCGAGCACCCGCGTGAGGGGTCTGTCCAAGGCACTCAGAGCCTCTTGGGGCCTGCTGGCGGCCAGCTGCCTTTTCCCACCCTGCCAAGGAGCACGAGCTTAGACAGAGCAAGGCCAGTGGCTGCAGGGCCCCCAGGGGGCTGAGACCTGGCCTGAGGGGCAGATGCTCCACAGTGGCAGGTTGCTGGCCGTTGGCCCTGGACAAGCCCTCTCCTATCTGGTCCTCGGGCATCCCTGCCAGCCACGGGGCCTGGCCCCGAGCTCCTGACTGCTCCATCTTTGTCCCAGCCCTGGGCCTCCTGGCCGACCTCTCCTCCTCGGCTCCCATGCAGCTGGGCCATTCTGAGCTGACCCCGGGGCACAGGCTGCCTGGTCCAGCTCAGAGTGGTGTGGGGCCTATGCTGGGGGGGCTCCTCACCCCTCATCCACCCAGCCTGCCTGCCCCACGTCACAGACAGGAACCCGAGGGCTGACGGAGAGCCTCCCATCCCGGCATACTGAAGGGCCTGGGAGAGACCTGGTCTTGGGAACATGAAACCCCCAATCCAGCCTCCAGCCCAGGTTCCATCCTCAACCCCTGCTTCCCAGGGGAACCAGGCAGCCCCCAACTTCTGCCCTGCACCCACGTGCCACCAGCAGGTTCCCAAGCCGGGCCTCAGGTAGGCCCCACACAGGCCTCGGCATGCTGGCCGGAGCCTGCCCCACCCACCCCTGCCCCTGGGCTTAGCGTGACTCATGAGGCTGGCACGACGCCCCCGTCCACACTGGCAGGCAGGCCGTCCTCTGAACACGCACCTGCCCGGGCTTGATGGCAGAGAGTGCCAGCAGCGCCAGGCCACTCAGGCTGCTGGACAGCAGGACAGGGCCCCTGGGAGCCCAGGCCATGCCCTCGGGGGTGGGGGGTGCTGGGAAAGCAGCCGGTCATCCACACCCGCTGGCTGCAAAGCCCCCACAGGGCTAGAGTCCTCAAAGGGCCCAAGAGAACACTCGAGTCCACACTAGGCCCCACGCCAGAGCCCCTGCAGGCAGATGTGGCCGTGGAGCACAGACAAAGCCTGCACCCTCTCTGGTCACCAATGCAAAGGCCACCGGCCAGCCCATGGGCTCTGCTGAACTGGGGGCTGGGACTCTCAATCCGGGCCCACTTCCCCTCCCCACAGGAGGCCTCCGGGAAGGCAAGGCTTCACCCAGGAGGGGGTCAGCCAACGGGCTCATGGTCCTCTGCTCTGAATGGACACGCTGAGGATCGCAAGCCAGTGTCTGTCTGCCTCGGGCCTCAGTCTCCTCGTCTGTAAAATGGGCTGGTGCTGTGAAGAAGACAGGCCAGGACCCCGCCCTCAGGAGCCCCCAGGGGTGAGAGAGAATTGAGGGGGGCTCACCCAGTGCGTTTGCTCCTAAAGGGAGCCGCCTCCTGGGGGCAAGGGAAGGTGGAGAGGCCAGGCAGGCCAGCGGCTTGGATGTGAGCTGGAGTCCAGGAGCCATGTCAGCGGGAGGGGCCGGCGATGGCTGCGTGTCTTGACTGACTAGAGGACAAAGGCAGAGGCCCTCAGAGCCCACCTCCACCCTCCCCGGCCAGGAGAGAAGGGAGGGGCTCCTGGTGACCCCACCACAAGACAGAGTGGGGTCTCTCTTTCGGCACAGCATGCAGGACAAGCTGACTTGAGGAAACAGAACGCAGTCAGAGCTAGGACTGCCTGGCCCGCCCAGTGCTGCTCCAGGCTCCTCTGTAGCTACCGGCAGGTCCAGGCTGGCCATGGTGCAGGACCACCACTGGCCCGGCTAGAGGCGCTCCAAGGATGGACAGCCGCCCGCACTCAGCAAACCCCAAGACAGGCTGCCCCCCAGAGTGGCCGGGGCTCAGAGCTCCCCAGCCCCTCGCCGTGTGACTTGGACCACTGACCAGGTCTCAGGTGGCCTGGGAGGTAGCCAGAGTCCCCACCTGGGCCCCTGCCCCTCAGCACTTGGTGCTCTGGCTGGGCACTGTCCACCCAGAGGGCAGCTCCATGGGCTGCCCAGAGCATGGCTCCAAGCAAACAAACTGGCAAGTACCCACGTTCCCCTCCAGGCCAAGGGTCCCCTACGAGGACAAGCAACCTTGGCCCCCAGCTCCATCTTCCAGAGACTTAAACTGGTCCCTGCACAAAACCACCACACAGCAGCACCTATGGGGCCCCACACTGCTCCCCTCCCATGGAGAATATGCCCCCCAACCCATGACAACAGCGAGCCAAGACCCCTTCCTAAAGCAGCCACAGTGGTCTCAGGCCTCAACGTGCTCTCTGTCCCCTTTCGGCCTTGGCCACAGCTCCTGCCGCTGCCAGCTTCCTGCTGGGCTCCCGCCTAATCCCCAAACACAGCTAGCGTGAAACCAGCTCACCACATGCGGTGTGGCTTCTGAGACCAGCAGGTGGCCGCAGGCTCCTGGCAGGAAAAATGAAAATCTCCACAAGAATTGGGGTGCTCCTCACTCCCTCCAAAATCTACCACAGGAAGCTGGGGTCCAGACCTCAACTCCATCCCTAATCAGCCTGGGGCTGAGCAAGTCGTCCAATGCTGAGGCCTCACCCATCACTGAGGAAATGGGGAGACAGCTGCCCCCCAGGGAGGACGCCCAGGAAAGCGCTGAGCTGAGGGAGCATTAACTGGATGCCCCCCAGGAAAACCGATGTCCCGGGCAACCCCCGCAATGGGCTGGTCTGATCAGGGCTGCAAACAAACCAGTGCGTGCTGTGCCCACCGAGACCTGCCCAGAGCCACCACCTTGGCCACCCAAAGGGCCCAAGGCCCACACAGGTGGCTGGATGGGCAGCAGACACCCTCTGACGGGGACGTTCAGTGAACTAAGCCCTGATTCATGCACTGCCTTGGACGGACCTTGCACAAGGCCACCACACATGCCCCACGTGTGCCCTCTGGGGCTACAGGAAGCCTGTGTGCCTGCCCAGCTCAGGGGTCAGGAACGGCAGCAGGGGGCTTGCCTGGGACGGAGCACACGGAGCAGGACGCACAAATGCCCAAGAGCCCAACTCCTCTGCCCACTGCCGAATGCCTCCAGCGCCTGTCTTCCCTCCTTCAGCCCACGAGGCCCGCGCCAGGCTGCTGAGTGGCCGGCCCCTCACTCTGCTCAGCTTCCAGAAGCCACCTCCAAGCTCCTGCCTTAGGGTGGGAAGAAGGCGCGTGCCCGAGCCCCAGCCCCACCAGCCAATGGCGACTGGGCTTGGGGGCTGCCAGAGATCTCTGATATCCACCGTGCGCCAGGCCCTGCACTGGGCACTTCACAATACATCCCTTGTCACTCCTCACAACAACTCCATGTTGTAGGCGTCACCCCCTTGTACACAAGGGGGAGGGGGCTCACAGACATCAAGCCACGTGGCTGGTCAGTGGTGGCCAGGTCCTGAGCCCAAGGCTGCCCGACCAGGGAGTGCACGCCAGGAGGCAGGGGGAGGAAGAGGGGAGGGAGGGAGCTGTCAGGGGCAAGCCTCGAGCCTGTGTCCTGTCCCTCTGGCCACGGTGGGCAGGGGCGGGGCTGCATCACGGCACTAGTGAGGACACGGGGGATGGACGACTGGAGCAGCACAGAGGGATGGACAGACGCTGGCACATGCGGAGGTCAAGACACAAGGCACACCCCACACACACCCTGTCAGGGGCCTAGAATCCCCAGGCCCCTTGTAATGCCCTCCCGTGCTCCAGGGCTGCCCGGGGCCAGGGCGGAGCAGAAGCACAGCAGGGCCAGTGTCCCCAGCTTCCAGCGCCTGCAGCCTCTCCTCTAGCCGCCCAACCCCCAGGGAAGGCCTACTTCTTCCCCTCCAAAACAGGCAGTGGACAGGAGGGGCAATCCCCCTCCTCACAGGAGAGCCGAACCTTGACGAAAATGGAAACTCTGTATTCCATTTTTGCTTAGAAAATGATAAAACACCAAGACGCATCACCCTCCAGGCAGAAGAAAAGGCCAGAGCACAGCGCCAGGCTGGGGTGGTTTCCACTCTCCCTGCTGGGCTTACGTCGTGAAGGTGCAGGGTGCTGAGTTTGCTTTGGGGAGAAGGTATCTTTTTCACAGAATCTCAGCACTTCCCCAATCAGCCACTTAGACAAGTTCTCACCAAGTGTTCTCTCTCCAAGCCCAGAGCAAACACTTGTGTTCCTCAACCACAGTTTGAGTTTTTCCAGAACGACACCCATCCCATAGCCCCTCCACCCTCCACCATCGTAAGCGGGAACCTGCCACGGAGGGCCTGCAGTCACCAGAACAGCCCAGGCAGCCAGGTGGCAGTGGACAGGTCCATCAGCCCGGCTTCCCGCCCACCCAGCCCTGCGCCCACTCACCGGTCCCACCCAGGGCCTCTTGTCCTTTCTCAGCTGTAAGCCGAGCAGGCTGACTCAACCATCACTCCAGCCCCTCCAGCACCAACACGAGCCCTCCAAATAGTCTGGGCTGACCCCGAGATGAACTGGGTTTACTCTGGGCCAGGGCCTGCCTGGAATCCTCCGCCCGCTTCAGGGACCCACTTCCCACAGGCAGCAGACCCCAGAGCTCCAAGAGGGCCAGGCCACCACAAGGATCCTCACCTCCTCCAGACCCAGGTGGGCCACAGCCACCCTGCTCGGACCAGGAGGATGGCAGCCACGCCCACTCTTCCCTGCCCGCTCCATGATGACCACGTGGCCTGGCCCTGGCCACTCCCCACCCACCTGAGAGCCAGGTCACTTCCAGAACACACAGGCTCTCGCCTCCAGCCTTGGACATGGTGTTCCCTCGGCCTGAGATCCCCTGCCTGTGCCCTGGCTCACTCCACCTCAGCCCTCCAGGCTCAGGAGAAGGCCCTCCTCCTCCAGGGAGCCCTTCCTGATCCTTCCAGCTGGAGTAGGGCCCCCAAGACGGGCCAGGACAGGCTGCAGGATGCACCAGAGTCCCTAAGGACCAGCCAAGCCCCAGCAGGAGCCCACACACCAGCAGGCTGTGCTGCCCCAGCCAGGCTACAAAGCCCATCTGAGCCTTTGTTTCCTTTTCTGCAAGGTGACGTCACCTAAGAAGGAAGTGGCTGGGGTACAGAAGCCTCTGACCGCTGATGTGCTAGGCACCCTGGCAGCGTTGGCCCTCTCTGAGCCCCAGACCATGTTCCCAGCATACAGGGGTGCTCAGCAAATGGGAGCTGCTTCAGTCACCCCCACCCTTCCCGATGATCACTCCCAGCCCCATCCCAACCTTACTGGAGCACTGAGTCCACGCCCACTGCCTCTCTGTGGGTCTGGCCCTTCGGCCACCTCCCGTGTGGCCAGGCCTCGTGCCTCACCCTCTCTGGATGCCGCTTCCTCATCCAGGACAGGGCCTCCAGGGCCCCTCCCCGAGGCCTTGGCCTGAGCAAGGCCTGACCACAGGGCTTCCTAGAATATTGGCCCTGCCCAGCAGGGGTCTGCAGCAGTGACTTGGCCAAAGACAGAGGCTCAGCCTGCTCCGCCTACACTGCCCCTTCACCCCAAGAACCAGACTTCGGAAGTTAACTGCCAGCACACCGTGCCCAGGCCAGCAGGTCCCATGGGGACCAGAGAGGCTGGGCAACTCATCTGGTGTCACACAGCTGAGCAGGGCAGAGCTGGGGCTCGCTCAAATGCAGACACGCCCAAAGGTCCCTCACTGCCCCTTCCTGACACAGCTGTGTGCCCCTGGGCCGGTCACTCGGCCTCTGAGAGCCCCCATGTCCTCTGAACACATGATGCCCACCTCTGAGGTTACAGGCAGGATGCCACACTGCCCCTAAGCCCAGTGCCTGGGACACGCTGCCGATCACTGAGCTGGGCAATCCTCATGGACATTGCTGTCTGCCACGTGCAGGCACCACTGTGTGCTGGGCCCTGATCCAGCCATGACCCTCAGGCTGCCAGGGCTCCCCTCCCTACCGTCTCCAGCACTCAGCACCCACTGACAATCTAGGGCAGCATAGGCCAGTCCCCAGGTGGCCCCTGGGAAGGGCAAGGTGCTGGCCCTTGGCCGCTGCCCTCGCCACCCACCATCAGTGGGCACCTTGCATGCAGGAGAGGGACACAGCCTCTGCCCCTCCATCCCCTCCCTCCCTCGCTCCTGCCCCTTCTATCAGCAAAGCCACAGATTCAAACGCCTCGGTTCAGATCCGACCCCTAACCCCAGAGCCAGCCACCTGAGCTCGCTGAGCCTCAGTTTTCCCCTCCGTACAATGGGAAAGTTATGAGGATTACGAGGTCATCTTGCCCTCACGTCACAACTTCCGCCAGTGCCCTTGGCAGCAGTGACCTCTGCTCTCGTCTCGAGGAGGAAATGGGACCTCGAGGGCGGGCCACTCCAGGCCTGACACCAGGCCTCCGGACACCAGTCCTGTGACAGGCAGGATGTTGGGAAACCCGCAGGCACCCATTTCAACACCGCCGACGCATGAGGGATGAGTTTCGACATGCGACAGGCCATCTCGTCCGCCTGTCCCGGCTGCCACTCGAGGGGAGAGGATAGGCCTCCAGCATAGCGCCCCCGGCTCCCCTCGCCTCCCGACACGGGGACAGATCCTCGTCGTCAGGGACAGTCAGGGACAAGGGTGCAGCCAACTGTAGGTGCAGAGGCAGCAGCCTGTTTTCGTCACCCCGGGCCAGGGCTGCTGGCCAAGTGAGCCGGGTGCCAGGACACCATCGGCTGCCGGCTCTGCTCCAAGCCTCTGGCTCCAAGGCCGTGAGACAGGACAAGACTTCCCCACCAACTAGCCAGGACGAGGCTCAGGGGAAAGAATGTTCTGGAAGGAGACGGCATCCCATTGGAGCTCGGGCCCCTCGTCAGCATGGGAGGTGCAGCCGAGTCGGGGAGGGGTTCACCCCCCGCCATCCACGGCCCAGAACACCCAGTGCTGGTCCCTCCTCCCTGCAGGCCGCCCCTCAGCCGCTCAGCCGGGAAGAGCACACGCCCTGCCGCAGCCTCCCAGACTTTACTCATTTTAAGCAAAACGGCAGCTTGAGGGCAACCCCAGCTCAAGGAGACGGTCCCAGTGAGTGCTCACAGCAACCCCCCACAGCAGGGGAAACTGAGGCTGCCCACAGCACAGCAGGGTGGCCCCACAGCCCGGCTGACCCCACTGGGCCAGTGGAAGGGAGAACTAACTGGGGCAGAGTGTCAGGAGGGGGTGGGCGATCAACCTCAGATACCGAACGCCTGGGCTCACCCACATACCCTCAGCAGGAGAGGACAGCAGGGGACAGGTGTCCCTGTGAGCCGCCCAGGCCCCCATCTCCCAGCTCACCACCAGAGCCTGCCCCCTCCCCCACTCAGCCTTTAGCTCCAGGGGCTCCCAGCACAGCTGCCTTTCCAGCCTCCTCCCAGGCCGGCCACCCTCAGAAACGTTTCCTCACGTGGCACAAGCTGGGGGGACAGTGTACTCACCGCTGGCCACCCACCCCCCACAATGACCACAGCACTGCACAGCCAGCTGCCCAGCCAGCCAGCCTCCCAGACGGCCCCCGCCCTGGCAGCATCCCTCTGTGAACAAAGACATGAGCACGTGAGCAAGGGATGGCCACGTTCATGTGGCCTGCAGCCAGCCCACCCTGGACTCAGCGCAGCTCTGCGTCAGCCTCCCTGGGCCCCCAATGCCGGCCCCCAGCCCCCACACCGTGGACTTTCCCAGCTCCTGCACAGTGCCCACCCGTCACATGGCCGGTTCTTGCGGTGATGCTTGGGGGTGCTGGGAGGTGATACAGAAAGATGGTGGGGGCTTCAAATCGCTATCAGTTCTTGGGAACCCCAAAGACTCCAGCACAGCGAGGCTTCACCGACCGAGGAAAGGAATCACAAGTGAGGCAGGTGACCGTGGCCATCAGCAAATGACGGCCGGCCCTCGATGCCAGGGCTTCTCTAAATATGGGCTCTGACAGTCCAGCGGGAGAGACAGTGAGCCAGCACACACCAAAACCAGCTAACCATGGTCCTGGGGAGGCAAGAAAGACCTCGAGGCAGCCAGAGACAAGCAGAGCCCGGCAGCCAGGAGGAGGCCACGCCAGCTCCAAGGGCAGGCGCAGCCAGGGAAGAGGCCCCGAGGCAGGACTCCCGCCCAGGAGTCTCTAGCAGGGGACAGTTTCCATTTCCTCTATGCCAAGCTCCTCTGGACATCCTCTGGGGCTCAGAGTGGGACTGTCTGAGGTCACTCAGCCAGAGAGGGACCCCAGACTCCCGGGCTGGACCTCGAACCCGGGCCTCCTGACCCCGAGCCCACATTGTCTCCCTGAGCACCCTCGGGCAGGGAGGCCCTGGAGAGGGCACGTACTGGCCTCCGGCCCCAAGCTGGGAGGAGAGAAGGACTGGAGTGTAGAGCTCACATAGAGGCCCTCGGAAGTGTGGTACACACACACACACACACGTGCATACATGCACATACGTGCACACGCGCACCATCCAGAGAGTGACACCACAGACTTCTTACAGCGATACAGCCAGCTCCCCGGGACCTGCCATCTCACCCCGAAGGGTGTGTGCCCCCACATCAAGGCGGGGATGCACCGTGGCAGGGCTGGTGGGCACAGACCCTGAGGGAGGGGGTGGCAAGGGTGTCCTCACCGGAGCCCTGGCGTGGTCAGTGCAAATGCAGCACCACGCTCCCCATGCCACCTGGACTGGCCTACTCATGGGGACCTGGTCTCATCCTGCCAAAGCCCGATGGCTGTCTGCCAAGCCCCTGGTGGCCTGGGCACTGCCTCTGTCAGGGAGCTGGCAGGCCTGCCTGTCTTCCTCCACCAAGGGTCTTCCTTAACATGGGGCTCATGGAGATGGGAGCCCGGGAGGGGGTTTCTGTCTAGTGCCACCACCCCAAGCTGGTGACCAGGTGACAGCTGGGGGAATGAGCATCCCGTAACTCCAGAGGGAGAATGAAGAGTCACGGGCTGCGGTCTCCAGCAGGGGAGCCCCTCCCTTCCCCTAGGAAGGGGGAGCAGACCGAGGGGGCTGAGGAGGCAGCCTCACCTGCTGTGCCGGCTCCCCTGGAACATGGCCGCCTGTCTGGGCCTGGAGCTGGCCACGTGCACGCCAAGAGGAGGCAAGTCAGGGAATGGAGCGTGTTTGTTTAATAACAAGCTACACCAAGCAGGCGGGCTGTCCCATCAGCCAGTACCTAAGCACGGCAATACTATCGGCTGCTGTCAGGAGCTCCAGGAACTATTAACTTAATTAACCATTCCTACAGGCTCAGCACAAAACAGCCAGCTGGGCCAGGCTGGGAACCAGCCTCGGTGGCGAGGCGGCCTGGGCCCATCCGGGGGTGGGGCATGGCAAGGCAGGGGGACCCGGGCTACCCCCACCTGAGGGAGGCCAGAGGTGTGAAGGTGATGGTCTCGGGGGCAGGCCGGGGCCAGGAGGCAGCTCTCAAGGCAAACTCCGGTTCCCAACGCACGCCCCAGAGCCCCAGCAAGGAGAAACCAAAACCAAACCCGTTACCATCGAGTCAATGCCAACTCATAGCGACCCTCTAGGGTAGAGTAGAACTGCCCCATAGTTTCCAAGGAGCACCTGGTGGATTCAAACTGCCAACCTTGGGGTTAGCAGCCGTACCACTTAACCACTATGCCACCAGGGTTTCCCCAGCAAGAAGAAGCCCCCCTAAACCTCCCCACTGCCACTTGAGGAGGTACTAGCCGGGATCACCACGCAGTCCTAACAGCTTAGCAAAGAGGTCCAAAGTACCAGCTCTGCGGGCGGCTGGTTCCCTGACCTCTCTGGGCTCAGCTTCCCCGTTTATAAAACAGTATCGCAGAGTGCAGGGCCCAGCGCAGTGCCTGGCATGTCGTGTAGCGCCTGGGGACGCAGTGCTTGCAACGCAACATGAACTCAGGGTCCTTGTCTGGGCCCAGAAAGGCCCTTTTCCCTAGGAAGAGCAAGGGCCCAGGGCCTCACTACCTCATACAGGCTGGAGCCTCAGCTTCGCCACCCCCTGCACCAATCAGGTTGTTCTGAGGATGAAATAAAACATAAACCCAGACAGGCAAATCAGAGACAGAAGCAAAGTGTGGGCTGCCAGGCCTGGGGGATAGGGGGGTGACTGCTAAAGGGATGGGGCTTCTTTTCGGGTGGCAAAAAGGTTCTAAATTGTCTGTGGTGGTGGCTGCACAACCTTGTGAATACGTGACAAAGCACTGACTCGTACCCTCTGAAACAATCAATCTATGGTATGTGAATTATATCTCAATAAAGCTTAGTTCATTCATAAACGCAGCACATCCATGTTTGGGGCCCAGCAAAGGCTGTGGTGGCAGCCGGGGGCTTTGCCCTGTCAAAGTGTCGGCTCCCAGTGGGTGGCGACCAGGACCCACTTCCAGACACAGACCTATAAACAGGGCCCCCCACCGCCCCACGCCACCCAGGCCCGGCCTGCCCTGTCACTGTGTTTCACCGCGGGGACAAGTCCCAAGTCCAACATCTCAGCTAAAACAGATCCTTGTCCCTGGGGTGTCTGTAACTTTGAAGGTGGCCTGCATGGAGTCCGGAGGGCTCAGCTTGGCCAACGACAGCAGAAGGCCCCACTCCAGACCCTGGGCCTGGAAACTGCTCCCTCCAACTGCCCACCAGCCTGAGAAATCCAAGCCCACCAGCCTGCTGAGATCTTATCCACAGCGTGCACAGGAGCTGGGCATTAGGAGGTGAGGCTCCACCCTTGGTCCTAGGGTACCGTATGGCCTTGGGCAGGAGACCTCACCTCTCTGGGCCTCAATTTCCCCATGTGGAACAGGAAGGTGTTGGTTGTGTGGCTGGTCCTTAAGGCCCTTCCAATACTGCGTTTCCAGGCTCAGGAGCTCCAGGAAGAGCCAGCCTGCCTGCCGGAGAAGGTTCCCCCAGCCCCACCCAGCTCCTCTGAGGAGCCCCAGTCCACTGGGGAGGGACTGTCCACCCGCCCCGCCCCCCGCCAGGCCATGCAAAGCTGGCCCGCTCCTCCAGCTCACTGGGGACCAGCACTGTGCAGGGCAGCGGGGCCGCAGGGTGCGTGGGGAGGGGGCCGCTTCCGCTGCCTGCAGGAGCTGCCGCAGCCAGGCCACTCAGCTGCTAACACCAATGTAACACGTTCCAGATGTGGCCAGTGGAGGACAGAAGCAGCCCTGCATCCTGCTGAGGAAGCCGGCAACATGAGCGATAACGTGGAATTCCTGAGCCCGCGCCGGCCCGCTGGACGGGGAGGGGCGCACAGCGGGAAGAAAGCGGCAGACCCCTCCCTGGAGCTGAGTGTGCTCCCTGTGCCTGCCGGGACTCCAGCACACCGCTGGAGACCACCCAGTGGGCCACTGAGGCTGGAGACACGGCTGAGAACGTGCCACCACCTCACTGAGACCCGGGCCCCTGGGAACCTTGGTTCTCGTCTGGAACCCAGGGATACTAATGAGAGATGCTTAAGACAGCTGACCCCTGTCCCAGGAAACGGGAAGGGGTGCAGCGTGCACAGGACCAAGCTCTGCCATCCCTAAAGCTCTGCCGACAGGCTCCCAGAGGCCACTCCCCAGACCTGGCCACCGCGGCGTCGACGAGTTCCACCCCCGACAAGGCTTCCTGAGGGAGGAGACGGGGCCAGCACACTCCAAGTGGAGGAGCAGATGTCTCACCCAGAAAGACCCCCCAGTCATTCATCCCACCCGTCAGGGCTGATGGGAGTCCTGTCCTGGGGGCTGCCTGGTGGGGCACACAGGTGCCCAACTGCTAAAGCTGGGGCCTGGCCACGGTCAGTGCAAGGCCAGGGTGCAGCCTCTGCTCGTTAGCCCACCACCTCCTCCTCAGCCAGCTCTTAGCCCCGCCACATTCACCCCCCGAGAGTCCGTGTTCTTCACTACAAGAGACACCCCTAGACGCTGTGGGGCTTCCCTTCCCTCCTGTGTGCCCTCGGGCAGGCACGACCCTTCCCAGCCTCAGTTTCCTCATATGTTAAGAGGGAGGAGTGGGAGGCATTCAGGACCCCCGATCTATAATGTTCTAAAGCTGGGACCACAAGCCAGGGTCCAGAGAGGCAGCCCCAGCCTGGACCCCCTGCTCCCCACTCCCCCAGCACCCAACACCAGGGCCGGCTGTGCACCGGGGGTGGGGGGGTGCAAACAAGGCCCCACACATTTCTTCCCTAACCGCCCAGCACGCCCCTGGGCTGCCACCCCTTGGCCGTGTCTAACTGAGCCCTGCCGAGGCAGGGACGGGGTGCTGGGGCCGCAGAAGGCTGGACGCCCAGCCGGCCCACCTGTGCCACACCTCCTGCCCTTCCCAATGCAGGCACCAGGACCAGGAAGCAGCCCAGGAAGTCAGAAGGGGCCCCAGGGCCGGGGAGGAGCTGGACCTGAGGGGTCAGGGCCTCAGCGTCCACAGCTGTGCATAGTCCTCCTCGGGCTGCTGGGAGCATCCGAAGGGACTGTGCCCACAGAGGGCTCCCAGGACACTTGTACGGGTGAGCACCCAAGAAGGGGCTGTTGTTACTATCACTGTGCTCAGAGATGCCAGCACCAGGCCCTCTCCTGAGCCCACCTCTGCAGGTCGGCCCATCCACACTTCATACACAGAGGCAGGGTTCACTAGTGTGCACACGAATCTGTGTTCATGTACACACCAGCGCACACACACACCTGTGTATGCTCACCTGTGCTCAGGTAGGCACACACCTGTGCACATACACACACCTGTACAAACACACACACACACCCCTATGGGCATGAGCACACCTGTGCCCACAGAGCAGCATTTAACAGACCCGCTGCCCTCCCCACCCTCAAATGCACATGCCCGTGCCCCATTGCTCCTGCACCCTTTTCCTTAATGCCTGAACTCTACAAACAAGATGTTTCGATCTCACAAATTCAGGTAAAAGGGAAGATGTCTTAATTCAGCTTGAGATTCAGAAAAAGATCAGAAACACTACCACCATGGAAAAGTCTAGCGAACGGGCTAAAGGCTTGGGGGACAGGAAACCCAGCCTCGTGATTTGGGTGCTCCATCAAACTGGCTCTGATATGCCACTTCTTCCCTTCTCCTGGCCGCTAAATTCTCAGAGAAGGCTTTCATTATGGACTGAATTGTGTCCCCAAAACTATGTGCTGTAAATGCTAACATCTATGCCTGTGGTCATACTCCTATTTAGGAATGGCCTGTCTTTGTTATGCTAACGAGGCAGGATTAGTGGAGGCTGTATCTCCCTCAATCTGTTTTGAGATAGAAAAGAGATTAAACAAGTGAGCAGAGAAGCGATGGGGGAAGAAAGATGCCAAGCCTCATAAGCCTCATGAAGATCGCCCAGGAGCAAAAGTTCAAAGAGACAATGACGGTCCTCCAGAGCCGACAGAGAGAGAGAGCCTTCCCCGAGAGCCGGCGCCTTGAATTCGGACTTCTAGCCTTCTGAACTCTGAGAAAATAAATTTGTTTGTTCAAGCCACTCACTTGTGGTATTTCTGCTACAGTAGCACTAGATAACTAAGACAGTTTTTTTCCCCAAAACCGTTAAAAAAAGGGGAGACAACAAAATGTTAGGAGCACAAGGATTCAGGCCACAGGCCCGTATGATCTGTGTTCCCCCAGAAACCGCACTGCCTGCACCCCAACAGAGCCCTCTGCACTCAGGGCCCATCACCACAGTGCGGGGACCTCAGTGCAGCACGTGTGGAGGCCTGCCCGCAGACCCGGGCCACCACTGCCGCTGGTCCCATGCCTGGGCCGCACCC
Organism: Dugong dugon; assembly: GCA_030035585.1. Taxonomy (NCBI): domain Eukaryota; kingdom Metazoa; phylum Chordata; class Mammalia; order Sirenia; family Dugongidae; genus Dugong; species Dugong dugon. Next base: position 3,670,871 of record CM057471.1, read on the forward strand.
TCGCCAGGCCTTGAGCCTCCACCTGTAGATGGGGGCCAGGTGGGCTCCTCCTCCGAGTCCTAATGTCAGCGTGCTGGGAGGTGACACAGCACAGGGCCTCACGGCAGCTGCCACCACACTGTCCTGAGTGTCACTGTCCACCTGGACCATGTGAGCCTTCCCTGGAGGACGGTGCCTTCGAGTCTTAGAAACAAGAGTAGAGCTGAGCCACGAGGAGGGAGGGGTGGGAGCCCACCCACACACCCGGCAGAGCGGGTTGGCGCATCCACCAGCCATTAGGGCTGGATGCTTCGTTGGGAAACCAGTGAGGGATGAAATTAGTTGATTCTCTAAATGGACTCTTGCCCACCTCTCCTCTCCTCATGAGGTGGGGCGGGCAGACAGGGGCCCGGGCCTCCTGGACCACTGCTGGCTCCCGGGGAGGGGAGGCCTACAGCCTCTGATTCATATCGGACTTCTCTCCAGGAGAAGGGGCGGGAGGGAGGGTGCGTGGGGCCCAGAGGAGGGGACAGCCGCTGCAGTGAACGCTCCAGGCCAGGCCCCCACCCAAGGAGCAGCGCCTCCACGCCCGAGCCCGCCAGCCTGGCCGGGCACAGGCCCTGTGGGGCTGACAGAAGGTGTGGTAGGTGAGCACAGAGCCACACAGATCTGAGTCCCCTCTGTGCAGGCGCTCTGGGCCTCTGCCTGGAGGGAGCAGCTTGTCACACGGATCGGTCTTCAAGGCTGCATCTAAGCAGGGACAGGTGGCCAGCTCCACACCCAGCCCTGCGCCCAGCTCAGAGCACAAGCTCAGGAGCCACAGTACCATCGTTCAGTCACTCAACAAACCTGCTGGGGTCACAGCGGGGGCCCTGGCACTCCAAGCTGACAGTACAGCGGCGTCGGCCAAGACCACCCTTGGACAAGTCAATGGAAGCCTGGAGCTTGTGGCGTGAAGGGAGAAACATGGGGGCTGCAGTGTGTCTGAGGGGAACCCCAACCCAGGCAGGGGGTCCAAGAGCCCTCCCCAGGAGAGACCTTGACGCCAAAACAGCTGAGGTGAGCAAGAGCCTCCAGGGGGAGGGGGTGGAGCAGGCAGGCGGGCCCTGCCACACCAGATGCCACTGTATGGAGGTGGTCCCCACAGGGTGCCGAGATGGCCCGAGGGGCGGAGACGGAGAGGGAGCCCAGGGGTCCAGCGTGACGGCCACCAGAGTGCCAAAGGGCCTATTCAGAGGGGACAGACATACACCTGCCGCCACTCCACAGACAAGGAAACTGAGGGCAAACAGGTAGAACCTTGCCCAGGCCAGACCCTGGAGCTCAGGCAAGAAGGTCGAGGTGCTGGGCCCCAAGCTCTGGGCTGGGACGCTGCTTCACCTGGGCTGGCCTCCCAGACTGGAGCCTATGAGTCCTCCTATTCCAATCACATCCATTAGGCACTCGCTGGGCAATGAGGAGACAGAGATTACAAAAGACCAGCCCACGACGCGACAGCCCTCACAGCGCTGAGGCCTTGACGGACCATGTGCACTTGGGGCGTCTAGTCTCCGGGACCTGCAGGACCTCAGTGCACCACCCACCCCGCCCACCCCACCCCAGCCGCCCAGCCCCGCCAGGCTGGACATCCCTGGAGACACCAGGAGAGGCATCATGGGACGTGGGGGCATCGCACCGAGTAGGACACACCACATAAGCTGGACCAGTCCTTAGATGGGCCTCCATGTCCTCCCTGACCGGGGACATGAGAGTTCAAAACGCCCACTTTGTGCCAGAATGCACACGGAATCGCGGGACCCAGGGTGGCATCTCCGGACCTAAGGAAGTGTCACGGGACCAAGGACAGCATTGAGGGACTGAGGTGGCATCAAGGGACCCAGGGCAGCATCAAGGGACAACCCAGAGCAAGGTCTCAGGACCCAGGGTGGTGTTGAGGGACCCAGGGCGGTGTCAAGGGCTTGGCCTAAAGGGCTGGGGACTCGGGTGAAGGCAGGGCCATTGTGAGAGCACCAAGGAGGCCTCAGTTTCCCCATCTGTGAAACTAGAACATTCAACAGAATCTCCAAGTTCCCTGCTGGCTCTGAGACCAGGGTCTGACCCACTGAAGGTGATCATCAAAGGTCCCGGAATTAATTAATGAGTTAATCAGCAAAACAGCCACTGCATTACTCTGACAAGTCAGGCGCAGGACCTGGGGGCAGGGGTTCTGTCACCCTGAGGCTGGTGCTCTCTGGACAGGGCCAGCGTCGCTGGTCACATCCAGAGCCGAAGGGGGACCCGCAGCCCCAGCCAAGCAGTACCAGCAGCCCCCAGCAGGAGGCAGCTCAGGACCCTTCCGGGGCCTCTGGGTCCCCAGATCACCCTGAGAAGCTCCTGAACCCCAGGCAGGGAGGAGACAAGGGCTCACCTCAGGCTTCTAACAGCCACTGGAGCTGAGGTCCGGGGCCAGTCAGGGACCCTGTCTCCCGCAGCAAACCTTGGGGGCCCTGTGCTGCCACACCCCCACCCCCAGCGTTCCCTGTCACACACAGGTCATCAGAGCTGCCCACCTGTCCACGTGTCCACCCCCAGCCCCGAGCAGCCTCCTCACCAGAACGCCCCTTTCGGCATCCGGGCCCCAGTATTCCCTGATACAGGGAAGCCCCGTGGCCAAAGCTTCTCCAAATCCAGTCGGCCGGAGAGGCATGGAAGGCTTCCAGGCCTGAGAGCGACCTCCGTTCCCAAAGGACTTCCAAGGGCCCAAGCGGGAGGCACCATGCTGCCTCATGACACCTCAGAGAAGGAAACCAAGGGTGGGGGGACTCAGGCCACACAACCAGGCCTGACAGAGCGGGACACTGAACCCAGCACCCAGAGAAGGGCTCTGTGCCTGGGGGCCTGGTACACAGGCAACTGGCCTCCTCCTCCTCCTCCTCCTCCTCCTCCTCCTCCTCCTCCTCCTCCTCCTCCTCCTCCTCCTCCTCCTCCTCCTCCTCCTCCTCCTCCTCCTCCTCCTCCTCCTCCTTCTCTTCCTCCTCCTCCTCCTCCTCTTCCTCCTCCTCCAAGCCCGCCTGTGGCTGCAGGATGGGAAGGGAGGGGCGGGCAGCTGCTTCCTGCCACTCTGCACCCCCACCCACTCACCCAGTGACAGACGAGACCTGCAGCCTGTTACCACTTGGGCCACTTGCCCCCAGGCCCACACCAACGCAGGGACTGGACTCTCCCTCTCAGCAGGACCCAGGGAGTTGGCAGGACGGTCACTCGGCCCCCAGGCCCACAACAATGCAGGGACTGGACTCTCCCTCTCAATAGGACGCCTGTCACTGTGACACTGGGTAGAGGGAAGAGGGTGCTTTCTTTGCCAATTTTCAGAAAAAGCAACCCAGGGCCCACCTGGGGGGTCAGTGAGCTCCCTGGAATCTCAGGTCTCCCCCCAGCCCAGCACCCTCGCTCCAGACATGCGGGCCAGGCTAGTCTCCTGGAGGGTGATACATAGGATTCATCCTCCACGGGGCTGGGGACAGCGGTGAGGGGGGTGGCCGGGCCAGGTGAGGTGGCCAGGTGGCAGCACCGAGCAAGGAAGGAAGCAGAACCCTCGGAGGAAGGGGAAGTGAAGACGGGAGAGAGAAATGCCCAGAAGGGGGGGTGTCCTGCACACCTACAGCGATTAATTAGCTCGTTATTGCTGGATAATTATCATGAAGCCGATCCAAAACACAGGAGGGAGGCCCCACGCAGCCCATCAAAGACATGGAGGGCCCACATGCCTCACCAGGCCCCCGCAGCACCCATGGGGACAAGTAGGCAGCGCAGGACCACCGGCAGGGAGGCCCTGTTCTGCTCCAGGCTCTGCCGGCCTCAGCTGCCTGGCTGGGCCTCAGCTTCTCTGGCTGGACAGCCTTCAAATCGTACTCTAAGGCACCCTCAGGTGCAGGCGGGGGCCCCCACCCCAGCACCTCTGCCTTCTTCTCCAACTTGTCTATGGTCTAAGATGGTCCAACGCCAGGTCCCCCCGCCCCTCTCCTGCTGGCCACTGGCCTCTGGCCCAGCCGCCCATTGGCGGCTCCCTCTCCGCTCTCTCTCTCTCTCTCTCTCTCTCTCTCTCTCTCTCTCTCTCTCTCTCTCTCTCTCTCTCTCTCGCTCTCTCGCTCTCTCGCTCTCTCGCTCTCTCGCTCTCTCGCTCTCTCGCTCTCTCGCTCTCTCGCTCTCTCGCTCTCTCGCTCTCTCGCTCTCTCGCTCTCTCGCTCTCTCGCTCTCTCGCTCTCTCGCTCTCTCGCTCTCTCGCTCTCTCTCGCCACAAACCCGAGTCTTACCCGGGGCCTCATCCCAACCTTTCCTCATGGCACCTGCCCAGAGGTTCCCAATAAATCTCCCTGAACTGAATGCACCCTGCCCGGCATGGCTCCCCAAAAACGGAAGGAGGAGTGAGGACAGGGGACATGCAAGGCCTCACAGAGATCTCCCCCTCACATAGGGGTGTGAGCCAGGGCCGTTCCAGCCCGCCCACCAAGGGCTCCACTTGTCCAACTCCGTTTCCACTGGGCTCGGATAACGCTGGGACCCCCACCCCTGCCCCTGAGCCCACCACCAGGATACTGGGGCCCTGGCACTCTGCCCGCGGCCCTCCCACCCACCAAGTACAACGCACGCTCAGTTCACAGGCCTACCTCAGGCCTGCAAACATTCCCAAGGCCGTCAGTGCCCGCAAAGACCCCAGCCTAGGCCCAGGCCTGCCCCACAGGCTGACAGCGGGGAGGGGGCTGGGAGAGGAGGAGCCTGGGGCAGCCTTGCTCTGTTAGAACAGCGCCCAAACAGAAGCCTGGAAGCCGAGTCCCAGAAGTCTCTGGAATCATCAGTTCCCACTCCCAACACCTCTGTGCTCCCCAGTACTCACAGGGTCAAGTCCAGACCCCGTTCTAGGCCTCCATACCACCCAGGCCACCACTGACCCGCCTGGCTTCAGCTCTTGGCCTCCCTATGCTGAGCCCCAGAACATCTCCAGAAGCACATGGCCTCTCTGCTGGGCCTTTGCATATGCTGATCCTTGTCATCACCTCCAGGAAGCCCGCCCTCAAGCCCCACTCTCTCCTCCCTCCCAGGAGGGAAACTGCCATCTCTGACCCCTCGCCCCACCACACCCTGCCCCTCACCCATCTCCTGCCCCGCAGTGGTCTGGCTCAAGGCCCACTCACCAGGCAAACACCCAGGCTAGCCCACAGTGTCAACTCCGATCCAGGGAGGGGGCTCACACTGGGTCCTGCTGGGCCACAGGACAGGCAGTTAGGCTCTGCTGCAGAAGCACGTCTGGGGGTCACAAATCACTCCCCACGCCCCAGAGTCTCAGAAGGACCCTCAGTCTCCTCTCTCCACGGTCCACTTCTCTGCCGCTCCCCGTGTGCTCCAGGGGCACCACGCACCCTCCCCGTTCCCAGCCCTCTCAATGCTATTGCCCCCCGGCTGAACGGCTACTTCCAGCCCCTCCTCAGCCGTCTGGCCGGCTGCCCCACAGTCTCATCCTTCAACAAGACAGGTCAAAGGCTGCCAGGGCAAACTCGAAACAAACATATTAAGAAACCAAGGTTTATACACAATTTTCTAAGAATACAGGCTCTGACCTGGGGGTAGGTCTTTCTGCTTACTTGTGGCACGTTTGTGTCCTAGAAGGTTGGGGCTAACAAGTCTGACTTTTGGCTGTGTAGGGCAATCCCTCCCTAAGATACAATCTCTCCGCTCATGTCCACCATTGCTGATCCCTTGGCCTCAGTGTCCCCGAGTCCAGGGCCACAACAAGGCAGGGGCTGCCTCAGGCCTGGAGTCGCCCACTTCCCCCACCACGATGCGGCCGCCCCTGGCCACGCGACTCGCCGCACCATGCTCACAGTCTGAACAATCCTTGTGGACACAGATCTCTTTCACCCCTGTCCCCAACAGACGAGGCAACTGAGGCCAGGAGAGGGGCCAGGGTGGGCCAGCTGTGCAACACCCCCCTCTGTCCCTGCCTTTTCCCAGGGGCCAGCGCAGAACGCGGCCGGGGCAGGTGGCTGGGCGCCCTCCCGGCCGCGAACCCTGGCCAGGTTTCTCCTAGGAGCAGGAAGCAAACCTGCCGAACCACCCCAGACAGCTGAGCGCCTGGGCGACTATCTGCTCCATCGGCATTTCTTAACCCGCTCTCTCAGAGATGAGAGATTGCAACAGCGCTGTGGGAAGCAGATGAGACGCTCAGTGTGGGCTAGGGTGGGTTTTGTTGTTTTGCTTCCGCCCTGGCTGTGCCTTCACTCCAAGCCCTGCTCAGGGCCCCCAAGGTTTCCGGGGGGCCATTGGCATGGGGGATAGGGCCTGGGGCCACTGCTGGGGCTGGAAGGGCAGGAAGGCGGGGCCCCAGAGAGACACCCTCTGTGCGGGTGGAGGCTGAGGAGGCCTGGGGGCAGGGTGGGGGCCCAACAGGAGAAGCCTTCCTTCCCACCGCTGGGGAGCATAGGCCAGCTGAATGGTACCTTTCTGCACCCCACCCCCCGGATGAGAAGCCACCCTTCCCCCGCTACACCCCAAGACATCTGCCCAAAGGGTCCCCGACCAGGACAATCACTACAGTGTTGGCACAGAGTAGGCGCTCGGAAAACAGGGCCTTCTTCCGTGTGAAATGGGCCAGACTCCCAGGGCCAGATGGCCTCCAGAGAGAACATTCCAGAAGGTCCCAGTAGGCGCACACTAGGAGTACGGGCTGTGACTTCCCATCCCGGGTGTCTTGTCAGGCCCATACATCCTGGTCCCAGCCCCAGGCCAGCATGGGGACCACAGTGCCCACTGGCAAGTCCTGGTGTGTCCAGGTGTGAGTGGGACAGCCATGGTGCACCTGGACAAAGCCCGCGGAGGTGGGGATGCTTCTCTCATCTCCACAGAGGAGGAGGTGAGGCTCAGGGGAGCGCGGGAACTTGCCCAAAGCCCAGCCCTGGGCACCGCCCCCACTGAGGCCCACCGTGGAAGGCCTGGCACAGTCCCCTCTCCTCAGGCTGCCTGCCCAGCCTCATAGGGGCTGGGACGTGGGGCTAAGGTGGGGCTGCTTCCCCAGAAGGCCCCGCCAGCCCCCACGGGTGGAGGAGAGGGTGTGGGGTTCACCTTTTCAGGTCATAGGAAGGAGGCCTGCCAGGCCCCCCAGCCAGTTTCCCTCGGCCAGCGCTCCCCACAGAGCCCAGCCAGAGCAAGCCCCCTGGGGCCTGACTTCCACTGCCCCTCTGCCACCTCCCGTGGGGGTGCAGGGGGAGGCAAGGAGGGTGGCCTGCCTCAGCCTAGGAGATACAGGGTTCCTGGGCACCAGCCTCCTGAGGCCTCCGTTCCCCTGGGGAGAGGTGCCTCGAAGCTTTCCAAACAATGCAGACTCCGGGGCAGGGCAGGCCCAGGGCCCTGGGGGGAATTCCCAGCACAGTCGGTTGCAAAATGGGCCGGCTTCTACCTGCCTGCCCAGCGTTGCAAGTCCCCGCCAGGTCCTGCTACAGAGAGCTTGGTGCAGGAGTGAGGGCCCCTACTCTCAGCAGGCCGGGCAGCTCCCTGCCTTCCCGGGGGGCTCAGCCTGGGCCTCCCGGGCAGACACAGAGACAGCTTTGAACACCTCTCTGAAGATAGCCCCCTCCCAGTGGGGTGCCCTTCCTGCCCCCCACGGTCTGAGCCTGAGCCCTCTAGGCCCCACCCTGAGAGGTAAGGCCCCAGCCTAAAGTAACTTTTGGTTACTTAACCAAAAATAACCACCTGGAACTCCCCGCGTGCCAGGCGGCCCACCATACACCTTCTCACTTCGCATCCCAGCCGTCCTGTGGGGGAAGGGGAGGACAGGAGGGCTGACACCCCCCTGACGTGGGAATGGTTGGTGCAGTCATTAACGCCTGCGGGGCTTCCTGCCCCCAAGTCAGACCTGAAGCCTGCCCAGGAGTGAGCCACCAATGCAGAGACCCTCACACGCATCCCAGGGGCTCGTGCCCCTCCCTGGCCCAGGGGACCCTCTCACATCCCAGGGGCCCGTGCCTCTCCCTGGCCCAGGGGACCCTCTCACATCCCAGGGGCCAGTGCCTCTCCCTGGCCCAGGGGACCCTCTCACATCCCAGGGGCCCGTGCCTCTCCCTGGCCCAGGGGACCCTCTCACATCCCAGGGGCCCGTGCCTCTCCCTGGCCCAGGGGACCCTCTCACATCCCAGGAGCCCGCGGCCCACCCTGGCACATGGGTGCCCCACATACAGGCCCAGTGGATCTACAGGCTGACTCGAGGACTTGGGCCTCCCACAGGTGAGAACAACATTGAGGAGAAAGACAAGTTCTCCCCTAGAAAGTCCCCTGTCCCCACGCCCTGGGTGGTACCCAAGAACTGGTGAGTCACGGGAAGGGGCCAAGGAGGGCTTGGGACACCGTGGCTCCTCCCGGTGGGGATGGTGGCCCAGCCCAGCCCTGAGCCCCAGAGGCAATCCTGGGCAGGAGAGAGGGACATGCCCTTTCTAGAACCACCTGTCCCAGATCCTTCTAGATAGAGGACACCTCATGCAGTCCCCAGGAGCACGGGAGCCGATCAGACCCCGGGGCACTCCGAGGCCAGCCTACACAGTCCCAGACAAGTCTTCCTGCTGGCTCCTCAGCCACTACGTCCCCATGGCCACCGAGAGCCCGGCCCTGGAAGGACAAGGTCTGTGGGACGAGGCACAATCAGGTCTCAGGGGCGATCGGGGACTCAGATACTCACATCTGAGGAGCAGAGTTACCTGGGCACAGGAGGGTGGGGTGCCCCAGCTCCGTGGCTTTCTAGCAGCAGCAGAGCTTCTAACATTCAGGCCCCAGATACCGGGAAAGCCGGTGCAGTACAGACATGAGGGGAGCTGCCGGAAGAACATGCTGGAGCATCTGGCCCAGACGTGTGCAGTGGCCACACCCCAGCTGCACATCAGAACCACCCAGGGAGCACTGGAAAGATCCCCCGCTCAGCAGCCTCCAAAGGCACTGGTGTAACAGGTACCATGTGGCCTGGGTACCAAGTTGTAAGTGCTCCCCAGAGGATCCTAACCTGCCCCTGGGTGACAGCCTCTGACGGAGACCAACGCATGACTGCGCTAAGCCCAGGGGAGTCCGTCCACTCTGCAAGGCCTGAGCGCCCTCCACACCACACCTGGGCAGGGAGTGGGGAGCCGGAGCACCAGGGGCAGTGATGGGTTGGACACTCCGCAGAATTCATGACAGAAACAGACACAGCCCGACATTCAACACCGGGGAAGGAGCGGGATCAGCTCCGCCGTGGACGACGCACCCACTATGGCTCACCATCCGCCCAGCAGACATCCTCGTCCATCTCTGCACCCTTCTCTCTGAGGCCCCCATGCTTCTCACAAGGAGCTCCACCAGCCACAGCCAGTCCAGGGCACAGGCACACGGAGGGAGCAAAGCTCAGGGAGTTCCCAGGTGGTATGGATTGAACTGTGTCCTCCAAAAATGGGTGCTGCAAACCCTAACCTCCATGCCTGTGGCTGCAATCCCATTGGGGAGTGGACTGTCTGTTATGTAAATCAGGCAGGGTCAGTGCAAGGTATGTCTTGAGTCAATCTCTTCTGAGATATAAAAGAGATTTTTTTTAAATAAGCAAGAGAGCAAGCAGAGATGGAATAAAAAAGATGCCAAGACACAAGCAGATCTCCAAGGAACGAGGTAAGAAGAAGCTGAAGAGACGAGGATGTTCCTCCAGAGCAGACAGAGAAAGCCTTCCCTAGAGCTGGCACCCTGAATTTAGACCTCTAGTCTCCTACACTGAGCAAATAATCCGAGAAGCTGGACTATATGAAGGAGAACGTGGCATCAGGATTGGAAGAAGACTCATTAACAACCTGTGATGTGCAGCTGACATATCATAACCTTGCCTGAGGAAAGCAAAAAGGACTTAAATCACTTACTAATGAAGATTAAAGCTATAGCCTTCAGTGTGGATTACACTTGGACATTTAAAAAAAAAAAAAAAGACCCCTCACAACTGGACCAATAAGCAACATCCTGATACACGGAGAAAAGATTGAGGTCGTCAAGGATTTCATTTTACCTGGACCCACAATCAACATGGAAGTAGCAGTCGAGAAATCAAAAGACGCACTGCACTGGGCAAACCTGCTGCAAAAGACCTCTTCAAAGTGTTGAGGAGCAAAGCCGTCACTTTGAGGACTAAGGTGCACCTAACCCAAGCCATAGTATTGTCAACCACCTCATATGCATGCAAAAGCTGGACAATGAGTAAGGAAGACAGAAGAAGAACTGATGCATTTGAAATATGGTGCTGGCAAAGAACATTGAACATACCATGGACTGCCAGGAGAACAAACAAATCTGTCTTGGAAGAAGTACAGCCAGAATGCGCCTTAGAAGCAAGGATGGCTAGACTACGTCTCACATACTTTGGGCATGTTATCAGGAGGGACCAGTCCCTGGAGAAGGACATCACGCTTGGTAAAGTAGAGGGTCAGCAAAAGAGAGGAGACCCTCAGTGACATGGATTGACACAGTGGCTGTGATGAGGGGCTCAAGCATAGCAAGGATTGTGGGGATGGTGCAGGTCCAGGCAGTGTTCCGTTCTGCTGTGCACAGGGCTGCTATGAGTTGGAACTGACTCGACGGCACCTAACAACACCACCAAGCCCCCTAAACTGTGAGAAAATTAATGTCTGTTAAAGCTGCCCACTTGTGGTGCTGCTGTTATAACAGCACTAGATGACTAAGATACTGAGTGTGGACCACATGGTGATTCTACCGTCTGAAGGCTTGTCCCCAGCTCTTTGTCAGGGGCCTTGTGGCCTCCTGTCCCTCCCCAGTGAGAAGAGCCCCAGGCACCCTGGCCCCTGCTCTCTGAAGCATCACCCTCTCCACCAGCCGAGCCCCACTTCCACCAGCACCTTGGGGACACAGTCCCCAAGCATAGGTGGTGCTTTCTGTGCTCATCCCAGCAAGGCTCATGGGCAGGTTTGGAGTCATTCGTCCAACACCAAGCAGTCAGGAACATGCAGGGAGACCACGGATGTTGCAGCCGGCCAAGCTGGTGTGCCCCAGACCTGTAAATGAGTCATGTTCCAAATGCCCCAAAAGGGGAGTTCACGTGCAAGCAGCTCCCCGGCCGTTCCCAAAGCCTGGGGAAAAGGCAGGGAGGGACAGACTGACTGGTGGCAGCCTTACCCCCTACTGTGGGCCACCATCTTCCTGAGGGACTGGGAGGTCCAGCTGGATGCACTGGGGACGGACAGGTACAAAGAACCCAGCAGGAAACCATGTTGTAAAGTCAACATTTTGAAAGCAGGTGAAGGTTTGCCCATGGCTGGCCTCTGAGAGGGCCAGCGTGACATGCATAAGTGTGCAGTGTATGTGCGTGAGCTCACAAGCACGTGTACACACAGGTATACATGCACACGTACACAGACATACATCATACATGGTCACACGGTCACACAAGCACACATGCTCACAGATGCACAGGGCACACTTGTGCACACATGCTCACATGCACACACACACACATGCATGCAAACACACGTGCACAGCTCAGGCCCACCTGCGACCCCACCACACCGCACCGTGGGCCATGAGAGATTCCAGCTTCTGCAGATCACCGTGAGCCAGCCAACAACACTCCCAACCCAAGTAAGAAAATAAACAGGCCTCCTCCCGACTGGGCAGCCCAGTGCGGTATTTGCTCTCGTTTTGAAAGTAAAATTTTGGCTTTTCCTCACACCCCAGAACCTCCATCTGTGGGCCTGCACCCCAGCCACCCAGCAGCTCCAAGAGGGACTGGGCACCCCAACTCCAGACACTGAGAGGACCCCCAGGGGACAGGCCCAAACTGCTGCCCACAGGAGAAAGTGTTCGCCCTCTCCTTGACCGGGACAAAACACGCAGGGCCTTCTAGGCACAGTCACCTTGCCTCTGGCAGGCACCAGGGTTCCAGGGCGCAGCCGCAGGTCCCCAAGAGAAAGGAGGCAGGAATAGGATCAGGCTGAGACTCGCTGCCATGTGCCATGCGGGTGGGGAGAAGGTAATCATCCCCAAAAGCACCTGGGGGGTCAGCTTGCACCTCCACTCCACAGAGCAGCCGCTGGACCCTCAGTGTCCCCACAGGGAGCAAATGGCTGTCCCTGGGCTGGGCCCCCAGCGTGAGCGAGTCCAACACCGAAAGCAGGTGAAGCTTTGCTTACAGCAAGGTATGCCCATGGCCGGCCCGTGGAGGAGCCAGCCCAACATGCCCCGGAGGTGGCCCGACAGGTGTCGTATGAGGGACCATGAGCTGACTCCCACCGTGTCGGTGCTCCATACACGCCCTGGTCCCCACCTCCGCTAACCACGGGGCAGGGGGCTGATGCCCAAGGAGACCCAAGTGCTGGCTGGCCGGCGGGCCACGGGCCAGGAAGCGCCGCCCAGAGCCATCTGCAGCCACGGGCCACTCCAGCCACCCAAGGAAAATAAGTGCTGTGTAGTGGGAGTCCCACCACGGGCCTGGTTTCATCCTCGCATGGTCTGTTGCTCTGGTGTTCAACCACATCTGCCCACTGCTGGGCAGGGCCGGGCAGGACCACATTGCCAAGCTCCATGCCACCTGTCCCGGGGTGGAGTGGGAGCCCCGGGGAGAAGCGCGGCCCTGCATTCTTCCCCGGCCCCTTCCTGTGTGCTGTCCACTCCCCACTGCCAACGGCTCCAGGCCCAGCTCGCCCACGGCCTGGGCCCTGCGTCAGCTGCCCACCCCTACCCTCACCAGAGCCTAGCCCCCTCTGCAGCCCCCACACCTACTGCACATCTCTGAAGGCATGGTGCCTCACCTCCAGAGCTGGACACCTGCCCCGGCTGCGCCCAGCTCCTGCGGTCCCTCAGGGCGCCCCAGACACGGCTCCTGGGCCCCGTCCCCAGGCTGGCCGGGGAGCTTGCTCCTACCTCCCTCCTATGGGACAGGCAGATGGGCATGGGGACCTCAAGTCCCCCGCATCAGGGCCAAGACGTCTCAGAAAGACCTTAGCAACAGGCCAGGCCACAGCCCCCAGCCCAGCTGACATACACACGCGCACACACACACACACACACACACACACACACACACACACACAACCAGTCCCTCCCTGCTCCAGCACAGATACCACGTGACCCACTGCACACAATACATACACACCCACAGCACACACACAGCCCTTTCCACCGGACATGCACACCCACTGACCTTCCTCACCCTGACACACACGTGCACAGACGCAGACACACTCATATGCACACACACACCCGCGTGTACACACACACACACATGCCCGGCGCCTGGCCAGAGCCGCAGCCCCTGCATGGCCTCCATACAGCTCTCAGAGGCCCCCACACCCAGCCAGACAGATCGTACTGTGCGCCACACACCTCCCCTGATGGCTAAAAATTCATTCTCGGCCACTGATTGGTTATTACACCCCGGCCTTAATTAGAGAGAGCCCAGAGTGGCATTTAAGCAGCACATCTTCTAATTGACACAGCTCATTATCAAGAAAAACACGCGAACAAGCCTGAAACGGAGCCCTGGCCCCCCCCTTACCCCAGGGGCAGCGATGGTCAGCTTCAATTTTTAATCCGCTGATAAAATATTCACAGGCCAGGAGGGATTGCGTTTCCCGAGGTAGGATCCCTGCCCTCTCTGGGGGCTCCCCGAGAGGAAGACACCGGGTTTGGGGTGACGATGCCAGGACAGTCTGGAGGAGCGCACCTCAAGGGGGTTGCGCTGGGACCAGCCTGCCCCTCGGCCAGCACCCGTCCCTGCCCTCAGCCACAGCTCTTCCCACCCCCCACCTCGTCCCCTCTCCTCCAGCAGTATCACAGACCCCAGGTACCAGGGCCTCCTGGGGGTGACCTCACCAACACCCTCCACAGAAAAGGACACCACAGCCCAGCGGGCTCAGACACTCGCCCGAGGTCACCCAGCAACTTCCCGCCAGGCCCCGGTACTGCCGTCCGTCCCGACCGCCAGGGCCAAGCCCAGCCCCCGGGAGAATCAGACAGCAGCATTTTAATTTCCTGAGTAAAGTACTCACAGGGCCCAGCCCCCTAATACCAACACATGAGCACAATGGGACGTCTGTACCAAGTCAGCACCCCCATTTTACAAAGGCGGACATTGAGACTCAGATAGTGGCAACTGCTGCCCAAGCCAAGCTCCCCCACAGCCTGCCCAAACCAAGCTCCAGCCACCCTAGCACCTACCAACCCTCGCCCAGGCTCACCATGGCGTGGCAGAGGGGTGTGAGACAGGCCACCTCCTGACGGGGCTGCCGCCACCCCCCCGGTGCAGACAAAGACAGGGGCCTGGGTGAGGGGGTGCCCAGCCAGGAAGGCCCACAGCCAAACTGGCAGAGGGGTTCAGATGCAGGCCCTGACCCCTGAGCTCCCCCACCTCTGCTTCTCCTCAGCAAAGAATTAAAGGGCCCCATGGAACAGCTCCCCAGAGGTGGGAATATCGTGGGAAGAGCTGGAGGAAGACCCCAGGAAGGTCCAGCCAGCTGTGGACAGGAGCCCTGGGCAGCGGGCAGCAGGCACGAGGCTCCTGACTGGGCAGATGCCTGCCCTCTCCTGTCCAGGTAGAGATGTGCTTGGGGGCAAGCGCACAACGTGTGGCCTCTGAGCAGGGGCATGGGACCCTCCCCCAGGGGAGTCCCAGGGCCACTGACACTGCCCAACGTGCCTGCTGCACCACATGTCTTAAGCTGCCAACCCAAAACAGGGACAGTGACCATCCTCCTCCACAGATGGGAAAATGGAGGTTCAGAGGGGCAAAGGGAGACCCCAAGAGTGCCCAGCAGGTAAGCTGAGGGGCAGGGCGTGAGCCTGGGTCCTCCCATGCTGGTAGTGTGCTCATGGCCTTCCTCTGGTGCCAGCCCTCCAGGGGCCCCGAGGCCCTGTCCTTCCTCCACCCGCCCCCTCTCGTCCCCCCAGGGGCCCCAAGGCCCTGCCTTTCCTCCACCCATACCCTCTTGCCCCCCCATGGCCCCCCAGGCCCTGCCCTTCCTCGCCCGCACCCCCTCCTCCCCCCAGGGGCCCCGAGGCCCTGCCCTTCCTCCGCCCACCCCCTCTTATTCCCCTAGGCACCCCCCCAAGGCCCTGCCCTTCCTCTGGCAGCCCCCTCTCGACTCCCCCAGGACAGTGCGTGGTGCACAGCCCAGCTTACACACGTCCTGCAGGGCAAGCATGACACTGACCAGCTGCCCAGCGGCCCTCAGACAGGTCGCTTAATCAAAGCTGCAATCGGCCTCAACACTGGGCAGATGCGCTCGCCCAGCCATCTGGTGGGCCTGGTCTTCCAGATCCTGGGCCTATGTGTGCTCTGGACAGAAGCAGGAGTCGGGGTCCAGGGCGGACCAGCAGGGCACCCAGGCACGGGAACAGGGCCCAGCAGGGTGGCCTGGCCAGGATGGACTGGAGGGTTAGGGGCAGAGCAGGTGGTGTGTGCTACGGACAGCGTTCCTGTCACAGGCAGCCTGTGCTGGCCCCTGCCCACCCACCCTGTGAACCACACTGCCCCTCCTCAGAGCAGCCCCACAGGTGGACACCACCCCAAGGGCTCGCGTTCTGGGAAACCGAGTGCACAGAGCTGATGTGTCCAATATACACACAAAAATGCCACAGCCCAGGCAGGCCCTGGTGGGATCAAAGATCCCAAGCCCCATGAGAAACATGGGGCACAGCCCGTGGGGGGGCCTCTGGGGCCACCTGACGGCTGCTGCGCCTGCCTGCCTGAGCCCACTTAGATGCTAGGGTCCAAGTCCATACACGCTCCCTCGACACCATTAACTTCCTCGGGGCCAGGAGGCTCCTGCCCCAGCCCCCACTGCCCCTCACCACCACCAGGGCACCAGCCTTGCCCAAAAGGCACGACCCACTCAGGCCACAGAACACCTGGCAGACCAAAGAAACCAACGCCCACCTGCCCAGCATCTGGGTACCCAGGGCCACGGGGGTGGGTCCCAGCCCACCCACTGAGGCCCCCGACTCACAGCCCAGGCACCCCCTTCCCTCACCCTCGCTCACCCGCCAGCCAGACTCCTCACTCCAGGGTGCCCCCCTTTTCGCAGCCTCCCAGAGCCTGTCCCTGCCTGCTTTCTCCTGCCCACTCTGGGAATGCCTTCCCGCCCCACCCACCAAACCCTCCCACTGCCTCCCTAAGTGGGGCCACCCACCACATGCAGCCGTCCAGCGAAGACTGTGGTGTGGTGGTGGGGCTCCCCATGACTCCCAAGCCGGGCCTCTCCTAGGAGAGCCTCCACACGGGACCCACCCTCCCTCCGCCGGGACCAAGGCATCACAGCCTCTCCTGGGTACGTACCACGCCATCTCCAACACCTCACAGGGCACTGCCCTCATCGCTAGCGACAGACTGGGTCTTGGACATGCCACCACCTCCCTGGGAGCCTCCGTGCCCACCACAAGACACCTTGGCTCCACGCGGGCTTACAGTCAGCACAGTCCTTTTGGAGTTCCCAGGGCGGGGCAGGCCCGGTGCTGGGCGCCACACACAGAAGTCAGGTCTGCCTGGGTCTGTGACCCCAATCCTGCTGCCCTACCCTGGCACCCCCCATGGGGTGGGGGGGGTCACACTGAGCTCCTCCCACCAAACTCCCAGCAGCTGGCACGAGGCGGGCACCAGCAGGCGGCCCCACACCCCTGGCGATGGCTGACTAGCAATGGCACAATGGCGATGGAGCCCTGGGGGACCACGAGGATGGGGTGCAAGGTCGGGGTGCAAGGTCGGGGTGCAAGGTCACGGCTCGATCACCAGAGCCCATGGCCGTGACGTGACCCTCAGCACCTGACACGGCCCTGGTCTCGTCCACCAGGATGCCGATTCACCACATGGCGAGTGTGCGTCCTGGCCCTTTAATCCCTGGTTCAGCTGTGCATGCCGCACCTGGAACGTTCCAAGCTCGGACCGCAACCCTCGCTCTACCTCCTGGAGGCCCCCACCTCCCCACGCTCAGGGTCAGGGGCACAGCTCCCCCAGTCTCCAGTGGGTCTCCCCATGTTCCCCAACATGCCTGCTGCCCAGAGCTCTCCACTCCCCTCCGCACCTCGCCCCACCCCACAACCAGCTCTGCATCCAGGCCCAAATCAAAGCCTCGAATCCCTGTGAGGACAGGCCACCTTCTGCCCTCCAGCACCAACCACACCATGCCCCTCACTTGCTACAACCCAACGCCCAGCTCAGCGATGACCTTCACCTGGGCCACGCTAACTCTCCCACCTTGGGGCCTTTGCACATGCCGTTCACGCAGCTGGGAACATCCCCACTACACTTCTCTGCCTGGCCGCTCCTTCTCACCCCTAACCTAAGCGCCAATGTCACCCAGCAAGGGGCTTCCCCTGACCGCCCTGGCCAGACCACACCCCCCCATACCCAGGATCTGACCACCATCAGTGCAGGCCCCAGGCCATCTTGGCCCAGGACCGACGTGCCTCCGGAGGTTGGGGGTGTGGCAGGTCAGAGGGGAGGCTTCGACCCCAGCCGGGCCGCCCCCAGCACTCTGGCCACCCATCCAGGCCAAAGGGCCCAGTGTCTTTTCAGCATCTGGCGTCCTCAGCAGCACAGGGGCTCCAAGACAAAGGCAGGTTGACCACTGAGAGTCGCGATTAATCTTGGTCAGTACCCGGCGGGAGCGAGTCCCCCGCCCAGCGATTTACATTTTTATTAAATCACACAGGAAAACTAGAAACGTCAGGACTTCCCTCGGCTCCTTAACCCTTTCTGTCCCTGCTCTGCACACAGCCACCCCACGGTGTCCAAGGTGAACACCAAGGCCCCCACCACCCCACTTGCCTTCCACCTGCATGGTGGTCACCCGGGGCCCTTCCACCCAGAGTGCTCCTCCCACCCCAACCCCAGGTGGCAGCCAGCAGACAGAGGGGACAGAGAGCTGTGACAGGTGAAGACAAGGCCACAAAGTCGGGGTCCAGGTGGCCCCCGCCGAGGCCCAAACAGTGGCAGAGGCCATGGGAAGAGCAGGGAAGGGTGTCAAGGCAGGGGAGCAGCATGTGCTCGGGCCGTGCAGGGGTGGGGTGGACCAGGCACCCAGCAACAGGAAGCAGATCATTGGAATGCCTGGTCCTGGCGAGCAGAGCTGGGGGCAGTGTCCGGCCTGGGCTTCACCTCACCCAGGGACCATAGGTGGTGGTGGGGGGGGGGGAATCTAAAGATGAGGACGGGGACAGCATGATCGGGGTGGAGTGCTGAAAGAGCAAGCACTGGTGGGCAGGGCAGCAGGAGGCCCTGCGTGTCCCCAGCATCACACCTCTCTGGACTATCACCTACACATTCCCCATCCCCAGATGCTGCCCAGGCTGCTGCCTCTTCTTCCAGCCCACCTCCTGGGGAAGGATGGAGCCCCACAATGGGCCGGCTGGGAAGTAGAACCCCCGTGAGGAAGGTGGGAAAAGATGCCATAAGATTCCTGAGGGACCAGCATCTGGGCGTGGGAGAGGCCCTTCTGAATGGGGAACCTAGGCAGGCTTCCCAGAGGAGGGAGCATCTGGGCAGCAGGGAAGCGACTCCACAGCGCACCAGCTCCGTGCTGGCTCTGCCGGGAGCGACCCAGATTTAGTCATGAATGAACCCAGCTGGAGCGGACACCAGTTATTCCGCTCCACACTGGCAGCAAGGGGGAGGAGGAGCAGGCAGCACAATTAACTTCAGCTTCCATTGTTCCTCTGGCTTCTCCCCACGAGGTGCAGCCGTTTTTAGCTCCAGGTTGCACAAGCCCCTCAAGGGGACAAGGCGGGTGCTGGTGGCGGTAGGGTGGCGTCGGGCTAGTGTCAGTTACTAAGTAGACCCGGCGGGAGAGTAGAGGCCTGTGCTAGAATGTACCGGAATGCAAGGTAAGCCAGGGTGCCCCAGGGCCAAGCAGGGACCCCACAGCTGGCCACCGAGGGCAGACGAAAGCCCATCTCTGAACTTCGTCTCAACTTTCAACGTCTTCCCAGGATACACTTAACAAGCCCCTCCCCGGACTCATGCCACCTCTACCACCTCAGGGCTGTGCAAACATCAGCTCCAGACACCGCCCCATGGGAGCCATTATCCCATGTCACAGGTGGGGAGACAGAGGCCCAGAGAGCAGCCCTCGCTGGAGGGTGCTCACCTCCAGACACACTCCCTTGCATTTTCTCAACACCCTCTGTGGTTCCGGCACATCCACACCGTGGCTCAAGCGCAAGCCTGAGACCCAGCTCTCCCCAGCCCCTCTGCCTGCCCGCCTGCCCAGAGCAATTCTCAGAGGCCAGAAACAGGCTGTGGGCACAAAGGGGTTCTGCCAGCCCCCTTTCTCCTCCACCTAACACTCACTTGTCTGACACTGTGCGGAGCCAGGAACCAGGCCATCCCCAGCATGGATTCTGGGGACCCAGGGTTCCCAGGCCCACAACCACCCCCACTGGCCATGAGGGTGCAGGGGACATAACCTGGAAGAGCTTCCTGGGGGAGGCAGCGTCCAGGCAGAGGCCCACGGACTCGGGGAGCACAGACCTGGGGAGGGAGTAACTAGTACTCTGGGGCACCAAGAGGTGTCCACTGGGGTCGAGCAGGGCGTGGGCAGCTGGGAGCAGGGTGGGGCGGGCCTGCAGAGAGGACGCCACCTGCAGTCCTGGGGAGCCAGAGAGGACATGCTCCTCGGGAGCGTGAGAAGAGGCCTAGGAGCTTGGGGTCCCGGCCACAGCTCCACACCCACGCTCACACCCCAGGCCTGTTGGGGACCCGGAGTCAGGCGCCTTCTTAAGAAAAATCTGAGCTGCAGGCAGGTGCCAGGGTTGGGGTTTCTGTCGAGAAACCTCCAGTTTCCCCCAGCCTGTGGCTGCTGAGTCAGGAGCACAGCCCCCTTCCTTTGACCACGTGGGCAGGAAGCTGGGTTGGCAGGCCCACCGCCCCCATGCACCCACGGCCCCCAGCCCCCACCGCGTGCCCAGCCCAGGCCAAGCAGAACAGCCAGCCCCGCATTGTGAACACTCCCTCCGCAGGAGGAAATAAACCACCACGCCCTCGAGCGACAGCCTAGAAGGGACTGCTGGGGGCTGGGGAAACTGAGGCCAGGGCAGAGGAGGGTGGGCTTCTCCACGCCCACGCTGCACAGACAAACCCGAGGGCTACATGCAAGAACCTCCCCCATGGAGGGACGCTGGCTGGGGCCTCGGGACGGGCTTCCAGGAGACGGCATTGAGTCAGGCCTGGAAGAGCCTGAGCAGCGGCTGGGAGACGGGGCACGGCTGGCCAGTGTCTGCCCACTCGAGTGCTCAGAGGGTCAGCGATGGGTCATGGGTGACTGGGGCAGGAGGGTGAGAGGGTGCTGGGCGTCACATCTGCTGACCAACCCTGCCCCACCCTGCCCGGGTGAGGAAGCGCTTATTCCACAGTTACGAAAGATCCTCTTTGCTCAAAGAAAAAGGCGAACCAGAGTCATGTATTTCCAGGCCCAGTACCCGAAGCCGGGGTCCCTGCCAGGGCCCACCCACCAGAGCCACCCTGCCAGACACACGTGCCTGCCCCAGACACTGGGCAGGCAGAGGCCGGGGACCCACGATAGCCCCCAAGTTGACGTCGAGGTTGCACTGGCCACAGGTCTCAGCTTCCTGGGCTCCAGATGGTTCTGGAACCAGCCGCAGAGAACCCCTTCCCAAGGGAGCAGACCCTCACGTGGGCTTTGTCCACACCTGTCCCTCAGAGCCATGCCCAGGCCAGCACTGGGAGCTGATGGGCCCTCGTGAGCCCACGACAACCCAGAGCAAGAAACTTGTCTCCTCCCCACCAACAAGGACACCGGGGTCCAGGGGTACCCCAGCCACTGCTCTTCCCTGATCTTGGGCAAGAACTAAAGGTCGGGTCCTATTTCAGTTGCCCCTGAGGAGAACCCAGGAAGCCAGGGCATACCCCCCCATTGGGAGGAAGTAGAGCTCAGAGAGGGAAGCACCCACCCCGGGGTCACACAGCTTCGAGGGGCCTGGCCAGTGAAGAAACGGGGCCCACAGGGCTCCTCGTCCTACATCCCCTGGACCCCAGGCCGCAGTGACAAGGCAGCTCCCACTGGCCAAACACCCTCTGCCCTGGGGCCTTCCCACGGCAGGTCGGTGAGATCCCCTCATCTGGGGGGCCTCTCCAAGCAGGTGATGCTCCCCATGCAGGCCCGGCCTCAAATCAGAGGATTACCTGGCAGTACCAGGCCCACATCTGCACAAGCCACTGGGCACATCCAGGCAGCCCACCACGTCACCCACACGGGACAAAGGCCAGCCAGCTGTAGGACAGGAGAAAGGCCGGCAGAACCCCTGGCTGCCTTCAGTGTTCCACCACCTTCTCTGGACAGACTCCTGACCGGCAGGCAGGCCTCAGCCGACCTCTCAGACCTGCAGCCAGGGTGGCGGCTCCACCTACACAGGCACCCAGTGCACCTGAGTGACCACTGGGCTGCATCCAGGGACCCACTAGCCAGGTCTCCTGGGCTGCTTCTGGGCATGCATTCAGAAAGACAGACACCAGAGCAGGCACTCCTGGGGAAGGCAGCAGAGCCAAGGCTGGGGGCAGATGTCCAGCGCCCCTCCCTCCCAGACCCGCGGCACCTTCTCTTTGGCCCTGCAGCCCCCCAGTACATGGTTCTGGGTGCAGTGTGGTCCAAAAGAAGCCTCCACTGGACTATCTTGCTCTGCTGGCACCCGCGGGGACCACAAACACTCACCCCTGCTGGCAGGGCCCTGGTCTGACTCAGAGCCGCATCCACCCGTAGTGTTGAGCAGATGCTGGGGGCACTGCCTGAGTGCCAGCCGAGAGCTGGCTGGGGAGAGAGGAGAAAACGAAGTGCAGGGCGGCCAGACCCAGGCCCAGACTCGGTCCAGGCCACAACCCCCCATCTCTGTACAGGGGCCTCAGGGTATCACCGTGTCCTTTGGAGGAGGGAGGGGTGACCACTTCCACTGCCCAGTGCACCAGGAAAGGGGAGGCCTTGATGGAGCCCTACCCCAGCCACCACCAGCCCCAAGACCCCCCCAGGCAGACACCTGGCAAAGGCCATCGAAGATGTGGCCACAGCAACACGTGCAGGAAGTCAGGCCCAGCCCGAGCAGGCGGGCAGTCACGGCAGGTGGCCAGCACCCACCCCATCCACACAGAGCCCGCCCTGCCCACTGTCCCTGAGAGGCCCGATCTTGAACTCCTGCCCTCAGTCTGGCTGGCCTTGCCCCCCAGCCCCTGCCACCTGACTCCTCACCAACCACCCTTGGCCTCCAAGCCACTGGGAAAGGGACAGTCCTTCCCCACCACACAGCCTCCCCACCCCTACCCAGACGCCCCCCGCCTACATGACCTCACACTCACCCCCTACCTCAGCCCTTCTTGCAGGCCAAGGCTCTAGAACTTTCCCTAGCCCACTAGCTGAGCGATTTGAGGCACTTAAATAGGAACTGCTAAAGGAAGTCAGCACCATCCCGCACCCTCCACATGGCCAGGGCCAGATCCTGCTGCCCATAGACAGCCCGAACCTACTCCCAGCAGGCGCTGGGCCGTCTGTGGGCCAGAGGCATCGCCCCTGATGGTGTGGACAAGAAGCCCCTGCAGATTCACCTTTGGGCCTCCAGGCCCACTGTCACCCCATCTCCCCCAACTCAGGACTCAGGAAGCAGCTGGCCTCACCCACGACCCACCACCACGGCACTCTGCCCCTCATTCCTGATGGGAATTTACCCAGCCTTCAAGGCCCAGAGCAATGCCACCTACTTCAGGAAGCCTGCTGGGATTGCCCAGGCAGGAAGCATGCCCCCCTCGCTATAACAACTGCAAACCTGGAAGAGGCAGCACAGGACGGTGGTGGGGAGCTCAGGCTCTCAGACTGGTCACCTGCACTGCTTCAGCAAAGTTATTCTAGCTCCCTGTGCCTCAGTTTCCTTATCTGCAGAATAAGGGTTATCCATGGTGGAGTTATAGGAAAAGAACATTGGCCCCACCACCACCGACCAGCGTGTAACCTGGAGGGCTGGCTCCACCTCCCTGAGCCCTCCTCATCTGCCAATGGGGCAGACCGCTCCTCCAGGACTGGCGAGTGCAGCAGGCTGGGCGCAGGCAGGGCTCAAAGGATGCTCGATACACTGCAGCTCTCGGTCTTGGGCCTGAAGCCCACCCCTCGGGTCCCAGGCCCACAGGAGGCAGGGGCTTTCTCTAGCCTTGGTCTCGCAGTCCAGGACCCCCTCCCAGGCCGAACGCCACACACAGCCTGGGCTGTGCTCACGCCACGGACAAGGACCCCCGAGGCTGGGCCAAGAGCCGGGTCTCCACACCCCACACACCCTGCAACACCCACCATGGACAGGCAGTCTCAACAGCCCCCACCCTGTGGGCTTCAACGGTCCCGAGCACAGCAGCCAGCCTCTCAGCGGGTCTGGCAGAGCCAGCAGTGGACGTGGTCTGAATAAGCCCAGCCCTGCCCATTCACCTGCCCGGCCAGTCCGAGGCAGGAACACTGTGAGTTTATTTAGCACACACCCACAGCCCCCCCCCCGACCAGCACCCACACCCACACTGTCACCCTTTCTCCTTGTCACAGCCACCCCAGTGCTCAACCTCCAGCCAAGAACCAGGGGAGGGTGTGGGGAAACTGAGTCACTGCCTGCAGCCCATCTCCCACCCACCACCTCCTCCCGCTCCCTCTGGCTGGTCCCAGAATGCTCCCAGAGAACTAGAAGGGGCTTCCCCTCCCAACTACCCAGGAAGGAGTGAGCTCTCCATCACCATGTATATGCAAGCCAAGCTGCGCTGCGCTGCCCCCCTCCCCTAGAGAGAGAGAGAGAGACAGAGAGAGAGAGAGACACACACACACACACACACACACACACACACACACACACACACACACACACACACACACACACACACACACACACACACACACACACACACACACACACACACACACACACACACACACACACACACACACACACACACACACACACACACACACACACACACACACACACACACACACACACACACACACCCCCAAGGTCTCCCTGCTCCAAGGCCCCCCCCCGCCCACACACACACCAGGGACTCCCTGCTCTGAGCCCCCCGCCACACACACCCCACAAAGTCTCCCTGCTCTGAGGCCCCAGGCTGGCCAGGCAGCTGAGCGGAGACGGGACAGCTGGGGCCTATCTAACCCAGAGTTGCTAAAAAGAGCCAACAGGGAAGTCAAAATAGGAAATACAAATAAAACACCGCAGCCAGCACTGGGATGTTTGTGTAGGAAACGAGGCATCTCCCTGCCCAGCAGGGTGGCTGGGCTCCAGGCCCTTCCCAGGGAGAAGCATCTCCTCCCCCAGCTGCCACCAGCACTCCAGCCATGGCCCCAGGCCTGGGCAGGAAGCCTGTCAAAGAAAAGCCCCCAGAGTCTGGGTTCAAATCCTGGCTGTGCCACTAACCAGCCATGGGACCTTGGGCAAGGAACGGAGGACCTCTGTGCCTCAGTTTCCGCATCAGTGAGAGGAAGTGAGTGAGCGTGTGGCTGGCACTATCCTCCCCACTGAAGGCCCTCCGGCAGGGGCTAAGGAGGGCCCCATTCCAGCCTGGCACCCACTTATCCCTGCCCAAGCTCCTTTCCACGGCCCTCCTGTCCACACGCTCACTCCGCCCCCCGAGAAAGGTGAGCAGTCAGAAGGCAGAGCACCAGACATGCAGCCCAGAGATCAAGCCTGACTCCCAGCTCGCCCCAACTCACTGTGTACCGTCCAGCCCTCAGTTTCCCCATCTGCACAATGAGATGAAGCTTCCTTTCTATCCTCTCCCGTTAGGCCTTTCCAGGGTCACGGTGGGCTCATTCACGCTAAAGTGTGCGTAATTGACCCTGGCTTCAGGATCGGCTCAGTCTCCCAGGGCACAGAGCTCCACAAAAGAGAGACTCCCTGCTCCTGGAGGTCATCTGTCCCAGCCAGAGGGCCAGGGTGCAGCCACAATGCCTCCCCATCTTCCATCCCTCATGGCAGGGTTTCTCCACTACCGGCTTCATTCTCTAACGCACCTGCTGGGGCAACCTGTGGATCAACGCTCATTGATTGCTAGAGTCTGCCCAGGACACCTGCTGAAAGGGAATCTGAGTGCTGCAGATGATTAGTGATGCCTGCCCAGTCTGCGCCTGGAAGCACGGAGACGCTTGCCACATGCGTGTCCCCAGAGGCCCCCGCTGTCTGACTTCAGTGCCCCTCATCTCCCCCCGGCCCCTCCAGTCCCTGCCGCTGGGTCTGAAATTCAGTGCCCCCCTCACCTCTCCCTGGGGACTTGGATGGGCTCTGAGGAACGGCCAGGATGTTATCGCTGGCCTGACCCCTCACCAGGCTGCCCCATGCCAGCCTCCCGTGACAGTCAGAGATCCTTCCAGAACACGCATCTGCTCTCAGCCTCTATGGCTCGCTGTACTCCTGTCCTCAGGAGTAAGTCCAGAACCTTCTGCCCACAGCGGGCCCTCTCTACCACTTTTCTTACACAAGTCTCTGACACCCGCCTGGGCTCCCCTGTACACAGACACACAGACACACACAGACACACACACACACACACACACATTGATATGCTAGGACTCCACTGCACACACGCACACACACTGATCTGCTAGGACTCCCCTGCACACAAGTACACGCACACACACACACAGTGATCTGCTAGGCCTCCCCTGCACACACACACACACACACACACACACACACACCCCGGCCCGGGCTGTCCTCTCTGCCTGGGGCCCTTCACTAACTGAGGGAGCTGGGCCACACAGGCTGTGGGGCCTAATCTCAATCCCAGACAGCGGGGGTGGGGGGGCAGAGGGCACAAAGACACACGCCCACAGAACATGGGCACGCACATTCACAGACAAACACACACACACTCTGGCTCCAGAATCCCATGGCAGGAGAGCACCGGCCCCGTCCCTCTACTCCACATGGGCCTGGCACCAGGTCCCTGAGGAGGGTGGCTGGGGAGGGAATCAGGGAGGGAGCCCGGGACCATTGCTGTCTCAGTCTTTCTGCCGAGTGCCCTCCAGCCCGCAGACGCTTTGAGGGGACTGGTGAGCACGAGGTGGGGTCCCACGGACAAGGGACAAACGGCAGGGAGGAAGACACGTGGACAAAGCCGGAGCCCCCGGCCCTGGGCCCCATCCTCGGGGAGTGCCTCCACAGGCCCCACCAAGACACCAGGTCCGGGGGCGGGCGACCCAGATCTCAGCAGGCCGGAGTCCCCAGGCTGCCAGCTGGCGTGGGCTGCGAGCCCAGCCGGGGAGTCCAGAGGCGGGGGGAGACAATGGTGGTGACAACAACCACCTCCTTGTTCTCGGAAAGGCGGCCAGGGAAACGGGGGAGGGAGAGTGGTGGGCAGGCCGTCTCCAGAGCCCTGGAGGGCTCTCTCCACTCTGGGGTCCCCTGCGCACCCTGAGCCCCACAGCAGTCTGCTGGCTCTCTGCAGCCACGACAGGCCCCTGGCCCACATGCCCCCGGGCCGGGTGGAACAAGGGGTCCCCCGTGATGGGGGGGAAGCTGCCGATAAGGAGCCCCACAGCTTATCAGCCCCGTCCAGGGCCAGTGCGTCCTCCTGAAGGCGCTCCATCCGCCAGCCAGCACGGGGGCACTGCCCTGACCAGCAGGGAGACACAGTTACTGCTCACCAGCCGACAAGGCTTGCAGGCAGCTACAGCCAGTGGGGCTGCTGATAGGTGAGCCTGCAGCTTCCCCCTGCAATGAGGCCAGTGATAGCGGCAGGGGCAGGCGCTGCGTGCAGTCAATGATCCCCTGACCCGGGGCGCTGGTCCGGGCCGGAGGGACCAGGCACGCCACCTGGGTTGGGGACCATCCGTTTTGGACTCAGAGCATCTGCACATCCTGCAGCCATCAGACCTGATCACGCCCCAGACACGAGAGGCCCGGTAAATCCCACAAGCATTTTGTTTTTATAGACCACGGCCCTCGCCCGCCGAGGGCAGCCAGGGATGGCATAGGTCTAGAGGAGGCTGGTCCCAGGCCGGGGGCCCACACACCTGCCGCCCTCCCAGCCCAGGAGGAGGCCGGAAGCTGAGCTACGAGGACACGTGGTGTCCAGGGTCCACACAAGCCACCTGCCCAGGCGCAGGCCAGCCTGGTCCCAGGTGCAGATGTGGACACTGAGCCACCCCAGCCAGGCCAGAAGAGCCCAACATGATGTTCTAAGCTGCCCACTCCCAGGTCCAGCACATCACCCTTCCACAGGGCCAGGCAGGCTGTAAATTCCAAGGTGCCAGAAGCAATCCTGGTGCAGCTTCATGTCACGGCAGACACGCGGGTGACGGGACACGCCGCCTCCCGGTGCCCCTCGCTGCTGCAGAGGGGGCAGGATCCTCCCTCCCAACAGCATGGCGGGGCCAGAGGATGCATGTGGGACAGCTGAGGAGTCCTGCAGCCACCTGTCCCACGGCAGAGGCGGCTGCAGGTCAAGGGCCGCCAGGAGACAGGGGGCTCCCCCCGTCCTGCTCCGGCTTCTTCCTGGCCTTCACAGAGGCCAGGCGCACACTTCCCGCCATGGGTCAGGGCCACCGTCCACCAGCACAGGGCAAACAACCCCCTCAGCAGTACAAGCCAGGCCTGAGAGATGGATGGGGGAAGCCCCCAGGGTCGTCTCCTGGTGTCCATCCCTATGGGTTGCATCCCTGGGTGGATCCCCACCCAGGAGATCGGGTCCGGATCACCCTGACCCTTTCTCAGCCACTGCCCACCACCCTCTCCCCATGGCCCACTGCCTGTTCCCAGTGGGGGCCAGACACAGCTCAGACTCACCCCGTCCCAAACTCAGACTCACCCCGTCCCAAACCTAAATCCTGACTGTCCCCAAACCTGCGCCCTCCACAGTTTTCCCAATTTGGTGAAAGGCACCTCTACCCTTCCAGGTGCTCTGGATGCCCCTCGCCCGATCCGTCACCTCCACTTCCTGCCTGGACCCCCACCCTGCCCTCCGCAGCCGCTTCGTCACGTGGCAGCAGAGCCTCCCCAGGCAGGTCCAGTGTGCCCTCCACCCCAGACCCTCTGACGGCTCCAGCCCCTCGGAGTACGAGACCCCAACCTCCTGCACCGGGCTCCAGACTCACAGCCCCTCGCTCCTCCTCTGACACCCCAGCACACCCCACCGTCCTTTCCCCGGTGGTCCTGTGCTGGGGAGCTCCTCCACACACCTGCGGACCACTCCCACCGTACCTGTGCCCCTCCCCCCGCCCCTCTTCCTGCCTCACTTGTCATGTTACCCGCTGGCCTCTGTCTCCCCCTGCACCTCCAGCCCAGGAGGCACGGCCAGCCTAAGCAGCTTCTGGCAGAGGAGGTGCTTCTTAAGCCTCATGGGCATGGGCGCCTTGCTCCTCGTCTGCCAGAACCTTCCAGGGTCAGCACGCAGCGGTGCACAACGAAAGTGGCTGAGCTGAACCAGACGTGCCGCTCTGTTTCTCTTGGGAGTCAAGTCCTGTATCCACTCCACTTCAGACATGGCCGGGGACACAGCTGCTAGAGGCTTCGAGCCACAGGGACACCCGGAGTCGAGGGAGGTCCCGCCAGGGGAAGGCACATCACTGTCTGGGGGGCAGGAGGAATGCAGATTTGAGGGCTCTGCCTGCGAGGCTCTGAAGATGCATGGCTGAGACACGGGTCTGAGGATGCTGACTTCTCCCAGGTGAACTCCTACACATCCTTCACAACCCAAGTCCGACATCCCCAGCCCACTGCAGACCAGGGAGAGCTAGAAAAACTTCCTCTGTGCCCCCACTGCCTCCTGACACCACACTCATGCTGTCACTGCCACCAGACAGGGACAGGGATGATATCACTATTGAGCCTTACTTCTGCTCCACCCCCTGTGGGGAAGGGATAGCCCCACTTCACAAATAACAACACTGAGGCCCAGAGAGGTTTAAAAACATCTTGTCCAAGGTCACACAGCTGGGAAGTGGCAGCCTGGTGTTCCATTCCAGTCCATCCAACCCTAGGCACCTCGCTCACCACACTTCAGGGCTGGGCCCTGCTCAGCTTTGCCTCCCCAGCAGCCAGCCAAGACCAGACAGACGTGGACACATGGTGGATCAGATGGACAGATGGACAGCGGGGGGACAGGAGGGCTGCTCAGGACCTCTTGGTTCTGATCTCCCAAGATATGCACAGCAGCAGGAACCAGGTCCCCCCATGGTGGCCACTGGGGGCCTGAGGGTGCCTCCCTCTCTGAAATGGGGGCACTGTTGATGTTGTTACATGCCATTGAGTCGGTTCCAACTCACAGGAACCCAATGCACCACAGAACGAAACACTGCTCGGTCCTGCACCATCCTCACAACCGCTGTCATGCCTGCACCCATTGTTGAGCCACTGTGTCGGTTCATCTCACTGAGGGTCTTCCTCTCTTTCGCTGATGCTCTACCATACCAAACATGAAATGTCCTTCTCCAGGGACTGGTCCCTCCTGATAACATATCCAAAGTACGTGAGACGAAGTCTTGCCATCCTTGCTTCTAAGGAGCATTCTGGCTGGACTTCTTCCAAGACAGACGTGTTCATTCTTCAGGCAGGCCACAGTCTATTCAATATCCTTCGCCAACACCACAGTTCAAAGGCATCAATCCCCTTGAGTCCCAGGGAAATTCCAGATTCATCCAGAGGCAGCCGCATCTAAAGCAAAGGCCCATCTACAGTGGGGGGCTCTGCCAGGCGAGGCTGTCGGCCTCAGATGGGGGCCCCCAGCTGCGAGGGCTGGGTCAAGGACACCTCTAAGGCAGTGTCCAGGCCCACAGTAATCAGCACCCAGGGAGACACACAGCAGGACCTCCTTGCCCTCAGAAGTCAGGAGGAGCCCTGAAGGAGGGTAATTCAGGATGATAGTAACTTCAAAGTCAACTTTGCAAGGGACAGACCCACCCCTCACAGCGCTGCTGTAGTTGAGGGGCCAGGGAGGGGGCAGTGGCACGTCAGATGGGGGCATTCATTCACTGCGCAAATGAGCCTGAGCTTGCTGGCACTGGGGATCCAGCAGTCAGCAGGGAACAAGACCTGGGAGCCCACCACTATCGACTACTTGGGAGCGCCCTGGCCCTGTGCTGGGAATGCCTGGCCAGGCAGCGACCGACCGCTGTGGGTCCGGGCTGCCGCACTTCCCACCTCCAGCTGGGTCCAACGTCCTCCCTGCGTCCCACAAACAAGGAAACCGGGATAAAGAGAGGAAGTAACTCACCAAAGTCACAAAGTCCATGCAGCATAGCCAGGACAGAGCTGCAGGCCCAAGCCGATGCCGCCACCACCACCCAGGGCCGGGGCCAGGGGTGGGGGACCTCCAGGGGACCCACCTTGTCCTGTGAATACTCAGGAATACTCAGGAAGAGGGGAGAGGGGATAGGGAAGGTCCAGGCCCCCTCCAGGAGTTGGTCCTCTACCAGGGCCCAGAAAGGGTCCCGCAGCACCACCCACGTGGGGCCAAGGCCAGCCTCACCCCTAGGCCCTGCAGGCTGGGCACCCAGTGACTAAGGCCCCCGCCTCCCAGCCCTCCTCCCTGACCTTGATCCTGGATGGTAAGTCCAGCAGCCAGGGGCGGGGTGGGGCACTGCCATCACATGGACTCTGGTCCCAATCAGAGCTGTTTCCTCAGTCCAGGAGGAAAGGGCAGTGAGGGATCAGCGCAGCACACAAAGGAGGCTTCTGGAGAAGGCCGGGGGGACAAGGCAGGACCATGGCAGGGCCAGGGACATGAGGGATGAACAGGGGGACATGGGGGCAGACCAGCAAGGGGAGGGAGCCCCAACACTTCCACCCAGAACACCTTCCAACAGTGCACCCACCCCAGCAGCGGGGGCCCTGAGCTGGTGTACCAGGCCAGGGAAGGAAACCCACACTCCAGAGCAGGCATTCCAGGATGCAGAGGGGACATCAGACTGGCTCTGAGGGGCCGCGGCCACCAGGTCACAGGCAGACCCACTTGCAGCCTCAGCCCTCACAGAGTTAATCACTCCTAGATCAGCTGACCCCACCCCCTGCTCACATGTCCCCACCAGTCCAGACCTGTAGCCCAGCAAGCAAGGGACAGTCCAGAGGAGCCTGGCCACGGCAGCCGGTCATTCGAAAATCCTCCAGGAAGGACCCCCACCCCACGCCCACCTAGAGCATTCCCTCACCATACCCTTGGCTGGGGCCAGAACTCCCTGAGAGACTCCACTCATTCTACTTGATTCCCTCCCCACACTCAGCCCAACAAACTCCTATTCATCCCCCAAAACCCGACTACAACATCACCTCCTCTGGGAAGCATCCCTGACTCCCCAGGCAGTTATGGCTCCTTGCTCTGAACTCTGTAACGCCCCTGCCTCTGATACACCCTTGTTGTGAGGAGCTTCCCTGGCCACTGCAGTTTCCCCAACAGGCAGGGTGCCCTGAGGGCAGAACAAGACATTCAGGCCAGCCCCTAGCAGCAGTGGGGGACTGGCATATTGTAGGTGTCCCTCAAAGAGCCTCGGAAATAATGAAAAAGCAGAAACCCCAAGCCGTGCGAGCTTGCCACCTGCTAAGGCCTCACACGGATTACTGCACAGAGTCTTTGTAAGGAGGTGGGCCTCCCCAGACCTCCAATTTACAGCTAAGGTGGCTGAGGCCCACACAGGCAAAGCCCCGCCTTAGAGCTCCCACTCACAGTCACACCGGGTGGCCTCTCTCACCAACAAGTCGTGAGAAAGCTACAGGGAGGGGAGAGGGGTTAGCTGTGAGGTGGGGGCTGCAGGGCGAGGGGACACTAGGCAGAGGCCCCGCCTCCACGCTGGGGGCGCTGGGGAGCCATGGAGTGCTCCAGGCATGAGAGGTGGCAGAGAAGGGGTGGATGGGCCTGGCTGGGGTGGGGGCTGGTGCTGGGACTGACCCCACTCAGCTACAGCCCCCACTGCTGCCTGCTCTGCCCACCCC
This sequence comes from Dugong dugon, assembly GCA_030035585.1. Classification (NCBI taxonomy): domain Eukaryota; kingdom Metazoa; phylum Chordata; class Mammalia; order Sirenia; family Dugongidae; genus Dugong; species Dugong dugon. Next base: position 3,702,791 of record CM057471.1, read on the forward strand.
ACCCTCATTCTCAAGGTCCACTATTTCCCAGAAGACACCCCCCCAGCCCACACACAGCTGGCCACAGCACTCCCCGTTCAAACCAGAGCCAGGCCCACTGAAGTGGCCATATGCCCCACCCTGGCCAGCTCAGAGCACAGCTTCCTATGCCCCAGGGACCCTACAGCCAGGGGGGACACAGAGCCACTTCCTGCGTAGCCCGTCCCAGTCCAGTGTGCCACTCCGACTGGCGGTCACCACCCCAACTGAAAAGACCAGGGTGACGGAGGGAAAGGCAGATGCCCCTGAGAGCCAGAGGGGCCCAGGGAAACGGAGACCCAGAGAGGGGAAGCAGCCACCCAGGGCCACACAGCAAGCTGCTCAGACAGCAGACGGGGATCAGCACTGCCCCTGGCCCTCAGCTGCACTAGGCTTGCCTGCCTGCCTGCCCACCTGCCCCCATGCCCACCTGCCTGAGTGGGGCAGGAGCAGGCAGCTCAGGGGACACCCCTGGCCCCCTCTCCAGAGCTCAGTGTAACATCTCCTCCACAGGGGCAGTGGTGAGGCTCAAATGAGTCCAGCCCACAGCTACCTGGATGCTCGCTCCTCCCCACGACACTGGGCACCAGGTGGGGTGCGAAGACTCTCATTCTCCTGGCAAGCAGCTCAGCGCCGGCAGCAGAGGCCCAGGGCGCACTGGCCTTGCCAAGCCCAGAGCCGCTCCTCACCAGCCCGTCCCTGGGGGCACTTCTCTTCACCTGGTCCCCACCTCTGAATGTGGGCATGCCGGCACCCACCTGGCCGCCAGTGGTCAGAGCTGGGGTCACTCCTGTCCCACCCCCTAACTTCACAGCACTGTGCCACGTGCTGTGGATCGAAAGCCCTGCCCTCGGGGGCCCTGGAAATGAGAAGGTGGGACGCTGCAGGCGTGCCCAGAGCCCCCACTCCTCCAGGACGGCCTCGAAGGCTGCTGTGGCTCCAAGTCACTTAATCCCCACACACCCCAAGACACGCTGGAGGACACTGACCCGCAGCCACCTCATCACACTCTACACTGTACACAAAGGGAGACATGGGACACTGGGGGACAGTCGGCCAGCAGCCTTCCGAAGGACGTGGCCTTAGAGCCCAGCCTGTGGACAGGTGCAGAGGGTGGTGAGGGCACACTGAAGCACAGGCTTCCTAGGCAGAGGCTGCAGCGTGAGCACACCTGTCGGGGCATCTGCCTGCAAGGGGCCCAGCACCAAAAACCAAACCAGTTGCCGTCAAGTCAATTCCAACTCATAGTGACCCTACAGGACACAGTAGAACTGCCCCATAGGATTTCCAAGGAGCAGCTGGTGGATTCAAACTGCCGACCTTTTGGTTAACAGCCGTAGCACTTTACCACTGGGCCACCAGGTCTGTCAATTCAGACCCCTGAATACAACGGGAGCCGTGAGCACAGCAGCTGGGCCACTGGACTGTTACCACCTGACCTCTGCCCAGGGCCAGCACGGATACTTACAGTAAATTGGTCAATTACAGAACACTCAGGTCCCTCCCAGCTCCCGGCCTCCCTGGCCCTGACAGCACCAGGAAGCCTGTTGAATCAGTAACCTCATTACAGTCCCGCAGCCGCGCCTGGCCAGCTTTGAACTCCATGGGGTTTCCTGTGGCCACTGGAGGCTTTGCACACGCCTGGCCCAGGCCAGCTCCCTCTGCCCTCCCTCTGCACCAGAAGCTCCAGGCTCGAGGGCCAGTCTCCACCAAGACCATCGCCATCAGCCCCGTGCCAGGGCAGGGCAGGGCAACCGAGGCCCAGCTGGACACCAGCATTGTCAGACAGGCCAACAGAGTGCAGTGGGCCAGGGGCGGGCTCTGTGTCACCCCAGAAGTAGGGTCTCAGGTCCTTCTGAGTCCTTAGCCCTAGCTGCCAACTCAGGAGCAACTTGGAGCCAAGAGCCCAGCTGTGAAGGACACACACAACCACCTCAATCAGGGCGGACTCCAGCTATCTCCTCACACCGAGGCCCTCAGCAGCTCCAAATCTGCAGCCTGACTGTCAGGGACTGCCCACTGGACCCCCAAGGGCCCCACTGTCTCCCTCCCTAGCCCCAAGGCAGGTCCCCACCATGGCTCCAGGCTGTAAAAGGTCCCACCATGGCCACAGTGACCTGGCCGCCCTGCTACCCCCTGGATGCCCACACCCTCCACCACTCGGCCTGGTGCTCTGAGCCTGGCACCTCCTCCCAGGCCAGCTCGGGAGCTCTTGACCACTCAACTGCCCGTTGTCACCTTCCGCAGCAAGCCAGGGCCCAGGATGGGGGAGACATGGCCCCTCTGCCTGGATCCACGAGCCCTGAGACAGTTCTCAGTTAATGCAGGGGCAGGCGGGAGGGCAGGGCGTCTCCCCAAGGTGGACAGGACAGACCTGCAGTCCTCTCTCTGTGAGGGCGTGTGTGCCAAAGAGCCCAGGGAGCCCACATGCCTGCTCAAGGGGCCGCTGGCTCAGGAAAGTGGGCCCCTCTGTTCACCCCAAGGGCCAGCTTAGTCCTCCACCAGGAAGCCACTCCACCTGGAAGCCCCAGGCCAGGCTGCTTCGCTGAAGGGGCTGGCAGAGTCAGTGGGTACTGGACATAGGGAGCCAAGGCCCCACCAGGACAAGCGAGCTGGCCAGAGAGGGCTAGGGCTGAGCCACCCCATCCCTGCACGTGTCTCCCCACCTCCTCTGCCCAGCCCGCCCCCCCCCCCGCCCTCTCCAATCCGCCCTCTGCACGGCCACCCCCCGCCCCCCCCCCCGGTCAGAGGCGTGATCCAGACTACAGACCCCGGCAGGCAGAGCTCCCAGGGCCACAATCTCTCCTGCCTCAGCTCCCCAGGCCCCTCTCCAGCCTCAGCTCCCCAGGCCCCTCTCCAGCCTCAGGCTCCAGCTCCCCAGGCCTTGCTGCTCCAGCCCTCCCCAGGCCTGCCCACCTGCACCTCCAGCAGGGCCTTTGTCTCACCTCCCTGCCACTTGAAGAGCCCCTCCCCCACCACCACCTGTTGCAACCTCCCTCCCTCAGACCACCTCGGTGCACCCCACCTCCACAGGGTGCAGGAGCCAGGCCTGGGGCTCCGGTGCTCAGGAGGGCCCTGGAGATGCAAGCTGTAGTCGGGACTGAGCCCATCCACAGAGGACACATCCAGGCTTTGTTCTGCCCACCCTAGGAAGGCGTGAGGCTGGGCACCGGGGATGTGTGGAGCACGCTGTGGTGCACAGGCCGTGTGTGTGTGTGTGCATGCATGTGTGCGTGCATGCATGCAGTCCATGTACGCACATGAGCACGTCTGTGTGTGCGCATGCGTGCGTGCATGGGCACATACGTGTGAGCACGTATGCACATGTGCAAGCTGTGTGTGTGCATGTGTACGAGTGTGTGAGTGCTAGCAAGTGAGCATTTGTGCACATGTGTACGACTGCGTGAGTGAGTGCAAATATGTGAGCAGGTTGTACGTGTGTGTGAGTGTATACAAGTGTGTGAGTGAAAGCATGTTAGCACTGCATGTGTATGACTGTGTAAGTGTGTGAGTGTGAGAATACGTGAGTGAAAGCATGTGAGCATGTGTGCTGTCTGTATGACTTCGTACAAGTGTACGAGTGCAAGGGTACGTGAGTGAAAGTAGGTGAGCATGTATGCTTGTATACAGGCGTGTGTGCACATGAGTTTGTGCATGCAAGAGTATGAATGCGTGTGCATCAGTGGCGACTACTAGGTATATGTGCACGTGTGTGCACGTGTTATGAATGCGTACGGGCATGTGTGTAGATGTGGAGTGAGAGGATGTGTGTGTATGTATAAGTGAGTGTGTGCACACCCAGACCCTGCACACACGGGTGGGCAGCCCCCCTCTTGCCTGCATCATCGGCTGGGGCCAATCTTACTTTGCTGCTTTCTGCCCCATTTCACGCTCATTCAGCTGCTGAGCTAGACAATTGCTTTGTAACTCTAGGGTGTAACTTCCCCGTCTGTGAGGCACTGGGGCACAACTACTCAGAACACCTCGCACCCGCCCAGCTGGGTGTGCCGGCGCCCATCCCTCACCTCCTGTAAGCCCCGGGAGGGTCCACCATGAGCAGGGCCAGGACTGGGCCTCGGGGACCCAGCAGCGCTCCCACCCTCCCTCCGTGGCAGGCAGGGGCTGGAGGAGGTGGAGTCTGAGGACACTGGGGCCAGGACCTCCAGAGCAGGGCCTGGGCCCTGACGAGAGGCTCTGCAAGGGACGGAAGGAATGGGGACAGCGGGCAGCTCTCGGGACTGCTCCTGTGCCCGTTCACAATGCCAGCGCTCATCTCGGGTCTGTCGTCTATTTGGGTTCAGCCCTCGAAACCTCACCACCCACCCGGAGTGCAGGGAACACGGAGAGCCGTCTGTCTGGAAGCATACCCCACGAACACAGCTCCACAAACCCCGGCCACCCACAAGACAGGCGGCCTCCCCACACACCGGAAGGGCCCACAGGGAGTCCATTTTACAGATGGACAGCCGAGGCTGCAAGGGCCAGCGTGTAGGCCCCACAGGCAGCAGGGACGGAGGACAGCCGGCAGCCGAGCAGCAGACTCGGGGAGGTGCAAATCCCGGATCCCCTTCCAGGGAGTCTGGGTCATTCAGAGAGCACGGGTGGGAGGGAGGGAGTGACAAAGGGGCCCAAGTGGGCAGGAGGAGGGGAGGGGAAGGGAAGGATGGAGCTGCTCCTTATACAACGTAAATGCTGCAGCAGGCGAGCAGCCGAGGGGAGGGACTGCCCCCATGGCGTCCACCAAGTCCACATGCCTGACAAATGCCCAGACAAAGGTCTGGAGGAAGGTGACCCCCAGCAGATACCCCTCCCCGCTAGTCTCAGCCCCCAGGCTCTCTATGAGCTCGGGAGGCCAAGAGGACTTAGGTGGAAAGGTTCAGCCCCCAGCCCCATGCCTGGCCCTGCCAACAGCCACTTCCATGGAAGTGGCCCAGCTCATGGGCCACTTCGAACCCTGGCCACAAAAAACGGCTAAAAACGAGAGCATCCAAGCCACAGAGAAGGGAAGGAGACAGGTCTCAGCAAGCAACGCCCAGCCTCGATGACGGTGCCAGGCCCCGCACCAGCTCAATGGCCTCTGTCCTGGACCTGTGGGGACAGCCAGGCCCAGGAGCCCTCTTCCCTCGAGAGACCGGCTCAACTTGCCATTCGAGGCCACAGCCCTGGAGTGTAGGGGGCCGAGGCCAGACCCCACACAACAGAGAAAGGGAAACTCCCAGGCAGCAGCATGCACCACCCACGTCTGGAGTCTGCCCACTGGCTCCCCGGGGGCCCTCTCCTAGTCAGAGCCCCACGTGCTCAGCCCAGCCCACCCGGGCAGAGGGGCCCCTCCTGCATGCCTCCTCTGTACCCTCCCAGGCCCGCGGTAATTCCACTACAGCTCCATGAGGCACCCTTTCCAGGAGAGAACCACCAGCCAGAACCACCGAGGGGGCGGGAGGAGTGGTGAGTGAGTAGTGGGGCCTCCCGGAGGCGGTGACTCTCCAGTGCAGCCCTGAAGGACAGGCACAGCTGGAGGAGCAGCCAGGCTCCTCACCCAATCCTGCAGCCCACACGCCCCAGGGACTGAGCTGCCCCCTCGCCGTCAGCCCTTCCTGGGGCCCCAGCTCCTCCAGCCATGTCTGGGCAGAGGGCATGAGAGCTGCCCACTTGGGCCCACGCACTGTGGCCAGCCAGCCCCAGGCTGCAGGCAACACGGCCATGGCCAGGCTGGCATCTGAGGGCTGTTTTTCTTGCCCTCACACTTCCCCAGTCAACAAACAGAGCCCCTCAGAGTTTACCAAAACAAACGCCCAACAGTCGGCAGTGCCCGAGAACTGCCTCGTCAGGGCCCGAGCTGGACTCCAAGCCCTGCCTCCGGAGTCACGTGACCCTGTTATTTTGGGAGGCCCCGGAATGTGCTCTATTTTGGGTCCCGAGGGCTCTGATGTTACCAGGAGCCCCCGAGAGCTCCCCGAGGGGCGGTCAGCAGGCCTCTGGCCTTGCTGCTGGCCGCTCAGCCTTCCACAAAGGGCCACAGCAGCCAAGAGGGTCTGGTATGGCCTGGCACCTTTGGACTCTGAGGCTTAGGCTGACCAGCCCACGGACAGGGCCTTCTCCCGGCTGGCGTGGGAGCACTGGCCAGCCCTGGGCAGCGGGGCAGGAAGCAGGGCGGCCACAGGGCCTCAGTTCCTTCCAGATCTGTACATTGGGCTCCCTAGTGGCTCAGTGGGCGGCAGGCCCAGCGAGGGCAAGGTGCCTCGGCCGGCCAAGGCCATGGAAGCCCTCCTGGCCGAGGCCTTGAAGGGGCCGGCAGCTGAAAGGCGCGGTCGAGACCTTCAGCAGCTCCAGGTCTGCCCTGGGTTGCCAGCTGGGCCCTGGGCGAGCCAGCATGCCGACACTCACCCCCTACAAAGGATTAGGCCGTGTTGACAAAAGGGCTTAGGCAAGTAGCCTCTCAAAAGAACCTTCAACTCCCCTGGACTTCAGAGCTGGTCACAAGCTTAGAAAAAAATAAAATGTAATCAGAGCCCATGACTCGAGCTCTGGCCTGGGGCGCGGGCTGCCTGGGAGGCCCCCGGCGGGCGGGGTTGGGCCAGGAGTGAACCCAGTCTTGCGAGCCTCAAGAAGGTGGGGAGCGCCCACCAGGACCCCTGGGCACTGGGTCAGAGGCACAGCCCCACCTGTCCTGGGCTTTCGGGCACAGCCACCTTGCCGCCTCGGCCTGTCCTACACGCACCAGCCTGCACCAGCTCCTAGAACCAGCCCTGTCCCTCCGGCATCAGGAACAGACATCTGTCCTGCCCCAGCACCCAGCCAGGGTGCAGCCAGGCCCCCACCAACATTGGAGGGGCCCGAGTGAGAGCTGAGCTAGCTGTCCCAGAAGGGAAATTTCGAGGGGAAACCTACTGAATGTGAGTGTGTGTGTATGAGAGAGAGTGTGGTATGTGTATGTGTGTGTACGTGCGCACATGCATAGAGCTTTTATGGGGGGAAGGAGACGGCTGTGCCCACACAGGGACCCAGCCACCCCTCCACGAGGCTGGCAGCAGTAGGTTGCAGACAGCTCAACTTTCTTTCCTCCTTCATGCGGACACGGGCACCCACAAACTGCGGGTTTGCCAAATCCACCACTCTGTAGCCTGGGACCTTGGGCAAGACACTTCCTCCCAGCCAGGTTTCTCATCTGCAAAATGGGTGAAGTGAGCCCACCGTTGGGGGCTGCAGTGAGGAGGTCTCCATTAGTACAGCAAGTCCCGGGGTGAGCCACCTCCAGGAAGACAGACTTTGAAGACCCCCTCCCCGCTCATCCTTAAAAGATCTCGAGGTGCTCAGACCCTCTCCCTGACATCCGGGGACCAACTCTATACTGGCTCTGGCCCCTGGCCATCTCTCCCAGGGCAGGGTGCGCTGCGCCCCAAGCCGGGGGCCTTCTGCACACTGCACCCGGGCCACAGGGGGTGGGCAGGCGGGCGGGGCTGCGGGCTTCATTCATAATCAGCTGTTTTAATTTCCATTCAGCACAAATCGGTCACCCAGCCTGACACGCTGGCGGCAGCCCCTCCACCAAATTAATATCTTTCCCAGGCTCATTTATAAAGTCCCCACTCCCCGCCTTCCCTGGCTCCGAAGCGCTGGGGAGGGCAGTGCAGTGGGGCCATGCCCCCTCCTCCACCTGGGAGGGCCTGGAGTTGGGGGCAGTAGGCATGGGGCAGTGGAGGAGAAGGAAAGCGGACTAGGCTGTGCGCCCGGCATGTTCTCCTCCCAAATGTATCTGCAGCTCTAGACAGCACCCCAGTGAGGCGAGTGCGGGCCCCATTTCTGGGATGAACCTTCCCAGATCTGATGGTCCTGTTCCTACGGGCCCCTAGGTGACCTGCCCACCCGGCTTGGGCGGGAGGACGGGTCCCAGTCTGTTTTCTCCGCGGGCATACACACCCAAGGGGCCAGGGCCCAGGCCTGTGGCTGCGGAGGCCAGTGAGGGCCCAAGCCGACCCGCGGGGGCCAGGGTGCGGGGAGGCTCCGAGGACAGAAGTTCCTCCTCCTGCTGGCCGGGCCCGCGCTGGCCGGGGCAGGACGCCCGCCGGCCCGCCCGGAGGGAAGTGCCCGGTGGCTGGGAGGCGCAGGGCAGGCGGCGGCCACCCTGGAGGAGGGAGTGTGCCGAGGGCGATGCCTGGCGGGGGGGGCCGGTGCTAAATTTAGTCGGGGGGCCGGGGGAACCCCTGGTCCCGAATGAACCTGCCACCCCCGGGCCGCCCACTCCACCCCGCGACAACTCCGCTCTGGCCAGCCCGCCGCCCTCCCCGCGCCGCGCGGCCGGAAAAGTTGCCGGCCCGGCCCCCGCCCGCCGCAGCCACCTCGCGGAGGGGCGCAGGGTCCGAGGTCCGCCCGCCGCGATCGCCCGCCGCGACACTCACCCAGCGGCAGGAAATGGCTTGGTGTCCATGGCTGCGGCTCGCTCATGCCCGGCCGGCGGGACCAGGCGGCGGCCCCGGAGGCCGGCCGGGCCCGGGCGCGGGGAGCCGGCGGCGGCAGCGGGCGGCGCGCGGAGGCCGCGGCGCGGCGAGTTGTTGCAAAAGTCGCCCAACAATGTAAACTCCGCGTGCGCGCGCCGCGCCCCCGCCGCGCGCCCCCGCCGCGCGCCCGCGCCCCACTCCGACCGCGCCGCTGCGGCGCCGGCGGGGGGGCGGCGGGGGGCCCGCGACGGGCGGGGACTCGGCGCAGCGCCGCCGCCTCGGCCCGGCCCGCTCGGACCCGGACCCCGGAACCCAGCCTCAGGAGCACCTGCGCCCGCCCCACGCCCCGCGATCGCCGCCGCCCTCGGTGCGCGCAGCCAGCCAACTCGCAAGTTTGCAGCCCGGCTCCTGGGACCCGGCGGCGGGAGGCGCGGGGCGGGGCCGGGGCGGGGCTCCGGCCGCCGGAACAGACCGGCGAGGGGCCGAGCGCGCAGCGGCCTGGCTGTGGCCACACAAAGCCGCGGTGCCGCTGGCCACCGCCAGGCCCGGGGCTGGAGACGTCCCGAAACCCCCACCCCGCTTGGCAGGTGGGGAAACTGAGGCCGCGGAGTGGCGATCCGACCGGCGCAAAGGACGGCCTCCTGGGCCGGGGGATGGTTTTCTGTTTTGAACCGTGTCCTTCATGCCTAAGGGAAGGAGAGGCCCTGGCACCCCAGCCCTGTCCCCACTCCCTCGATGCCCACAGACAGGCCCACGGGCCCTCTGGATAGCGCAGAGGTTCATTCCAAGGCTCAACATGGACCCCTAGTCACAAGAACGAGGCTGGAGAGGAGCTGCTGGTGCTGTGCATTGAGTTTGTGGCCGGTGGCTATTTTTATACCTTGGGTAGTTCTGCGTACTGACTTAAATTCATGATTTGTTTGTTTAAAAATGAAAGGAAGCACTCTGCTCTGGGACAGCTCGGCCTCCTCCGGCTCTCAGGGCTGGAAGTGGAGTTTGGGCGTGAGCTGGGCACCCTTGCGCCAGACCCAACGCTGAGCACCTCCTCGCCAGCCCCACTGGCTTGCATTCTGGGTTCCCGTGTTTCCGGTATAGAGACCTTGGCTGGAGAGCAGAGGGGCCGACCACTCACACAGGCTGCATAGTGGCCCTCCAGGTCTGCTGAGGTGATGGAGAGAGAGGCAACCCCATGGGTGCCTTCCCTACTGTGGGGAGATAAGCCCAGCCCTCAAGGAAAGAGGGACCCCTACTACCAGGGGCACCACCCCAGCTGGTGTGCCCTCCATTGAGCTTCACGATCCTCTGAGCTTCACTTGCTTCGCCCATGAACTGGGAGAGTAACAAGGCCCACCTTCCAGAGTTAGCAGGACAGACTGCCGAGAGAGGGCTGGCTGGAGTAGGACTCACGGATACCATTGTTACCTCTCCACTTGGGGCAGGGGCCCCAGGCGCAGCCCCACATCCTGTCCCCCCAGAGCACCCTGTCCCCCCAGGGCAGCCTGCCCCCACAGGGAGCCCTGGCCCAGCTGCCCTCTCTCCTGACGCAGTCCTCTTCAGCTGTCATCCAGGCCACAGCAAACCCACTTGCCGCTGTGCTGCAGGCCCTGCCGCACTTCTAAAAATGATCTCTTCCTGCCAGGGCCGGGGGTGGGCACACACGGGGACAGGACACAGCCATGGACTGGGTGAGCGCCGGAGCCAGGCCCAGTTCTCAGGCCATCTCCCAGACCCAGACAGTGCCCTTGGCTGTGGGGCACGCTCAGGCTGTCTAGGCCGTCCTCCTGGCCTGCGTCAGACGGGGGTCTCGAAGTGCAAGTGACCGGGAGGGGAACCCACCCCCAAGGATTATGGGGCCTGCTCCTCCCTGGCTCAAGCCCCTCCCAGAACGCTCCAGTGGTGCATGGGCAACGGGCACTACAAACCCACTGACAGTGGGGAAAGTGAGACTCAGAGAGGCAACGTGATTGAACAGTCATACAGCAGTGAGGGCTCTTAACTGCGGGGCCTGTCCTTGGACGCACACGGTGACCAGCGGACGACGCTGCCGTCCTGCCACGTGCTGTGGGTTCTGGGGGCTGTAGGAGCCTGTCCATGCTCCGTGGAGCTGGGTCTCAGGACAGAGAAGTGAGGGGGGTGTAGGGGCCAGTAGAAGCGAGAAACGTGAATGACCCTTGTTCTCCAGTGTCCTGGATCATTGATTCATTCAAACAACGTCGTGCCCTTACCTAGGGACAGACCCAGTGCTCTGGGTCAGGTGCTCAGGTGGAGATGCGGTCCTGGCACACACAGGGTGTAGGACAGGAAGTCAGGCCCCAGCTCTGCTTCTCACCAGCCAGTGGCCTGGCCAGGTTGCTCTGTGTCCTGTGCCTCTGTTTGCACACCCTCTTGCTGAGTCACTGAGGCAATCCTGAGGGAGTCTAGTACCGAGCAGGTGGAGCTGCCTGGGTGATAGGTACTACCATTGTCATTTCTGTTATGAGATAGCAGTGAATTAGATCAAGAGTGGAGAAAAGCCTCGCCCACCAGCACCTGCAGTTCAGGGTGGAGACTGATGGGCAGACAGGACCTGCATGGGCAGGGTGGGGAGGCAAGGCCCCATTCACCTTAGGAGGCTGGCACAGTTGGTACTTGAGGTGGGCATGAAGGGGATTTCTTCAGGTGGGGGCAAGGTAAGCATCCAGAAGGAAGGATGTGGCTGGAGGTAGCTGGTGCCAGGCACGCTGGAGGAAGGCCCAGCAAGCACCTACTTGGCTGGCAGGTCAGAGTGCATTGGGGAGCCGGTCCCGGGGGCCTGGAACACTTGGCTAAAGCTCCGGAGCATTGCCTCCGGCCGATGGGCAGCCCGGGCCTGGGATCCCGCCCCTCCTGTGCCCCAGCCCCACCCTTTGCCATGGAAAACTCCAGGGCTCTGTTTGGTACTGTGGTGCCTGGAGACAGGAGCAGCATAGGCAAGTGTCCACATGGGCTCCACCCTCGAGGGCTTGAGAAGGGCCACGCTTCCCAAGGAACCCCCACCAGGGCCGCCCAGCCCTTGCCCCTGCCCAGGGCTCCTAGACACCACGTGGGTGGTGGAGAGCTGTCAGGGCCAGAGCCCGGCGGCCCTGGAGCCCCCAGTGTCCACTGTTCTCCACCGCATCTGGAGGGGGCCCCTGGAAGCACGCTGCCTCCCCAATGGAAAACGAGGGTGCTGTGTGTCATTCCTGCAGCCGGCTGCTTGTCACCCTCCCCTTGACTGGGGATTCTTTGGTGCATATGATCACACGGAACCGCCAGGATGGTGCCTGCCGTGTTTGACGAGGTCCACGCTAACCATGGAAAAAATGCCCCAGCCTTCCAGCCGTGCGCTTTGACGGCCAGAAATATTTTTATAGTGATATCCATCTATTTACAATCTGGGACCTAAGAGGGTTTTGTTTTTTGTTGGGTTTTTTTTTTTTTTTTTTTTCCCCCTGAAGGGTGCTTTTTAAGGTACTTTGGCTATTCCGTGTGCCTGTCTGGGCTCAGCCTTGTAAACAGTCTCTGAATCGCTGGGTGAATAATATTTTTTAAGGCCTGTCTGTGCTGGGCTGTGCGCTCTGCGGCTGGCATCTCTTTCCGTACAGGGCCAGGGCTGCCAAGCGGGCGCCTGGCTGCTTCCAGTTCCTCCCCCACGGGGGAGGATTCAGGAGCCCTGTTCCCCTGAGCTATTTGCAGTTGGGGCCTCACAGGGGCTCGGGGCTCTGGGCCCTGACAAGCCAGGCCACAGATTGGGCACTCTGGCCTGTGCTCGTGGGCAGGATGGCCCCTCCGGCTGGCCCTCTGCCCTGACCGCTGAGCCCAGAGGGCCCTTCTCACCTCAAATCTCATCCTCCTCTGTGGCTCCTTTGGGGGTAACACTTTCCGCCTGCAGTGATAGATGACTCAAGTTGGGGTCTTGGGGTCGGGGAGGGAACCCAGACAGGCCAGGGGCTCACCTGAGGTCATATGGCGAGGCAGCGCAGAGCCGGGCCAGACCCAGGGGTTCCAGCCCCTTACTCACACCCCTTTCCCTCCCTCAGTCTGTGGGGATAGAGAAGCTGCTGGTCCTCACTGGGCACCCCCCTCAGTGGAGGCGAGAAGAGAGAGAGGAGGAGAGAGAGGAGAGGAAGGGAGAGGAGGGGAATGAAGAAAGGGGAGGGGAGAGGTGGGGAGAGGGGAGGGGAGGGGAATGAAGATAGGGGAGGGGAGAGGTGGGGAGAGGGGAGGGGAGGGGAATGAAGATAGGGGAGGGGAGAGGTGGGGAGAGGGGAGGGGAGGGGAATGAAGATAGGGGAGGGGAGAGGTGGGGAGAGGGGAGGGGAGGGGAATGAAGATAGGGGAGGGGAGAGGTGGGGAGAGGGGAGGGGAGGGGAATGAAGATAGGGGAGGGGAGAGGTGGGGAGAGGGGAGGGGAGGGGAATGAAGATAGGGGAGGGGAGAGGTGGGGAGAGGGGAGGGGAGGGGAATGAAGATAGGGGAGGAGAGAGGTGGGGAGAGGCGAGGGGAGGGGAATGAAGATAGGGGAGGGGAGAGGTGGGGAGAGGCGAGGGGAGGGGAATGAAGATAGGGGAGGGGAGAGGTGGGGTAGAGCGGAGGAGAGGGGAAAAGTGGGGAGACGGCAAGGGAAGGCAGGGGAGAGGAGGGACGGGAGCAGGCCTCCCGCTGGATCTGGTCCTCTGTGAAAACACCCAGAGCAGGTCAGTCCTTCCCCTCAGAGAAGACTCGGGCTGGCCATACACCCCAAACCAGCTCCTGAGGAAGAGTTAGGTTGGGTTTCCCTGTAAACCAATCCTACTGAAGGCCCGCGGCGGACCACCATCATAAGGGGGGGGCCTCCTTCCGAATCCCGAGGCTGAGTGGCTGTTTGAACAGACCAGTGCAGGTGGAGAAGGGCTGGGATTGTGGGACAGCCCCTGGGCAAGAGCTGGTGGGTCCCCTCCAGGGCCCTCGGAAGAGATGCTGTTGAGAAACCCCCGCCACCGGGAGGCGCCATGAAGCTCTGACAGGCAGGGTGGAGGTGGCAGGCTGGCCAGAGCGCCTGCTCGTTCTGAGTTCCGGCTCAGAGGGTAGAGGACAGTGAGGCTTCCTGGGGCCTCTGGGGCCAGGCCAGCCATGCACCAGCTACTCTGACCCCGCACCAGCCCTGCACATGAAGACTCCTGCTTCCGTCATGTCACAGATGGAGAAACTGAGGCCGAGAGGGGCCGTGACTGGCCCCAGGTGACACAGCATGCTACCACCAGGCCCAGGGCCCAGGTTGGTGGTCAGACCCTCCAGGAAGCCTCTGGGCAACCACTGGCCTTGGACCCCTGCCTGCTGTGAACTGCTCCACCTCCCGCTTCTCACGGGCATGGGTGGGTCAACTGGGGCAGGTGGCACTGGGTAAGACTTAAGTCCAGAGAGAAGAAACAGGTGACAGGCTTGGAAAGCCAGGGGCTGGGAGAGGTAACAGGAAGTGAGGACCATAGCCTAGCTTTGCCACTGATTCTCATGTGGCCCTTGAACAACGGCCCTCTCTGGATCTCTGGCTCTTCTTCTAGACAATAGGAGAAAAGAGCCAGCCAATCACTGGGGCCTCTTGGCACGGAACGAGAGCATGAAGACAGGGAAGTAGATGGTAACATATCCCAGGGGCTGAGGAGAAGGGCCAACTTCGAGAAACCAAGATTGGGGCACGGCTCCCCACCTGAGCCCAGGAAGATGGCGGCTCCCTGGGGTTCTCTCCACCATGACCCTCTCCAGACGCCACCTGTCAAGTAGGAAGACAATGTGCTTTATGGGGGGCATATATTATCTACAATTGCTGTAGCCATCTCCCACCTCACACGTGCATATACTTACGAGGGGATAAATATGCAGGGCGAGCCGCCCACCCCAACCACACCAACGAAGTCAACTTGCCCCATAAAGATAACGGGGAAGGATTCATAATATTTATTTGACAGACATGATTTGAGCCATAATAGCCTATTGGGATTAAAAACATCCGTCCAACTCTGTCATCCTCCAATGTAGTTTAAATATTATATATGTGGCGATGCGGCACCGGGGTGATGGGAGCAGTTATTGATAGCGGCCATAAAGAGGCATCGTTTACACTGAAGAATGGGAAAAGTACCGAGAGTTTGCCTCGTGCTCCTGGGGGCTTGAATGGGAGGGAACTGGACACAAAAATGCCACTCAGCCCACCCCGCATCGCCAGCAAGAGAGCCCAGGCCTCTGCCTGGGACACAGTTCTGCGGCCCTTGGCTTGTGCCAGCGAGGCGACCAGGCCTGGTGCTAGCTGCAGCTCCAGGGGCTGGTGAAACTGGTGTGCCCCAGAGACGACCCCAGACCAGTGTGAGGCCTCGGGACAACCTGTGAACCTGGGTCCCTGGGGCACCCCCAGTCTGGTTGTCCCACCTCAAGCACCACTCAACCCAGAGCAGCATTCCACCCTAGTCACTGCCTGGGATGCGGCTTCTGGGGAGCCGGTTGCCAGGCCTGCCCCGGAGCAGCACACGGCAGCCCAGCGCTGCTCCTCTGCTGTGCGGGTTCAGAGAAACGTTAGCCAGCCGGGCACGCTATCCCACTGACAGCCTGACAACTGGGCCTTCCTGGGTTTCGGGTCCAGGGAGATGCCTGCATCTCCAGCTTGTGGCTGACTGTCCCCTGAGCTCGGTTTCCACCTCTGTAGAATAACTCCCATCCCAGGGTATGTGATTCCAGAAGTGTCTCCCAGGGATGACCGCAGCTGCTTCTTCTCAGGCCACCAGCAACATTGCTGTACCCAGAGGACAGTGAGAGCCGGACCAAGGCCAGCCCAGTACCCCCACCAGTGACGGGCCCTCAAGAGACAAACTCAGAAAGAGATCCAGCTGCAAGTGTGTGCTCCGAGGCTGCCTGGCAGCTGGAAAGAACGGCAACAGGCTGGACAGCCTTCGACGATGCCGTGTTAAATAAGCTATGGATCCAGCCTCCAACAACAGACACGCAGGTACCAACAGTAATACACTGTCCAGTGAAAAGGACATGGTTTAAAATTATGTAAGGGAAGATCCCAATTACAAATGTGTGCACAAAATTCTGGAGAGAAACACCTCCTTCAGTAGGGACAGTGGGGAGTGCTAGGAAAATTTCCTCACGTTGCGTAACGAGCCTTTCTGAGTTTTATAATCAGTTTTAACAAAATTGGGTTAAAAAAGGCCCATCTAAAAAGAGTAGCCACTGAGGCTGCTTATGTGCAACCAAACACCTCATGGGATTTGGTTCCTTTGTTTGGAGGTTTAGGGTCATGGTTTCATGGAACATCCCAGTTAATTGGCCTAATAGTGGGTTTAGTGCTTCTGTTCTACCTCCTAGTTCATTGCATAGTGCCTGGGGTCTTAAAAGCTTGCAAGCAGCCATCCAAGCCACAACAATTGTTCTCTATTCACCTGGAACAACAGAGGAAGAAAGAGAGGCAGGAATAGGAGAAGGAAATGGAATGCGTGGCTAATTGCCTCCAGGAACAACTGCCTCCTTTGCCATGAGACCAGAAGGACTGGATGGTACCCGGCTACCATTACTGAATATTTCGATTGAAGATTCTATGGAAAAATGCTGATCAAAAGTGGGAAAACGCAGAACAGACTTTCAAATTCTCGTGGACTCTAGACTTTCAGGGGTCATGGAGGGTGGATGAACCTGAAGACTATGGACCTGAGATAATCTTTAAACCTTAAACCAAAAATATCCCCTGAAGTCTTCTTAAAAACAAACAACAGTTTAGCTTGACTAGTAAAGAAGTTCTGTCCTGAGCACGTGCACTTTTGAGAACTATCTCTATGGGATCAAATTGAGAACAGCAACTCGAAAGATTAAATAGGAACCTTAGGGGGCAGTGAATGTCTTAGTCATCTAGTGCTGCTATAACAGAAATACCACAAGTGGATGGCTTTAACAAAAAGAAATTTATTCTCTCACAGTCTAGTAGGCTACAAGTCCAAATTCAGGACATCAACTCCAGGGGAGGGCTTTCTCTTTTCTGTGGGATCTGGAGGAAGGCACTTGTCATCAATCTTCCCAGGTCGAGGAGCTTCTCAGCACAGGGACCCCTGGTCCAAAGGATGCACTCTGCTCCCAGTGCTTCTTTCTTGGTAGTATGAGGTTCCCATGACTCTCTGCTCACTTCTCTCTTTTATATCTCAAAAGAGATTGGCTCAAGACACAGTCCAGTCTTATAGATTGAGTCCTGCCTCATTAACATAACTGCCAAACTGCCACCAATCCCATCTCATTACCATCATAGAAACAGGATTTACAAGACATAGGAAAATCACATCAGATGACAAAATGGTGGACAACCACACAGTACTGGGAATCACGGCCTAGCCACGTTGAGACTCATATTTTTGGAGGATACAGTTCAATCCATGACAGTGAGTTTATGTTAATGGGGGAGAACAACTCAGAAAAGGAGGGTGAGAATGGTTGCCCAACTCGAAGACTATAATCAGTGTCACTAAATGGTTCCTGTAGACACTGTTAAATTGATGTACTTTTTGCTGTGTATATTCTCAACAACAACAATAAGATAGATAAAATTTAAAGGAAAAAAAAAGGCCTGTCTAAAGCCATTTAACCTGGCTCCTTGGGGCCTGTAGACCTCCCTTGCTGACCCTGCCTTCCCAACTGGGAAGTCCCCTACAGAAACCCCTACCCGCCCCTGCCCCGTGTCACCCCCTGGGACAGTGGCCATGTCTCAGCGCCTTCTCCTCTCCTCTCTGAGCAGCCTTGTTCCCCCTGCCCCTGGCGCCCGGCCACCGGCCCCGGGCAGGCTCTGCTCCCTCAGCACCGTTCCCAAATGCCCTGTGTCGTCTCGTGCCCGTAAAAGTGAGCTCACCCTGCCCTCCTTCCCCGGCAAGGATATTTATTTGAACTGCCCCCTGTCACCGGGCCAGGCAAGATTAATAATACACTTAATTTCACAAGCACAGAAGGTTGCTTCTGAGCGGTCAAAACATTTGGCCCACAGCTCAACAAGTGAGCTCACACGCGGCTTTAAAAGCTGACACAGATACCACTTGGCTTTTCTTGGAGACTGTCTGTTGCCAAGACAGTGGAGTGGCTGTGATCATCCAAGGGGCCGAGCACAGATGGTACCCTGAAACCCAGCACCCCCAAACACTGAGCCCGTTCAGCACCTCCTGCGAGCCAGGGGTGGACAGTGAACAGTGTGGCCCAGCACCCTCTCCTCTATTCCACGTGGCACAGCGGTATTGGACACATGCCTGTGTGCCAGGTACCCCGTGCCAACCCGGGGCCTCCATGGGGAGCCAGACACTTCGACAGGGAGGGACACAGGACACAAAGGTCCCAAACACAGGACCAAAGAAAAATGGGGGTGCAGGGTCAGGTGCCCAAGAGGGTTCCAAGGCCTTCAGAGGAGGTATCAGAGGGCTCGGAGGTGGCCCAGAAGCGGGGCCAGGTCTGTCCTGGGCAGAGGAGAGGGACTTCGGCAGGGTGAGCAGGTGGAGCGTTTGGTGCTTGGAGGAGAGCGGGGAGGGAGCCTCCCCCGGCAGGGTTTCCCCAGTCTGGAAGGGCCTTGAATGCCTGCTAAGGAGGGTCTGAGCCCAGAGTGACCCGCTCTCTGGTGACCGTAAGTCTAGGCCCGCCCTTCATAGAGCATGCTACTCTCAGGGCGCCCCCATCCCCATGCTGTGAAGTGGGTGCTGTCGCTGCTCTGTTTTGCCCAGGAGGAACCAGCCTGAGAGATGCAAAGGGCCTGCTTCACACGAACGCTCAGCTGGGACTGGGCTCGGGAAGTAGCGGGCCAGTCCAGAGCCTGGAGCTAGGTTCTGACCAGGGCAAAGCTGGCCGGGCCTCGAGGGTAGAGGGGGCAGGGGGCTGCATGCACCCACCCCTACCCGGGACATCCTCAGCCCCAGGAGAGCAGGCGCCCTCACCACCCCAGGCCACCACCGTCCAGGGGAAGGGAAGCAAAGCTGGGCTCTCTCCCCATCTGTCTCTCACAAGACTCAGGATGCCCCCAAGCCCACCCTAAATCCCTCTGAGACCGCCTTCCCTCCCCCAATCTTACAGGGACTCTTCAGGCCTTCTAGAAGGAGGGAGGGGGCTCTCCCAGGGCCACCCAGCTTGCGGGCCTCTCAGGCCTTTTGATGATGAGAAGCTTCCAGCGGACTCGAGTGGAGTGAGGCTGTCGCCCACCTTCAGCTCCCCCGGGGAGGGATTAGTGCTCCAGGGCCGCCGCTCACGTGCCTGACCCCCTGACCGCAGAACTCTGAGGCCGCTGGAAGCACTCTGCGCCTTTGTGCAGGCCCCTCCACAGGGCCCGCAGAAGGCATGGAGAAAGGGGCTAACAGGATTTCTTCCGCCCTGTCACTTCCAAGGTCACCCCCTCAGCCATCTGAAGAGGATCAGTGCTGACGCCCGCTCTGCCCGGACCACCTGCCCCAGAGGCTCCAAGGGGGCTTTGATGTGCAGCTGAGCTGGACGCCGTGCCTCTCTAAGTGAACCCATAGGCAAAGCCTGCCTGGACATCTGTCCTGGGAGGACAGCAGCCCCTGCTGAGCTATTGGGCCCACGGGCAACGCTGCCGGGCCTCTGAGCCCAGTGGTCTGGTTAAAGCTCTGCATTTCATGAGTCTGTAGGCCCAGGCAGGGACCCTGGCCTCTCTGCTCCACTTTAAGGCCAGGGTCCCCGACCCCCTTGCACGGCCCAGGAAGCGTGGGAGCTGCCATTGCAGCGTGTTGGCACACAGCAGGTGCTCGACTCCTGCTAAGTCTCATTGCCTCTCGTGCGAACAAGGCACCCAAGGTGATGGCTCACCACCCTGAGCCTGGTTTCCCATTGACCTTGACCCTTGAAGAGATAGCACTGCTCTGAAACATCCACAAGCACCATAGCAGCGTTCCGTCAGACGGCCCACAGCTGGCTCTGCCTGAGAAGCCCTGGGGCCTTTGTTGGGGGTACCAAGAAGTCATGAGCAGGTATTCGCATGGTTATCCCCAACTGGCCAGGGTGGCACCCAGGAGCACTCTCTGGCTCCTGCCCTCCCAAATGGAGCCCAAAGGGAGGGCCTCTGTACCTCAGTTACCCACATGCTCCAGGGCACAGCAGGGTGACTTGGAGCCCCATGGAATGGAGGGATTTGTGGCTTGGACGGTGTGTACTGGGGTAAGTCACTTCCCTGAGCCTCAGTTTCCTTATCTATAAAACAGGCACCAATTGTAATAAGGTACACTTAGGGTGGTTGTTGGGCCAAAGAGCTTGGCACAGAGCACATGCAGAGTACGCTCTGACACACTTTGCTTCCCACTTGACTGTGGAGAGAAGATAAGGACCTTCTCAGAGAACCCCCACCGTATCCATGTGCTGAGGAGGGCAGACCTACTCCTCCCCCAGAGGCAGTGGGCCCAGACTTTGAGCCCCTCACCACAAAGCCATCCTCACCAGCACCTCCTCACTTCCTGCTAGAGTAAGAGGACCCCAATGCCACGCAGCCTCCACCCCAGCCCTACAGGCACTCAGAGAGCCTGCCCCGTTGGTGAGACCCATGTTGAATTTTCATCTTGTCCACAAATTAGCTTTGTGACAATGAGCACAAGCAAGATGAAATGGACATGTTTCTTGAAAAATACAACTTACCCAACCTGACACAGAAAAAACAGAAAATCTGATCAGCCAGCCCTGTATAAGCTGCTAAAGAACTGGATGTGTTATCAAAAATCTTCCCAAAAAGAAAAATCCAGGCTCAGGTGGTTTCACTGGTGAGGTCTATCAATGTTCAAATCTTTTATCAAAGATTTCATACAATCTTTGATCAATTATTTGATAAAATCTTTGATCAAGTACTTGATAAAAATCTTTGATAAAAACAGTATCAAAATATTAACAAATTGAGTCTAACAATACATAAAAAGGATAATGCATTATGACCAAGTGAGGTTTATTCCAGAAATGCAGGATTGGCTTAACATTTGAAAAACAATTAGTAGAATTCATCATATTAACACACTAAAGTAGAAAATCTATATGATCATTTCAAAAGATTAAGAAAAAGCATCTGACAAAATTCAAAAGCCATTCATGATTAAAAAAAAAAAAAAAAAAAAAAAAAAAACCTCTCAGAAAACTAGGAATAGTAGGAAACTTCCTCAAACTGATAAAGGGAATCTACAAAAAACGTAACACCAATATCTTAATTAATGGTGAGAACCTGAACTGTTTCCCCCACAGTTGGGATTAAGAGAAGGGTGATCACTTTCACCACCCCTGAACTGATGTCCCAGACATCGCTATCAGCCAAGAAAAGGAAATAAAAGACATTAAGATTGGAAAAGAAATAAAATCATCTCTACTTGCAGGTGATATTAATGTTTACACAGAAAATCCCTGAGGGTGTACAAAACAATTCTCAGGACTACTAAATGAATTTAGCAAGATCACAGGATACAACGTTAATATAAAAAAAAAATCAGTTGCCATCATATATTAGCAACAAACAATTGGAAAATAAAAATCTGAAAATTCCACTTAAAAGTAGCACAAAAAATGTAAAATGATAATCTAGCAAAATATATCCAAGACTTCTACACAGAAAAGTACAAAACAGTGTTGAGAAAAAAAAGAATATCTAAATAAAGGGAGAGATATACTATGTTCATGGATTGGAAAACTGAATATTAAATAAGATGGCAATTTCCTCAAATTGATCCACAGATGCAACAATCCCAGTTAAAATTCCAATAGACTTTTTAATAGAAATTTACAAATGGATTCTAAATTTGTGTGGAAATGCAAGAGACCTAGAATAACCAAAACCAAAATATCAAACCCATTGCCATCAAATTGATTCCGACTCATAGTGAGCCTATAGGACAGAGTAGAACTGCCCCATAGGGTTTCCAAGGAGGGCAGCTGGTGGATTCGAACTGACTACATTTTGTTTAGCAGCTGAGCTCTTAACCGTTGGGCCACTAGGGCTACAGAATAACTGAAGGAATTTTTAAAAAGAAGAAAAAAGTTGGAGGGCTTATCCTATCTGATTTCAAGACTTTCTATAAAACTACATTATCAAGAAAGTTTGGTATTGGTTTAAAAAAAAAAAACTATGTATATCAATGGAACAGAACAGAGTCGAAAAATAGACTCACACGTATATGGTCAACTGATTGTTGACACAAATACCAGGGCAATCCAATGAGGAAAGGAAAGCTTTCAACAAGTGGTGCTGTATCAACCGGATAGCCATATGAAGAAAAAAAATTACCTTCTGTGCTCACCTCACATGCACAGAAACTAACATGAAATGGACTGTAGAATGACATGCAAAACTTAAAATTATAAGCATCCCTACCTCCTCGAGGTCCAGCTCTGTAACCGGGGCCATGGATCCCATGACATCTGGGACCCAAAAAGATGACCCCCCCAAACAAACAGCAAAACAGTGGGTTCTGCCAGGGCCCCCTGCTCCCCACACCCATACTGACCATATGGCTGCATTTTCTCTTTGAGCCCCCAAATCAAAAGGAAATCAACTGTTTGTGCTACGTTTGTCTGATCAGAGAAGACTTTGAACTTCACTCATGATGGGGGAGTTGATTGTTCCCTGAAAGGGGGGGGAGGGTCCAGACAGACGCTCATTCCAAGATGAGTAGGGTGGGGCCCATGCCGTGGCCAGCAGTTGGGGCATCCAAGGAGGGAGAGTTTCAGAAAAGCACCCTGACCCTTTCCCCATGAACCCCTCAGATTCTTGGGGGTAACCCAATGATGTAACAGGGCCTGGACTTGGGAGTCGGGGGAACTGGTTCAAATTCCGCCCCAGCATTGTGACTCTGGCCAGTCCCTAACACTTGAGCCCAGGTTGTTGTCTCTAAAATGAGTAGGGTAGGAGGCCCCCAGATCGGTTCTGAGGCTCAAGGAGCAAGGAGAAACACACAGTTGGTGCTCAGGGCTGTGGGCGCCTCCTGTCCTCTGACCCAGGGCCAGGAGGAAGCAGGTGGGCTGCTCTGCTCCCTCTCCATGGCCCATTCCACATTCCCCTCAGGAAAGCCTCAGTGGCCTCAAGCCAAGACCCCACTGTGGCTCCCCATTGGCAGGACCCAGCAGGAGAAAGTCCCTGGCTGTGGTCAGCATCCCCCACCCACATGGAGAGCTCTGGGACTGCATGGATGGCACCACCAGCCAGCCCTGTCCTTTGAGTGGGTGAACTCAGGGCCACTGGAGTGCCTGCATGAGCCCTAGGGAAGCTCTTGGTTCTGGGTGTTTGGGGCTCTCTCCAGAGGTCTGTACACTGCCTTCCTTCTCTAACTTTTTCCAGCTCTTCGAGCACCAGCTTCAAAACACACTTGCCTTCCCTCATGCTGAGAAGCAGGTGGTCTGAATTGCTCTTTGTCTAAAGGAAACGACCATGGCTTCCAGTGGTCCCCAAAGCAGGGCAGGGCCCAGGCAGGAGCTTAGGCCTGTGATGGCGAGCCAGGCAGCCACCCATAGACCCAAGTTCATCCAAGACACACTGAGAACCAGCACTGTTCAGATCCATTGCCACTATTGGCTATGGCTGCACAGCAAAGTCCCCCAAAACTGACCAGCTTTCAACAACCGTTTTATTATTTTTCACGATCATGTGGGTCAGGAACTCCTTCAAGGTCCAGCTGGACAATTCCGTGCCATGGGGTTCACTCAGCGGTGGTTAGTTGGCAGCTGGCCTGGTCTGGAGGTCTCTGATGGCCTCAATCACATGTCTGGTTCCTGGGTTCAGCTTGGACTGTCACCCAAATGGTAGATGGCATGGGTGTGGAGAGCAGGGCCTCTCCAGCATGGTGCTGTCAGGGTTGTTGGGCTTTTAACCTGACGGTTCAGGGCTCCCCAAAAGTTCCAAGAGGCCCAGGGGGCAGGGAGCTGTAAGGTTTCTTCTGATTTGCCTTGGAAGTTATATGGCATCATTTCCACTGTATTCTGCTTGGTTAAGCAAGTCACAAAGCCAGCCCAGATTCAAAGGAAGTAGACGCCATCTCTCAGTGGGAGAGGGATCATGTTGGAAAGTCTTTCTATTTCCTTGACTGGCTGTGCAGGAAGCCCGTGAGAAAGGTGTTTTATCACCGTTATCACCATCCTCACCATTCTCACATCATCCTCACCGTCACCACCGCCGTCACCACCGCCGTCATCATGACCATCACCACCACCATCATCATTGTTGTCATGGATTGAATTGTGTCCCCCAAAAATATGTGTCAACGTGGCTAGGCCATGATTCCCAGTATTGTGTGGTTGTCCACCATTTTGTGATCTGATGTGATTATCCTGTGTGTTGTAAACCCTAACCTCTATGATGTTAATGAGGCAGGATTAGAAGCAGTTATGTTAATGAGGCAGGACCCAGTTTATAGGATTAGGTTGTATCTTGAGTCAATCTCTTTTGAGATATAAAAGAAAGAATTGAGCAGAGAGGAGAGGGACCTCCTACCACCAAGAAAGAAGAGCCAGGAGTGAGCACAGGGTCCCTGAGCTGAGAAGCTCCTAGGCCAGGGGAAGGTTGATGACAAGAACCTTCCCCCAGAGCCAACAATGAGAGAAAACCTTCCCCTGGAGATAGCACCCTAAATTTGGACTTCTAGTCTACCAGACAGTGAGAGAATAAACTTCTCTTTGCTAAAGCCATCCTTTGGTGGTATTTCTGTTATAGCAGCACTAGATAACTAAGACGGTCATTGTCACCACCACCATCACCACCATCATCACTACCACCATCACCATCGTCATCACCACCATCAGCATCAGAATCATCACCACCACCATCATCACCATCAGGGTAACCACCTTCAGTGTAGAGAAGACCAACCCTGTGCTTGCATCTCTCTGAGGTAGGTGCTGAACACTGCTATGGAGCAAATGAAGACACTGAGGCGCTTTCCCAGGTGGGCTCTGAGAGAAGCATCAGGCCCAAGGTGCAAGTCCAGCTCTGCCCCAACCCCTGTCCATGCTGTCCTGTTCGGCACCCGCTCCCCTAGTCTCCCCAGGGGCTCTTATCTAGGCTGCTCCACGGATCCTCACCGTAGCCTGTGAGGGGAGATTTGTTATCCCCAAGCCAGAGTTAGGGAAGTCGAGGCTCAGAGAGGGACACCTGAGTGTGACTGGAGGCCCACTCTCTTGCTCCTGGCATTCTCTCTGTTCTGCTGCAGCTGACTGAGCTTGGGAAGCTGCCGGGAAGGGGTATGCAGAGCAGACGTTGGCGGCGCTGTCTACACTAATCAAGTTTATTGGATAATTGCCACTTCATGGTGTTTGATGTTGACACAACCTTGAACTTGCCTGTCTACAAAAGCGTTTATCTGAGCCTTCTCCAGGAGGTTCCTCTGGCTGGTGAACAGAGCCTCTTGCCTTCCCAGGCGAGGGGCACCAGGGTCTCCTCTTCTAGCCAGGGGAACATGATGGAGGAGAGAGGCTAAATGACCGTCTGAGGTCAGGAAGCGACCCGAGGATGAGGTGACAAGAGACCCCCGTCTGCTCCTGCCGCCGGCTCTGACATGTGTGATTTCATCCCTTTTCCACCCTCAGGAGGGAAAAATCAATGTTTGCTAAATGAAAAGGAAAAGGATCGGCAGGAGGAAAATGTATTTTCAGCTTGTAGTAGGGTGGTATTGACAGGGACGAAGCCAGAAGAAACACAGCGAGGCCCATCTGGCTGTGGGGCTGGGCTGACCTTGGGGACAGGATCTTGGTGGCCGGCCATCAGGGAGAGTGGGAGACAGCGAAGAGGGAATACAGACCGGGCCCGAAAGACACCCGTCTGCCAAAACCAGGGTGGCTGGCAGCCTCTGAATGAGCTCAAAGCCCAGGTGTAAGCTGGGCGCCTCGGCGCGGGCAAAGAGGAGGGCCAGGGAGGCTGCACTGTGCATAGGAAAGAAAGAAGCAGGGCCTCCCGCAGAGCCCACACCCAGCTCCGGTCAGAGGACAGGACGGCCCCCCTTTCAGGTCCCCCAACAGCCGGCTGCACAAGGAGCCTGTCTGGGCGCCATGGATGGGACGGCTGGATTTCTCCACCCTCTACTCTGAAGTCTACTCATTCAGGAAAAAGCGACTGAACACCTGGCGTGCCAGGCGCCCCACCCCGCCTGGGGACACACAGTGACCAAGTGGCCACCTTGCTCTCGGGGTGATGGTTCATCATGACAGCAACAGATGATGAGGGTCCGTCAGGGCGGGGCGCTGGCTAGGAGTGGACTGCCTGGACTGGGGCTGTCCAGGCTGGGGGGTCAAGGGGGTCACCGAGGAAGGGGTGCAGCCTTAGGCTCAGCTGAAGGAGCTCCAGGAACGAACGCCCAGAGCCATGGGAGGGTCAAGGAAGGATGGGGGAGGGGCGGAGGAGGGAGGGGTGACGTGGGCTGGAGAGCCTGCCTCCCAAGCCTGGGATTCTCCACCAAGGGTTTGGGACAGACATATTTATGTCAGGGCAGGTCCAGGTTTGAGGGCCCTGAAGCATGTACAAGGAGCCCTGGTGGCACAGTGGTTAAAGTGCTTGGCTGCTAACTGAAAAGTCGGCAGTTTGAACCTACCAGCTACTCTGTGGGAGAAAGATAAGGCAGGCTACAGCCTTGGAAACCCTATAGGTCAGTTCTACTCTGTCCTATAGGGTCGCTATGAGTCAGAATCAACTCAACAGCAACAGGTTTGTTTTTGATTTGGAACCATAGTCAGAAGCCCTGGTGGTACAGTGGTTAAGAGCTCAGTTGTTAACCAGAGGGTCGGAGGTTTGAACCCACCAGCAGCTCTACAGGAGAAAAGACCTGGTGGTCTGCTCCCATAAAGATTAAAAAAAAAAAAAACCAAAACGTTGCAGTTCTACTGTGTCCTGTAGGGTTGATATGAGTCAGATGCCAGCTAACAACAATAACAGCTCTGTTTTTTCACTTGAAGTTATATCATGGACATTTCCTGTCTCATTAAATACTCTTGAAATATCACTTATAGTGGGTGCACTGGAGTCCAGCAGACAATTTGTAGGAATTAAACATCTCTGATGAACGTCCTCATCTACACATCTTCGGGCGTCTTTGGTTTTTTTACTTAGAATGCCCTCTTTGAAGTGGGCTTACTGAGTCTGACGTATGTACACTGTTAAGCATGACACCTGTTGTCAAGGTGAGGGCTGGTACAGCTGCATCAGGATGGCCTGGGGACTCAGAAAAGGACTGGCCACCCCCTTCCACAGCATTCTCAAGAGCTTTTTTTTTTTTTTTTTGGTGTCTTTTTGTGGTTCAATTTACATCTCTCACTACTGGGTGTTTGAACTGTTTTTTGTGTTCCCACAGTCCACTATACTGGTCATCTCTCAGTGTCACCTTGCAGAAAGACATAATTTACAAGAAGAGCACTGTCAGCTGGTCACTTGTCCTTTGCCCCTTTTTCCCCTCAGGTGCATATCCATTGGGGTGCTCAACATTTGGGTGATTTGAGGAGTATTTACAAACGAGATTCTTACGAAGTTGTGGGCAGGGTGTGGGGAAACCGAAAGGGGCCAGGCAGTACCCAGGACGAGAAGCAAGGGGCTGTCACCATCCTAAGAGTGAAGGGACAAGAAGAGAGCACTGGGCGTGGGGACACCTGGAAGACGCTGTGATGTGGCCAGCCAAGGTGACCTTGCAGAGAAGGGCTGGAGAAACAATGCTCTGACCGTGCCTAACTTCTGCCCGCTGAAGCTACAGAGCAGGGGGCTGTCCACTCCACCCATCAGGACAGCCTCTCAGGGCCAAAGACACGTGACACGTGGTGGCAAGGGAGAGGGGTCTGGAGGGGCAGTACCCGCAGCACAGCCAGCACGTTCTTCCTGGTCTGTAAACGGTCTTGATCATCATGGAGCCAATTCTCCTTGGGCACTAGGGGTGCAGCCAGCTCTGCTCTTCGTTGAGCTGCATGCCCGAAGCACATGCCTGTGGGGGGATGCTTTTGTTATTGGGACTAAGGTTTGATGATCATCCTGCCTGCTGAAGACACAGTATTAGGCAGGTTTAAAAATAGTGCCTAGGGCAGGTAGATGCTCCCTCGGCTTGGTGCAGCATGGGTAATCACAGGGAATTACCGTCAATTTATTTGGAAGCACTAAAAACAGCAATATCAAAGGGTTGAAGTGGCACCACTCTCCAACTCCAGAAAGATTTTTATTTTAACTGTAAACTTCATGAGTTCGTGTTGATGGTAGGAAGACCCCAAGATGGTGCCCAATGATCCCCACTTCCTGGTGTTCCCATCCTTGTGTGGTCCCCTTCCACGCTGAAGACAGTTGACCTTGGTAACCGATAGAATATTGGGGAAATGATGGTATGTGACTTCTGAGGCTAGGTCATGAAAGACACTGGTTTCCACCTTGCTCTCTCTTGGATCACACACTCTAAGGAAAGCCAGCCACCATGTTGTAAGGATACTCAAGCAGCCCTATGGAGAGGTTCACACGGGTGGGAACAGAGGCCTCCTGCCAACAGCCAGCACCAACTTGCCAGAGATGTGTGTGAGCTCCTTGGAACTGGATCTTCAGTTCCACTAAGCCTTCATATGACTGTCCCAGCTGACGTCTTGACTTCTACCTCTTGAGTAACTACTAGCCAGACCTGCCCAGCTAAGCTGCTCCCAAATTCCTGACCCTCGAAAACTGTAGAAGATAATAAACAGTTATTGTTGTTTTAAACTGCTAAGCATTGGGGGTAATTCCCTATACAGTAACAGATAACTAATACAATACTCGGCTGCAAACCTGTGGGACAGTAAATCAAGGGTTGGTGTATGTTATTGATTCAATTGTGTCCCCCAAAAAGATATGTTGAAGTCGTAACCCCTGGACCTATGAACTTGACCTTGTTTGGACGTAGGGTCTTTGCAGATGTTATCAGTTCAGTAAACATGAGGTCACACTGGAGTGGGGTGGGTCCTGATCCAATATGAGTGATACCCTTACTACTAGGGGAGACAAGGCACAGAGATGAATAGACAGAGGGAATGTGGCCATGTGAAGATGGAGGCAGAAATGGAGTAATGCGATAAGCCAATGAACACCTGGGGCCACCAGAAGCCAGGAGAGACCAGAAAGTATCTTCCCCCTAGAACCTTTGGACAGGGCATGACCTTGTGAACACCCTGAATTCAGACACGTAGCCTGCAGAATTGTGAGAGAATAAATATCTGTACTTACAGGGCACCCATTTTGTGGTACTTTGATATGACAAATTCCAGGTCTCTGGGTGAACCCATTAGGAGTACCCATCAACATAGGAACTGCCTGGGCGTCATTCACGCCACCATCTTTGGGAAGACAGCTCTGGACTGAAGGCTGGGAGTTCAGAGTTCACTGGACCTCAGTCTCTCCATCTACAAAATGAAGGTTTGGGCTAAGAAGGGCTGTCCCAGCCCTAATCTGTGATTCCAGGGTCACTACGGACATCTGGTATCCCACTCCTGCCACCTGCCTCCCTTCCAGAAGCTGAGCCAGGATAGCACCTGAGCCCCGATTCCGAAAGCACCAGGAGGGAGCTCCACCTGGCTGTTTATGGAATCAGAGAACAGAGTATCACCCCTGGCTGGCCAGCATCTCCACCTTACAGCTTTTTATTCTTTGGCTGACCTCAGTATCCCTGGGGAGAGCTCCCCAGCCTGCATGAGGTTCCTACAGAGGAGAGTGTTTGTCCAGATTGTGCTGAGGTTCCAGGATGGCACCAGCCCTTTGGACACCAGCGAAGTCCTCCAGGCAGGCCTGTTGGGCCTGAGTATAGACAAACCTGGCCCTGGCTGGATTATGTGTCCCAGGGTCTCTGTCTTCACAAATGAGCTCGTAGTTTAAAATTACACCCAGTCGAGCCACACTCTTGTAAACCAAGGAGGAAATTACTGTTTTAACGAGCTGCAGGGTCTGAAAGTAGTGTGAGCTTCAAAGAATAGAGCAGAGATCCCAACTTGCTCTCAAATCCTGTGGTTTCACGAAATCGCTCTGGAGTTTTAAGCATTTGGAAGGAAAAGCAGGAGTACTTTCAAGCTTGAAAGGTAAATCCTCAAAACATATGAGTTAATCAAGTTTGTGTCTGAGGGTGGGACTTGTCCTTTGCACATTATGTATGGGGGCAGCGTTTTAATTTCCATGAGTCTATTGCATTGATGATCAGTAAAGACAATAAAGATCTATACTAAAACCAACACTGTGCAGTCTGTCTTTTTCTGGAAAAGCCTCACGACTAGAAGGCAGTTGACAGAGCTGTGTGTCCTGACAAGGTGGCAGGGACCCCAGGAGGAGACACCATCCAGAGCAGAGTCCTGTTGTCAGGGCAACATCAATCCCTCCATTTACATTTTGATTAACTTCCATTCGTGACTTGACCCCAGGAGGAAAAGTATGCCCTCCGGATTTTCCAAAGCACTTTCTTTATCCAGGACCAGACACCTGAGCCCCTAGTTCTGGTCCCCACTTTCCCAACACTCAAAGACACAAGCAGGTGCTTAAGGCTCCCTGGGCCTCAGTTTCCCCATGAGAGGTGGGTCATATGACACCACCCAAGACTCCCAGGGTCAGGGACAGAGGGCCACTGCTAAGACAAAGCTTGCCCTGACATCGCCACTCGTGACTGCTGGCGCTGCCCAGGCCTGGGAGGCGGGAGCTCCTCCCTGCCCTTGCCCGCTGCAGGCTCTCAGGGAGTCAGGCTGCTGGGAGTGGGGTGAGCCTCTGCCTGTTACCAGCTGTGCGACCTTGACCCGGCTGTTGAACTGCCGCTCCTCAGTTTCCGTATCTGTAAAATGGGGATAACAGAGCCCACCTATGTCACAGGACTGCAGAAGGAATCATTGAGATGGAGCCTGAGAAGCCCTGGTTGGAGGCTGGCTGCTGTTCACACAGAAGTGAGAAGGGGACAGTGAGTGGGGAAAGCAAGGGATGAACAATGCTGAACTGAGGGGCAAATAAGTGATCAAATAGAGAACAGCACAGGTGAACCTCGAAAACATTGTGCATGGTGAAATAAGTCAGATGCAAAAGGACAAATTCTGTATGATACCACTTATATGAAATCTCGGAGAGACCAAAGCTCATTAGTAGTTACAAGCACGGGGCCCTGGTGGCATGGTGGTTAAGAGCTTGGCTGCTAACCAAAAGGTCGGCAGTTCGAATCCACCAGCCGCTCCTTGGAAACCCTATGGTGCAGCTCTACTCTGTCCTATAGGGCCGCTATGAGTCAGAATCAACTTGAGGGCAATGGATTTTTTTTAGAGGTGGGAGGGAGGGGGTGGGGGAGTCATTGCTTAGGAGACTCTGAGTTTCTGCTAATGGTGGTGGAATAATTTGGAGTTAGGTTTGGGGTTGAGGGTGCCGCCCTGGGGGAGGCTGCAGACCCCGTTCCACGAGAGACTCCAGGAGGCCCAGCCGGGTGACCGGGGCAGAGCGGGGCAGGGCTGGACCTGCACCCACCTCCAGCGCTCAGCACGCTCCTCCTGGAGGCCCTGCCCAGCTGGCGTCTCCGAGGGTAGGGGGGCAGGGGTGCACCCTCCCAGTGCTTGGTGCTCAACAGTCTTGGTCTGAGCCTGCTAAAGCACGTTCTAAAAGGAAGAAAACGGTGGGACAGGGGTGAAGGGGGAGAAAAATGATGCATCCGGAGCCTTTGTTCACCTTTTCCCCCAAGACCTCAGGGAGGGAGGATAATAGGGGCCTGGGGAGCCGATTGTTCTTGGAGGGGATGTGGAGGCTCGATGGGCATTTGGTGGGAAGAAAGCATACCAATGGGTCACATCTGTCCCCACTCGGCGCCTCCTCCACCACTCTGCCCCCTCAAACCTCACAGCTGCCCTGGCACCCATGCAACATGGCTTCGGACGCCAATCCAAGCTTCCCCCAGACGCAGGTCTGGGGCCAGGGCAGATGAGGCCCAGGGCTGCATCCCAAGCAAGAGACGGGTGGCTGGTAAAAGCGTCCAACTGGTTCACAAGGAAGGACTTTGGAATGGTCCTGTCCCAGCATTTGGCTCCCAGGAGCACCTACAGGTGATACCCCCCCATGGCATGTCTGCCCCAGAGATGGGACCCTGGACCGCCAGCCTGCAGCCAGGGAGGGGGCAGCCACAGAGCAGACACCACGATGCATGAGGAACCAGGGCACCCGCCACAGCAGGGGAAGCTACACGGGGTGTTAGGAAGCCAAACCCCAGAGCAGCCTCCGACACCCTCCACAGGTACTCACTGCAAGCAAGGCCGGGGAAGCCCTTCAGAAGCAGGGTCTCCTATGATGCCGGGAACCATTCTCGGGCCATGTCTTCGTCATCTGGTGCTGCTGTAACAGAAATTCCACACGTGGATGGCTTTAACAAAGAGAAGTGTATTCTCTCACAGTCTAGTAGGCTACAAGTCCAAATTCAGGGCGTCAGCTCCAGGGGAAGGCTCTCTCTGTCGGCTCTGGAGGAAGGTCCTTGTCATCAATCTTCCTTTGTTCTGGAAGCTTCTCTGCACAGGAACCTCAGGTCCAAAGGACGCGCTCTGCTCCTGGCACTGCTTTCTTGGTGGTATGAGGTCCCACTGTGTCTCTGCTCACTTCTCTCCTTTATATCTCAAAAGAATAGGCTTAAAACACAATTTAATCTGGTAGACCTCATCAGTGTAACTGCCACTAATCCACTTATTATGTCATAGTGATAGCATTTATAACACACAGGGAAATCACATCAGATGACAAAATGGTACACAATCATACAATACTGGGAATCATGACCTAACCAAGCTGACAGATATTTTCGGGGGACAAAATTCAGTCCACGACAGGCCGGGACCCCAGAGCTCCAGCTCATCCTCCAAAGCCCTGACTGCCCCTCCCCACCACCACCCCAGCTGCTCAGCCCAGAAACAGAAAGTAGAGACCCCCGGCCACCACCTGCCCCACAGGCCACTGGGCTCAGAGCTCAGAGGAGTAGAGGCTGTGCCCTGCAGAATTGGCAGGGAGGGCTCAGGCACAGGGCAGTCACTTCTGGAGAAGACCCTGCTGGAAGCAATACCCCAAGACAGTGTGTACAGTAGGGCAGGTGCCCAGCTGTCAGGTAGAGGAAAAGGTCCCTCTGGCCCAGTTGTGAAGCACGTCCAGACGGGCGAGCACCTGTACCTCAGGGGCCAGAGGCCAAGGGGCCAGTGGTGAGCGGGTGCTAAGATTCTGTCCCGAGGTCCCTTCTCTGGTGGCCTGATGGTTCTCCATCTCCAGGCCTGAGGCGGAGGACTCGAAGGTGCCAGGCTTGTGCCAGGGCCCCCTGGCCTGTAGTCCGGCCACACGTGTGGGAGGCGCTGCTGGTCACTCACGTGGCAGAGGCACAGCTGGCCGCTGAGGCAGGGGCAAAGCACATATTTCACTGGCTGATCCCGAGCCAGGGCCTCTTGGCCCAGATATTAAGCCTTCGTGCTGAAATGTGTTTATCTTCCATGAGAGTGTCTTAAGGTTGTTACCCATAATTCAGCCCAATTAGCAAGCTGCTTCCAGCCCACACGCCCTGGAAGACATGGTCTCAAAGATTTGAGGCCAGGCCTGCAAAGAGAGGGCTCGCTCGGGACAGAGAGGGGAGGCTCAGTGCCAGCCTTTAGCTCCTCATGCGTGACCTGGTGGAGCCCTCTTCACTCGGATGCTGTGACGTGCCTCTCAGGTAGACGTGACACCTTGCAGGGCCCGCCTCACAGAGCAGGGGGAGGGGTGCAGGGTGACAGCCCATTGTGTTGGGGACAGTGAAGATTCAGAGCTGGGCCCTGGCTCACCTGGGGCGTCAGAGGCTTCTCAGGGGAGGTGCCACTTGCATGGAGACCGAAAGATGGGTAAGGCTAGTCAGGGGAACAGGGAGGGTGTAGGCAGGGGGAGCAGCCTGTGCTGAGTCTTGGAGAGGGTGAGGCCCGTCGTGAACAGCAGTTGGCTGGGTCTGGCTGGTGGGTAGAGTCGGGCGGACACAGAGGGTGCAGGACACGGTAGAGCTGGATTTGTCCGAGGGCACTATGTAGCCATGGACGAGCTTGGAGGAGAGTCATGGTCTGATGTGAACTTCTGGAAGATGCTCTGGAGGCCAGGTGGAGCTGTAGGGGCAGCTGTGGAGGCGGGAGGCCTGGAGGAGCTGTGGGGACTCGCTCAGTGGCAGGACGCTGCCCCTGATACGGGACAAGCCTCTCGTTCCCGTGGTGGGCAGGCCAGTTCCTGACTGACACCCTGTGTGGGTCAGGGCACACTCTCGGCGATCTGCTCAGGGCATGCCGTGAGGTCATGTCTTCCTGGACACTGGGCTGGTGGCCTGCCGGGCTTCCACAGAGCAGTCTGGACAGCAGGGACACAAAGCCTCTCCCGAAGGCCCCATAGCTTCCTTGTGAGAAAATCACTCCTGTGGTGGCAGAGGGGCAGGGGCGCAGCTGGTATGCGTTGCAGGGTCAGTGCTAGGGGGAAGGGGCACCAGAAGGGGAGCGGGTTTTGTTTCACGGGGAGGGAGACCTAGCGGATCGCATTACAGGGCTCCACCGAGGGCAGCAGACCAGACCCAAGTGGCTTTGCACCCAGCATCATCTTCCCGTGGCATCTGGAGGTTGGCTGCTGGAAGCCAGGGGTGGCAGGTAGGGCGAGGCCGTGCAGGAAGCCAGGCACAGACAATAGTGTCAGAGGCTCCTTCCTGGGGGGCAGACGAGGCCTCGTTAGCCCTGTGGGTTTCAGGTCACTCTGGGAACCAGCTGAGTTTCCACCGTCATTCTAAAGACTCCCCCTACTAAACTGTGCTCTTAAAACAAGAAGTGTTGTAACCGTGGAAAAGAGGGCAAGGTGGGCGGCCACTGTGCTGTCATCATTCTGGAGCCAGGCCGCGTGTAGGTGACAAGCCCTGGAGGAGGTTGGCTGGGCGCCATGTTGGAAAGGTGCCGTATTGGAAAGGCACTGTTCTAGGTTCCTGCTGGCTGTCCTCGGGAGAGAAGATCCTCCCACGCCTGGCTGCCAAGCCAAGGCCAAGGGGTCCCCAACCTGGCCTAGCCCTCCTTACCAGCATGACCAGGAAGTGCTTCCGCAGGGCGCTGTCCTCCTGCCCGCATCTCTGCTTGCATCATGGGTGCTAGTCACGTTGCTGTTGTTAGTTACCGCTGAGTTAGTGCCGACTCACGGTGGCCCACACACAACAGAACAAAACACTGCCCTGCCCTGCGCCATCTTCCCATCATTGGTATCCTCACATCCATTGTTGCAACCACTGTGGATTCAGAGGGCCTTCCAACCTAGGGGACTCTTCTTTCAGCGCTATACCCAACGATAGTCTGTTGTGATCGATGGGCTTTTCATTGGCTAATTTTCTGAAGTAGATCACCAGGCCTTTCTTACTAGTCTGTCTTAGTCTAGAACCTCTGCTGAAACCTGTCCACCAGAGGTGACCCTGCTGGTATTTGAAATACTAGAGGCATAGCTTCCAGAGTCACAGAAACACACCAGCCCCCATAGTATGACGGACTGACAGACGAGTGGTGGGCTGTTTCATGTAAAGAAGGAAAAAAATCTCTGGTCCCTAAGGCGGACTGGCTCAGCAGTCAAGCTCTGGGTCAGTGTATGGGAGGTGGGGGCTCAGTGATCTGAGGCCCCTCTGCCTCCCCACACCCAGGGCCTAGCCCCAGCAACTTTGTTCCATGGTGCCCTGGAGCTCCAAGGTGGGGGTGCCCTGGGGACTGCCGTTGGGAAAGAAGAGCTGGGCACAAGGGCAAGTCCCTGCCCTGTGCCCCACGGGGACCAGAGGACACCTCCCTCTGTTGCTCCTTCTGTCGGCCTCTGCGCAGACTTGTTGGAGACTCACATCCACAGCTTCCACAGTGACCCAGGCGCCTCACCTGACAGCTGGGCACACTGAGGCTCGGGGACGACACAGCTCACTGCCCAAAAGGTGTAGAAGCCAGGCCTCTCCACCCACGCCGCCCACCTCCCCCTAGTGGGGTGGGAACCTTCGTCCAATCCTCAAGGATCAGGTGTCTGTGAAAAGTATCCCCAGAGAATCATCCGGAAGCTCCATTTCCAGTCCCGGCTAGGGTTCCAGAGATTGCCCTGAGCTCATTACTAACTCGCATATTGTATAAACTGCCTTCACCTCTCACCTTTGCTGTGCTGTGGGGGGTCATGAGACCTCACCGTCCACTCAGCCAGTATTTACTGGCATCCTTCACAGCATGGAGATCGGGCTGGGGGACAAAGACCACAGACGGACACAGCCCCTGCCTTCTAGGAGTTTATGGTCTGGGGCCAGACAGCCTTCTGTCGTGTCGCCCGTAATGAGTCTATTGCCGTTGTGACCAAGGTGGCAAAACGCCACACGAGGGGAGGTCAGCCGTGGCCTCCTGCCCAGCTCGGACACCCAACCTGGCCCTCCATGGACACAGCTGCTTTTCGTAGGCTGGGAAGGGCTGGGAGCAGCCCATCAGACCAGGCAGAGGGTCCGAGGGGGGCGGCCTCACCCTTTGGTCAGCCTGAGTCAGCTCACTGGAGGGAGCAAACGCCTGGAATTCAGGGGTGACTCCATTGGACCCCACACCTGAGCCGGCCTCGTCACTCTGTGATGGTGCTGACCGGCCCAGCCACCTCAGGCAGCCCTGAGCGGCACCCATTGAGCACACACAAGTTGGCATGGCGTCCCTCATTTCCTCTGGGTCCCTGGGAGGGCAGACTGCTGGGCTTTTAGACACGGAAATGCTCCCTCTCCTTCCACTTGCTGTCACTTGTATTTCTCTCGCAGAAATAGAAATGTGGAGATGAGGTGGCGTGCTTCAGCCGCGGGGTGCGCTTAGTGTGCCAGAACGAACATGCCCGCATCCAGTCTGGGTTTGGGGGGCTGGTGGCACGGGGGAGGGGGTGGGGTCTGAGCTGCAGGTTCTGAATGGACTTGCAGACAGGACCCACCCAGGGACAATGATGGAATGGAGAACAGCCCCACGGACAAGGCCAGCGCCTCCCTGAGCAGCCCCCGTGGCCTGCCAGATTGGGGTTCCCAGTGGCTCCTTCCCATGGCAGCCGAGCCCCTAGGACCTGCCCCAGCCCAGCCCTCAACCCCATCTCTAGCCATGCCTGTGAGTGTCCTGGCCTCCTTGCTTCCCTTCTGTGGGGGTGTCCATGACTTCGTGCCTGCATAAACCCCATTCACCCTTCAAACCCAGCCGCAGACTCTGGAGCCACCTCCTCCAGAAGCCTTCCCCCACCACCAGTCCCTCCTCTGCCATGGTCTCCTGGTGGCTTCCCA
Organism: Dugong dugon; assembly: GCA_030035585.1. NCBI lineage: Eukaryota > Metazoa > Chordata > Mammalia > Sirenia > Dugongidae > Dugong > Dugong dugon. Next base: position 3,739,452 of record CM057471.1, read on the forward strand.
TGTGTATACCTGCAATTGTTTATTTCAGATGGATGCATCTCAACGTTATCACAAAATCCTTACCCCAACGTGGACGGGCAGATCAATTTGTTCCTGACAGACGTGCAAGTGCACACCCACTCACACGCTCAAGAATCCGGCGCACACAAGTGTTGTGGCCCGGGGGCTGAAGGTGAGGGGTGCAGCTCAGGGAGAGGCCAGACTAGGGGCCAGAAGTCCTGGCCCCCTCCTGCCCAGCCCTGTGTCCAGCTGCTCCCTGGCCTGGGGCTGTTCCCTGGCCTGGCACACAGTGGGTACTTCGTGAGTGGGGGTGGTGACAACAGTGGTGACCACAGAGGAGGCCCCTGAGAGGATGAGACTGTCTGTTGAGATGTGACAGAGGGGTCAGAGCATGGTCTGAGCCTAGGGAACCACTGCCCTGGCCCCAGGAGCTCCATGGAGACAGGGGCCAGTGGGGTCTGCCAGGGTGGACAGTGGGGGACAGCACCTGCTGAAGATGAGGGCCTGGTTCGAGCAGGAACGTGGTGAGAAACACTCATGCATATCTTTCATTCGGCCGTATTCACTGGACACCCTGTGGCTGGGCCCAGAGCCGGGCACTGGGACCCACAGTGGGCAACACAGCCACGTCCCCTCCCTAGGGTACCTGCTCTGAGTAGGTGAGAGGGATGGGGTCTCCATGTGACCAGGGCAGGTTCTGGAGTGGGTAGTGGGGTGCGGGCACCCCAAAGGCTGAGGCTTACCTTCTCAGAATCTCGTGAGAGGCCACCCGGCCCGTGGCCACAGGTTTGGGCACCAGGGCCCCGCCCTTGCCCGCCTCCCCCAGACTCCCTTCACGCCCACATTTGAGGTGAGATGAGGATTTTCCTCGTGGGGAGGAGCAGCCCCTCTGAGAACTGGTCTGGGCAGCGGGCCTCAGGGCCAGAGAGGGCACCTCAGACCCCCCCTCAAATCTGCCGGGTGTCCTTGAGACCCACAGGATAGGTCTTGCAGGGAGAGGCAGGAAGGCATGGTGTGAGTGGTTTGCCGGCGCCCACTTGGGCCCACTCTGCTTGCTTGGAGCCCCACATCGTGGAGAAAGGAGGGACTTATCTGAGAAGGTGACCACAGGACAAAGGCACCTACGCTAGCTGCAGGCCTACTGTGCACCAGGCCCCGAAGGTGGGAACCTGAGGGTCAGAGCCAGGAGGGGCTCCCGAAGCCCCCTGCTCACTCTCTCCTGCAGGCAGGGGCATCTGGAGGGACCATTTGGGCCCCAGCAGTCTCCACCACGCCCCACAACGCCTTGGCCGCCGATGCCTCTCACCAGGCTTCAAAGTCAGGGTAGGGAAACTGAGGCACGGAGAAGTGAAGCAACTTGACAAATCCCCCACCCACCCTCCACCCCTGCCCGGCTGACACCAGTGGAGGGATTTAACCCCAAGTCCCTGTTTCTGGCTGGCAGCTCGCTGCCCCCTCTCTTCAGAGGGGTCTCTGGTCTCTCAGGGGAGGGTCTGTGGGTGCCAGCTCCCGCCTCTGCGTGTGGTGGGGCTGGCTGGGAGGAGCTTCCAGGACAGCCTCTGCCCAGACTGAGAGCCCTGTGTGGCGGGATGAATTTAGCAGCTGGAAGTGGGAGGGTAAACACGCGGTGCAGGCTCTGGCAAGGCTCCCCTTACCTCTCAGGGAAGGCAGCCACAGGGCTTCTCTGCCCAGCCCTCCAAAAGCGGTGGGCACAGATGTGAACAGAATCGGGTGCACTGGGGCTGGGGGCCAGGGAGTGCTGGCAGCCCATGTGACCCCCGCGCCCAGCATCCCCATTCCCACCTGCTGGTGGGACCCCATGGAGTCCCCGCGGATCCCCGAGACCAGCCCCAGGGTCTGCGCAGCTGCCTTACCGGAGCACAGCGGGCAGCAATTCAGCAGGAAGCAGCGATCCCCAGGGGCCACACGGAGACCCAGGTCCCCTGCCTGCACATATGAGCCCCCATGGGAGCACAGTGTACACAAGCACAGAAGTGTGCACACACACCACCCGGACAAACACGCAGGCATACTCCAGGGCTTGAATGGTCACCTTCCAGCAAACACGTGTGCGTAAGCCTGTTGTTGTTGTGTGCCGTTCAGTCAATCCCACCTCATAGTGACCCTGTGTGACAGAACAAAACTGCCCCATAGGGTTTCCTAGGCTGTAATCTTTACTGGAGCAGATTGCCAGGTCTTTTCTCCCGTGGAGCTGCTGGTGGGTTTGAGCCACTGACCTTTCAGTTCGCAGCTGAGCACTTAACCATTGTACCACCAGGGCTCCTTTGAACAGCTTTAGTAGGCATGATACTGCTAATTGGAAACAAGATTTAAAATAAGTTTATAATCTGTATTTTCTTGATGTCTTTAAGACTTAAATGATTATTTTTCTCCTAATAGAACTCCAAGGTCATCCAATGAAAATTATTATCATTATGAAATATTAAAATTATTATTATTATGAAAATGTTATTTTCATTGGATGATCTTTGAGCTCTTGGGGCATAAACGTATAGGGGTGCACACATGGGAACACAGGTCCACCCAGTAATAGAGGTGCTCACAAACGGGTGCATGCATGCACGCAACAGGTCTGAGCAGCCACACGTCTCCACCAGCCCCTCAGGGGCCGCGCGAGCGCGACACCGTGCACTCAGGACACAGCCTGTGAGTGTCCAGTTCACCCTTGTAGCAAGCAGGTGAGCTGGGCTCTGAGGCTTCACGGCTCTTGGTGTGAGGACTAGGCTTGCTGGGGGAAGTAAATGAGAGACCCGGGGCTCCCACCAGAGTCGGTGCCCCCAGCCACCTTGGTGCCATAGTCCACACGCAGACACTTAAACTTCCATGTACAGATGACGAACAGATGTGTTCCACAGCATGGACGTTCACAGACACCAGGGCACACAAGCACACATGTGCATAGGATTGAATGCACCCTGTCCTGTGCACACCCACAGCTGCAGGGCACAGGGGCTGCTCACACAGGCATGTACACCCACAAACTCACACACGTGTGCCCCATCCGTGGTGACATTGGAGCAGAATCGCACATCTTCCCTCCACCACTCCCCCTACCTTGGCCATCCAGCTCCTGCCGGGAAATGGGTGAAGACAGAGACCGCCTTGTCCCCTCCCATCCGTCCCCAAGCAATGGCATCATTCTGGCACTCGCTGACGGATGGTTCCGCACGACGACTCAGCGCCATCAGCCAGTCTATGAAACTGTGCTCACTCTACCGAGGGTGACCCCACCTCTTCCATCACAGGACAAGCTTGGGCAGCCCCTTGGCAGCCTGTGGAGGCGACGAAGGGTGGGGGACTGCCTGGCGCTGGGGGTCTCCAGCCTAGGGCCCTGGGCAGCCTCCCGGTAATGATACCCCACAAGCCCCAGACGCTCTAATGGGGGGCAAGGGAGCCCCCGGAGCAACCCCACCCCAATGAGGGGCCCCAAGAGGGTCTGGAGAGTCCAGAGCAGGGCCTGGTAGGGGAACCGTATTCTCCAACCCAAATGTGCCCCTTTTGACCTTTATCCCATGACTTGCCTGGTGCAGTGGAAGTGCTTACAGTTGAATGGGGGACCAGCGTCCTACAAATGATGGCAGCAATAGCAGAGCTGTTTATGGGGCACCTGCATCGAGCCAGACCCCACCGGCAGGACAGCAGACATCGGGCCTGGCTCCCTGAGCTCCAGTCCCAGCTTGGCCACTTACGGCTGGGTCGCCTCGGGCAAGAGGCTCCTTCTCTCTGTGCCTCAGTTTCCACATTTGTAACAGGCTGTCTCATAGCGTCCTCATGAGGACTGACTCAGGTAGTATTTGTAAAACACTTGGAGTCGTGCCTGGTCAGGGGGAAGGTGCCACGCAGACTTGTCACATAGTCCTGGCCTGGGAGCTGACATTCTTCACCACCCTATTCTCCAGATGGAAAAATCGAGAACCTGGGTGGCCCAGGTCCTTGACGCTCACAGGGGAGAAAGCTGCGATCCAGACCCAGGCGGGATGGCCTCCAAAACGCACTCTGTTAATAGCTACACACCAGGACATGAATTTACCCTGCGGAAAAAGCAGTCTCAAGAACATAACCGGAACTCCAGAATACTGGACTTTCATTGGTTCCCTGGACATTTCTAAAATCAAACCATTCCAGAAAAATCCAGGCGTATGTTTGTCCTAAAAAAAGAGGGAATTCCCTCTTTGTTTAATTAGGGTTTTTTTATTGGAGCAAGACTTGGCTCTTGTCCCATCTGTGCTCCCCGGGGGTCCCAGCCACCCACGCCCCACCTCTCCAGGGCCAGTCCCATCCCCGGGGTGAACGGAATCATATGAGCCCGGCTCCCAGCCCAAAGGCAACAGCAAGAGGGGTCCCTGTGCCCACCCCTGCCCCCCAGATACGACCCCTTCCATCCCACACTGCTGGGTGGTTAGGGGAGGCCTGTACACCAGGGCGATGGGGACCCCCCTTTTGCAGCGTAGGGCCCCAGCACAGCCTCGCTCTCCTGGGGGTCTGGACAAGGCCAGCCAGCACTTCCTGGATCCGCTCGGGCAGGACTGGGCAGGTCCACCTGACCGACCAACCCGCCCCCGTTGTCTCCCCAAGGCCCTAGTGGCCCCTTTCTCTACCGGAAAAGCCCCCTTTGTGCCTCCCCCACCCACCCCGGGCAGAAGGTGAGGGAAGCAGCCCCTGGCTTCCTGGGGAGGGGTTGGGGAGGGCTCCACCTCATTAGTCCCCAGGGCTGCGCCCCTCCCCCGTGCGGCCTCGAGCCCAGGTGCGTGACTGTCACCAAGATAAAAGAGACGTAATTAAGTTTCAATCCACGGAGTGACTTGTTATCATAATGTAATCTTCTCCTGCGGCCCCTCGGTCTCACAGATCTGTCTCCATCATGCCTGCGGGTGGGCGTCCCGGGCGGCCAGTGTGCCAGGCCTCTCTGTCCCCCCGCCCAGCTGTTCGTGGAGTGGCAGGTGACGTCCACCCCGCCTGCCCCTGCCCAGCCACACACGCCCCTCCCCCAGCTCCAAGTCGCTGAGGGTGATAATGAAGTCATTTTTCTAAGGAATGTCCACCTGGAAGGCCCCTCCTCGGCCGCCAGCTAATCAAGGGAGGAAGGCAGGCTGCGGTGGGGGCACAGGAGAGGGCGGGAGGCAGCTGGCCCGCCATGGGCTGCCGCCTCGGGGTGATTTATGTGGGAGCTGCTGAGCCCTACCCTGCCCCGCTGGATGCAGCCGCCCGCCCTGCTGCTGTGGTCAGGGGAGAAAACCCAGAACAAACACGGCTCATGCAGCCCAGACGCCTTCTGGGTGGGCGGTGGGCGGTGGGCGGCCGGGGTGGTGGGCGGTGGGCAGCCTTTGCACAGGGCAGCACCGGCCTCTCCACCAGGGTCTCACAGACCTGAAAAGCCCCGGGGCACTGCCATATCACCAGACAACACAGGGACTTCAGCCTCACAGGCAGGACTCCAAACGTCCTGCAGCCTCTGCAGCCTCACCGAGGCCCTGTCCTCTGGCATGGGGAACCTCCCAGAAGTTCTGGACGTTTCCTTTACTCTCCTCCCTGTTCACTGTTCACACACTTGCTTATTCAGACACCTTTGTTCAGTTGGTCGGAGCTCAGAGCCTCGGTCGGGAGTCTGGAGACTGGCTCGGGCAGGGGGCTCAGCTCAGTGCCAGGGGTGGGGGACTCTGCTCACACTGCGGCCTCAGCTCAGTGCCTGAGGTCTGGGGACCCCGCTCACTCTGGGGCCTGGGCTCAGCGCCCGGGGTCGGGCAGGTTCCTTTCACACCAGGGCCTCTGCTTACCGCTGCACCACCTGGATCATTTGTCCTCTTGGGGCCTCGGTTTTCCCGTCTGTGACATGAACATTGTCATGAGGACGGACAGGGCCCTGCACCTACGTTCCCTGGGGTGGCACCCCACCCAGTGCTGAGAGAGGGCTCAGTATTGCTGTTATTACACGAAGAAAGGGCTGGGAAGGAAGAATACAGTCAGTCCCCAGGTTACGACCTCTGAGTTATGCACACCCTGTAGTTAGACTCAAACCACATAAAGCCTATTATATTAAGAATTCCAGATACATACCGTGGTTCATAATAACAAACTGGTGCTACTTTGCATTGTGCGTCAATAGGTCAGTTTCATGGGAAGCTTTGTGCTAGGCGCCCGGGCAGCCTGACCCCCGGCTCCCACTTCCCAGCCCTGCTCACCTCCAGACCCCTGGTCCGGCTTGCCCCCCATCCTCAGTCCTGGCCCCTGACCTTCGGCCCTGCCTGGTCCCCTCCCCTCTGCCCCATCCCTCCGTCCCACCAGCCCTCGGCCGGGGCCGACCCTTCTTCATCCCACAGCCCCGGGCCTCAGGCGGTGGCAGCTTCGGGCGTTCCGAGGGATCCTGCGATCAGGGTCTCTGCGGTGGGCCACCATCTTCCCTTCCCTTCCTTTCACCAAGCCAGAAAGGGACTGGGGGCAGAAGAGAAGGGACTGCTGCAGGTGCGGCGGGCCCCAAGGCGTGGGCCAGGCTGGGGGCCGGAGTGTTTCTTTAATGTTTTTTACACACAGAAAGGAACTCGGGATACTGTATAAGACAAACATCTGACTAACTGACTTCAGATATGAACTGTAGCTGACTGCTCCGACTTACATACAAACTCAACTTAAAGACAGACAGGAATGGAACCCGTCAGTAATCTGGGCAATGCCTGTAACCCAGAGGTAGCAGAGCTCCTGGGGGAGCGGCAGCCCCTTGGGCGGCATATTTACTGCTTTCTGCTTTTCTGTGGCTTCCACATTTGCTAAAATGGGTCTGTTGACTTTCAGGAGGAAAAATCCAGGGCGGTGTGTGGCCAGGAGCTTGGTGGGCCAAGGTGGCACGCAGGCAGCCACGGCGGGCAGGTAGGGATGGCCTGGGAGGACACCGTCCTGGGTGGCAGGCAGGCGGCGGCTCCAGTGCAGAGTGTGTCTTTGCCGGGGCTGCATCCTGCACCCCGCTGGTGCTGTCCACTCACTCGGGGCTGTCAGGGCGGAGGGTATCGGTACTGATAGCAGCACTCACACCATGCCAAGCACAGGGTTCAGCAGCGCACAGAGGGCAGAGTGCCCAGGGCACAGCTGCCCTACACCGCCTGGTGCAAACGACCACAGTAAAAGGGCCCACTCTGCACCATACAGTTCCCACCCCTCCCCAAAAGAGTCAGGCCTGTGACTCTGCATCCCACAGAGGAGGGACCCAAGCCTCCGAGAGGCTGAGTCACCACCCAAAACCACAGCTCCGAGGAGCAGAGCTGGGCTCAGACTCATGGGGATCGACTGCAGAGCCAGTCACCACCGCCTGGTGACTTCGTTTCAAATAATAGCTAACAACTGAGATGGCAGAGTCTGCCTCCTGTGCCAGCCGCAATCCACCCGTCCTGGCTGAGTCGCAGAGCTAGCCCTGGTCAATTGGCCATGTCTGCCATGGTACAGCACGGGCCTGGCTGATTAGTCTTGTCTGCATAAGAGCAGCAGGGGCCTGCTCAATTAGTCATGTCTGCCACAGACGCAACAGGGGTCATCTGCTCGTCTCATCGTGTCTGCTGCAGATGCAGCAGGAGCCTGGTGGTAGCGGGCCTGGATTTGCAGTGCCCAGTTCTACACATGAGATTTGGTCCCCTTAAGGCCAGGGTTGTGCAGGTCCTCCTGCTGACTTGACACAAAGGCTTGGGGTCTAGGCTTCCCTTGCCCCTTCTAGGCTCCGTGACCCATCCTACCACCCGTCAGCTGTCCGTTCAGCTGTCTGCCTGGCCGACCAGCTCTACCTGAGGTCTGTGTGGGACAAGGGCTGGAGGCAGAGGGAGGACCCAGCCGTGGTCCACCTCCAGGGTGCTGGCAGCACACACTTACCCTGGAGCGCTGGGGGAATCACAGGAAACACTGGACTCTGGGGGACCCACAAGAACCAAACGGGTCTGTGAGACGGGGGTGGGGCGGCACGGGCTAACGATGCCTTCTAGAGGCAGGGACAGCAGATGGAAAGCATGGCACACGTGGCAGTCGAAGGTGAAGTCATGCCTGTCAGGAGAGGGACCAAGGGACTGGAGTGGACACAGGACCCCAGCAGGGAAGGGGCCCTGGGGAAGGTGTTGGTCAAGAGCACCAGCCTCCAGTCAGGCAGACCTCGGTCACATCCAGCTCCTTCCTGCTACCTCTGTGCTGTTCTTGAACCTCTCGAGCCTCAGATTCTTCATCTGTGCAGTGGAGATGCTGGTTCTCGCTGCAATGGCTTACGCCGAGAGACCGTGTGCGTGCAAAGTGCTGGGCGTGCAGGGTACAGGGGAGAGCCTCGGCTCTGCACGAGTGGAAAGGGGACACGCTCTTCTGAAGGTGGCAGCCCTCGCCCCCAGCACAAGCTCAGCCCAGGCAACCACCAGCTTCTCCTCCGGGCTGTGCCGGTGGCTCCGAGGCTGCGTCAGAGAACATGTCAGGGAAGCGCCAGCACTCTGGCCAGAGGGAAATAACGTGATCTAGAGGGAAGACGCCGCTCGTGCCAAGATGGTTATAACCACGCCGTTCACCAGAGCAGAGAGCTGGAAGGCTCCCAGGTGCCCAGCAAGGGAGCAGGGAGCCAGGGGCAGGAGCCCAGCTGCGGGACCTCACCAGCACACGGCGCCTGGCAGGGATGACTGGGGTGGGAGGTGTCCGATCATGGCGTCCCGGCAGCCGTGGCACATGGGGGATGTTCGCTTGGGGTCTCCCACGTCCCAGTCCCCCTGGTTTTGCCCACGCCATCTCTGGCTCTGAAGGTGCCACCCTACAGCATAGGGCTGGGCATGAGCTTTGGGGTCCGACCACTGGGGACTGCACCCCAGCCTGCCGGCACGTGGTCCTCATGAGCCTGTGTCCTCACCTCCACGGGGTGGCCAGAGGTCTGACACTGAGCGGGAGTCCAGAGGGCCTGGTCTGCCGGCAGGCGAGCACACAGGGAGGACGGACGGGGCGATGGAGGGGCTCCTAGGGGCCCTGGAACCAGACTGCCTTGCATCCTCCTGGCTAGGCGCCCTGCTTTCCTGGAAACCGGCCCACCCTTCTCCGCTCCCCACACCCGCCCACCCACGAGCGCGTTGGACAACAGTTGCCCACAGACCTCTGGCACATTTCTCCAGGCCGGCGCCGGAGGGGCAGGGGCGGGCGAGTGGGAGGCTGCTGGGGAGGAGCCCAATACACCCAGCACAGCCCTGGGCCTGGGCACCACCAAGGGCCTGCCTGGCCAGCTGGCAGGGCTGCCAACGGGGAGAGTCGGGGCCTGTTGGGTGTGAGGAGCCTGGCACCACCCTGACGTCCAGGGCAAGAGCAATGTGATTTCCACCCTGCCTCCCTCACCGGGGTGCTGCCTGGGAGGCTTGGCCTTGAGGCCCACTGTGGAGGGGTGGGTGCCTTGGGAGGCCCTGGCAGAACCTCCAGGGAACTGGCCCAGAGCAATCCAGCCTCCAGTAAGCCTGGGCACACCCTGCCCCCAGGCACCAGGCACCTCCAAGGAAGGGGGGAGTGTGTTTGTCCTTGGAGAGAGATTTAGCCAAGACTCGGAGTTGCTCCAAGACTTGACGCCTTTCAAAGCCCTTTCTTGGCCAATGTTTCATTTGCTTCACACGCATTACCGTCATTTTGCAAATTTTACCAATAAAGAAACCAACTTGGTCTGGAGAGCCCTGACAGAGAGCAGGGCAGAGCCGGGATGTGAACCCAGTCCTCGATCTGCCCTTGTTCTCTTCTACCGAGCCTCAGTGCCACTGCCCTGAGGCTCCTAGGATCACACCCCCACAAGGGAGGACAGCTCCAGGCCTACACTTGGGGTGCCCATGCCCACCTGCCACCCTTCCCCTCATCCCCAGCCCTCCCGGCTCTTCTCCCCTCGCAGCCTGGGCCCCAGCCTGGATGTGCTGGACCCCAGCCTGGATGGGGGCTTGTTTTCTGCTGCACCCGGGGGCTCCTCTGGAACCCAGAAGAGGAGCAAGTCCAAGCCATTCTCTCATCTGAGTTATAATTTTCCTTCATTTTCCCTTCTAAACAGACTAATTAAACGGACATTGTGACAGCACATAGAAATTCAAAAAGGCTGCCTCTTTCTAAAGAATGTCCTCATTTCTCTAGAGGCAATTGTGCGCAGTTGTACAGGCTCCACACACATGCACACAGGCACATGCGCACGTGCACCCTGGGCAGCAGGCCCCCAGGGGCACCTGAATGGGTGAGCTTTCCATCCAGCACCACTGGGCTGAATTGTTCATTTTTCCCGATGTTTGCAAGCCAGGGAGCTGGGCTGATGGTAGAATGAGGGAATAGCCTGCCCTCTTCTGTAGCTGGGGCCCTGTGAGGGAGGTAGGGGGTCTTGGGGGCTCACTGTGCGTGGGAAGGATGCAGCCCCCACCTGGGTCCCCGAGCTTGGCCCTGACCACCCTCTCTTGCCCAGGAGCCATCCCTCTGCCTGGACGTCTCCCCGACCTCTGACCTCCAGCTGGCTCTTGCCCAGATCTTGGGCGCATCTCCACCGCAAAGTGCTGCCCCCCAGGTCCATCCCTGTCTCAGCCAGTGTGGCTGCTGGGGGCCATGCATTCAGAGCCAAGCCCCTCCCACTCGGCCCATTCTCACAGGGGTCCACATAACCCCCCAGGCTACCACCTCCAGGAAGCCGTCCACAAGGCATTGTCCACCCCCAGCTGGTGCATAGCTCTGTGCTCCACCATCTTCCTCCCCGGAGCTGGGACCTCCTTGCAGGGGGAGACGAAATCGGAGATTGTGAGTTTGGAGGACCCTGGAACGGCGTTGCGAGCACCCCTAAGTCCCCACACATCCTAGCTGTCCCGCACCAGATGGCCCCAGCTGCCCAAGCTCCACTCAGAGGTGTGCCACTGCCCACTCATGGCCGCCCAGTGGTGTTCCCACCTTCACCTGCCGGGCTTGGAGCAAGAGGCCAGGAAGCACCTGGAGGTGCCATCCAGGAAGTAGCCACCAGCGATAGCCTGGGGTCTCTGGCTGGCCCATCCACAGGGCTTCCGTGGACACTAATGGGATATTGACCACCTGTTCCTTGTGGGAGTATCTCGAGGGTTGAACTATCCAGCTGAGCTGTGGACAGGTGGTATGTGACTGTGTGGGTGCCCAGTTTGGGGCCAGGGAACTGAGGAAGCCACACTATTCACACAGAACAGCAGAGGACGGGGCCGTGAGGTTTGTGGTGGAGACAGAGAAGGGTTCCTGGAGGAAGCACTTTTGAGCTGAGAGCCGAATGAGAGTAAGCTCTCCCTGGGCGGAAGGATGTGAGCGTGCAGGTGTACAAAAATGTACACGAGTGTATGTAATTGTACAAGTGTGTGTGAGTGTGAGTTTCTGTGTGAGTCTTTATGGGTGTTGGAGTGTAAGAGAGTGAATGTGTATAAGAGCGTGGGTTGAGTGAGTATGTGGGGTGAGTACTGGGTATGAGTGTATTTGAGTGTGTGAGTGTGAGTGTGTGTGTGTGTGCATGAGTGTATGTGTACGCATGAAGATTTATGTAATTGTGAGTGCACACGATTGTGCATTGTGTGAGTGCGTTCAAGTGTTTCACACGAGTGTGTGTGTGTGTGCATGAGTGGGTGTGTGAGTGTGTACATGGATGTGTGCGCATGAGTCTGTATGTGAATGTGAGTCTGTACATGAGTATGAGTGTGTGCGTGTATACATGAGTATATGTGTGCATATGAGGTTGTGTGTGAGTCTGTACACGAGTGAGTGTACGTGAGTGTGTGCATGAATGTGCACAAGAATTGTGTACATGAGTGTGTATGTGAGTGTGAGTCTGTCTGAGTGTGTGAGTGTGTGTACATGAGTGAGCATTGTGTGGTCGTGTGCATGAGAGTGTGTGAGTGTGTACATGACTGTGTGCCTGCATGAGTGTGTACATGAATATGTGTACATAAGTATGTATGTGAGTGTGAGTCTTTATGAGTGTGTAAGTGTCATTCATTGAATTATGGCCCCCCCAAAAATACGTGTCAATTTGGCTGGGCCATGATTCCCAGTATTGTGTGGTTGTCCTCCATTTTGTGATTGTAATTTTACGTTAAAGAGGATTAGGGTGGGATTGTAACACCCTTACTAAGGTCGCATCCCCGATCCAGTGGGAAGGGAGTTTCCCTGGGGTGTGGCCTGCACCACCTTTTGTCTTACAAGAAACAAAAGGAAAGGGAAGCAAGTAGAGGGGTGGGTGTGGTGGGGGGAGCACCTCATACCACCCAGAAAGCAGTGCTGGGAGCAGAGAGTGTCCTTTGAACCCAGGGTTCCTGCCCAGAGACGCTCCCAGTCCAGGGGAAGATTGATGACAAGGACCTTCCTCCAGAGCCAGCAGAGAGAGAAAGCTTTCCCCTGGAACGGACGCCCTGAATTTGGCCTTTTAGCTTACTAGACCGTGAGAAAATAAATTTCTCTTTGTTAAAGCCACCCAATTGTGGTACTTCTGCTATAGCAGCACTAGCTGATTAAGACAGTGAGTGTGTACGTGAGTATACGTGAGTTTGTGTGAATCTGTACATGAATGAGTGTGAGTGTGTGTACATGAGTGTGCATGAGAATATATACATACATGAGTGTGAGTCTGTGTATGAGTGTTGTATGAGTATGTGCACAAGTGTGCATGTGAGTGTGTGTACATGAGTGTACATGAGTATGTATGTGACTGAATCTGTATACAAGTGTGAAGGTGTGCATGACTATATGTGTGAGTGTGTACATGAGTGGGTGTGAGCGTGTACTTGAGTGGGTGTGTACATGAGTGGTGTGAGTGTGTACGTGAGTGGGTGTGTGTACATGAGTGAGTGTGTACTTGAGTGGGTGTGTACATGAGTGGGTGTGTACATGAGTGGGTGTGAGTTTGTACGTGAGTGGGTGTGTACGTGAGTGGGTGTTTACATGAGTGGGTGTGAGTGTGTACATGAGTGGGTATGTACATGAGTGGGTGTGAGTGTGTACATGAGTGGGTGTCTTAATCAACTAGTGCTGCTCCAACAGAACTACCACAAATGGATGGTTTTAACAAAGAGAAATTTATTTCTTCACAGTAAAGTAGGCTAGAAGTCCAAATTCAGGGTGTCAGCTCCGGGGGAAGGCTCTCTCTCTGTCGGCTCTGGAGGAAGGTCCTCGTCATCATCAGTCTTCCCCCGGACTAGGAGCTTCTCTGCGCAGGAACCTCGGGTCCAAAGGACGCGCTCTGCTCTCGGTGCTTCTTTCCTGGTGGTAGGAGGTTCCCAACTCTCTGCTTGCTTCCCTTTCCTTTTGTCTCTTGAGAGATAAAAGGTGGTGCAGGCCACGCCCTAGGGAAACTCCTTTACATTGGATCAGGGATGTGACCTGGGTAAGGGCGGTGTTACAATCCCTCCCGAATCCTCTTTAACATAAAATTACAATCACAAAATGCAGGACAATCACACAATACCGGGAATCATGGCCCAGCCAAACTGATACATTTTTGGGAAGACGTAATTCAATCCATGACAGTGGGCGTGTCCATGAGTGGCCCTGAGTGTGTCCATGAGTGGGTGTGTGCATATGTGTCAGTGTGTACATGAATGTGCATGTGGCTATGTGTGTGTGAGTGTGTACACAACTGTGTAAATGTGAGTCGGTATATGAGTGAATGTGTGCATGAGTGTGCATGTGGCTATGTGTGTGAGTCTGTACATGAGTATGTGAGTGCACAATGTGGGGCAGGTGTTCCAGGTGGAAGGAATAGAATGTGCAAAGCCCTGTTGACAGATTGAGCCGAGCCTGGTTCCGGAATTGGAGGGAGGCCAGCGGGCAGGAGGGGAGGGATGTGGAGGGTGGCAGGGGCTGGCCTGTACTGACGCTGTGGCCATAGATGCCCCCTCTGCTCCCTTCCCACAGCCATGAAGGGGAGGCCGCAGGAAGGGATCCGTGTCCCTGCTCACTCTTATCCTCCCTAAGTAAGGAGAAGTGACCCGGGACTCCCAGGTCGGGCCAAGATCCCGAGACCAGTGACTCAGGCTTCACCCACGGCCACCCATCCCCTGGCTCTCCTTGCCCTCCCCCTCCCTGTCCGTGAAGGTGAGAAGCCCCACTCACCAGCCCGGCCCACGGCAGCCCAAGCACCTGGTGGGCCGGGGGTGCCAGGATCATTCCACTGCCTCTGTGGAGAACAGGAGGGGTCTTCGGGGCCCCTGGGAGCCACCTGCTCATGTCTGCCCCACCTCTTCCTCACTGGACCCCTCTGCGCCCCGGAGGGGCAGGTCTGGAAAATGCCCCTGGAAGAGGGGATCAGATCCATGCCCACTCCGCCCGGGCAGTGTAGCTGTCCCCGGGAAGGGTAGCAGTGGCTGAGACAGCAGTAGTCTTCCTGCGACCCTCCCTGGGCTTTCTACAAGGTGTGCCCCACTACCTCCTTGGCACCTCGAATCCAAGGAGGGCCCGACAGACATCCCTGCTGCCATCCACCAGTCACCAAAACCAAGGCACTCAGTGGCTAACGTGAGGCACCCTGGTTATTGGGCTAATATTTGGCGAGGACATAACTGGGAGTTGGGTCTCAAGACTCTGTCTTCTACTCGTCAGCTGTTTCTGGATCTCAGTGGGAATGAATTTTCTAGATTTTTTTTATACTTAGGGAGAAATAGAGTCAAATGCCCTGTGTGTGTGGGTATGTGGTGGGTGTGTGTGAGTGTGAGTGAGGGTCGGGGAGACCACAGGGAGCTGGGGGGGAGCAGAGACCTCGGAGACAAACTCCACAGTCACAGCTTCCCTGGGTCCTGGCAGGCACTGAATCTTGGAGCAGGACCCCCAGCGAGCCCAGAGAGACCGGATCTGGGCAGACCCCTTCATGAGGAGAACACAGCCAAAACCCGGCAAAGGATCTGAATAGTCGTTTCTCGAAGGAAGATAGAGAAATGGTCAACAAGCACACGAAAATATGCTCAGCGTCCTTAAGCCACCAGGGAAACGCAAATCGAAATCACAGAGATCACTTTGACACCCACGTGTTGGGAGAATGTGGAGAAATTGGAACCTCATACATGGCTGGTGGGAATGTAAAATGGTGCATCCACTGTAGAAAAGAGTCTGGCATCTCAAAAGATTAAACTTAGAGTTACCCTATTGTTATTGTGAGGTGCCGTCAAGTCGGTTCCAACTCATAGTGACCCTGTGTACAACAGAATGAAACACTGCCCGGTCCTGCGCCATCCTCACAATCATTGTTATGCTTGAGCCCATTGTTGCAGCCACTGTGTCAATCCGTCTTCTTGAAGGTCTTCCTCTTTTTCACTGACCCTCCACTTTACCAAGCGTGATGCCCTTCTCCAGGGACTGATCCCTCCAGGTAGCATGTCCAAACTATATGAGACAAAGTCTTACCTTCCTCACTTCTAAGGAGAGTTCTGGCTGTACTTTTTCCAAGACAGATTTGTTCATTCTTCTGGCGGTCCATGGTATCTTCAATATTCTTCACCAATGCTACTCTTCTTCTGTCTTCCTTATTCAGTGTCCAGCTTTCGCATGCGTAAGAAGCGATTGAAAACACCATGGCTTGGGTCAGGTGCACCTTAGTCTTCAAGGTGACATCTTTGCTTTTTAGCTCTTGAAAGAGGTCTTTTGCAGCAGATTTGCCCAATGCGATATGTCCGTTTGATTTCTTGACTGCTTCTTCCATGGGCGTTGATTGTGGATCCAAGTAAAATGAAATCCTTGACGACTTCAATATTTTCTCCATTTATCATGATGTTGCTTATTGGTCCAGTTGTGAGGATTTTTGTTTTCTTTATGTTGAGGTGTAGTCCATACCGAAGGCTGTAGTTACTGTAAGACTCATCAATTCCACTTGTAGGTATACACCCAAGAGAAATGAAAGCATATGTCCACACAAACACTTGTACACAGACATCCAGAGCAGCATTATTTCAAACAGTCAAACAATGGAAACAGCTCAAATGTCCATCAAATGGTAATGAACAGATAAATAAAATTTGTATATCCATACAATGAAATATTATTCGGAATAAAGAGGAAGGAAATACTCATACGTACCTTGGAAACATTGCGTTAAGTGAAGGAAGCCAGTCACAGAAGACCACGAGCTGCAAGATTCCATTCCAAAGAAATAGCCAGAGCAGGCAAACCCATGGAGACAGAAAGTAGACTAGTGGTTTCTAGGGGTGAGGATTGGATGGGGCAATGGGGAGTGACTGCTAATGGGCATGGAGTTTGTTTTGGGGGGGCAAAAATGTTCTAAAATTATTAAATTCTGGTGATGTTGCCCAACCCTGTCAACTTACCAAAAAACATTGAATTGTATACTTTAAATGGATAAATTACATGGTATGTGAATTATATCTCCGTAAAGCTGTTAAAAATATTAAAAATAAAAGAGGAGATCGAACCTTTTTCCTGGGGACAGCCGAGAATCAGAGCAGCCCTCTGTGTTAAACAGTGATTTAATCAAAGTTGAGTGAGCACCTGCTGTGTACCCAGCATGAGGACCCACAACCAACAGAATACATGTAATGTCGACGGGGATGTGGGCAGTACTTGAGGCTGAGGAGCACATGGGTGATGCTGCCGGGAAGGCCTCCTGGAGGAGGTGACACAGGTAAGCTGACAGACAGGGTGGGGCATTCATGGCAGAAGAAGAGCAGGTGGGGCGAACCTGGGTGCTCCAGGAGCCAAGAGCTCAGCCTGGCTGGAGCTGGAGGCTCAGTGTGCGTCCGTGTGTGTGTATGTGTGTATGTATGTATGGTGTGTGAATGAGTGTGTGTGTGTGAGTGTCTATGTGTGTATGATGTATGAGTAAGTGTGTATGTGTGTGAGTGTGTATATGTGAGAGTGTGTATGTGTTAGTGTCTATGTGCGTATGGTGCATGAATATGCGTGTGTGAGTGTGTCTGTGTGGGCGTATACGTGTGTGGTGCGTGTGTGTGTGAGCGTGAGTATATGCGTGAGAGTGTGTGGCTGTGTGTATGTATCGCAGGTGTGTGTGTGTGAGTGTGTTGTGTATGAGTCCGCGAGTGTGTGTGTGAGTGTGTGTGTGTGTGTGTGAGTGTGACTGTGTAGTGCGTGTATAGGTGGGTGGGAATGTGTGTGTGAGTGTTTATGAGAGTGTTTGTGTGAGTGTATATGTGTGTATGTGTGTGAGAGAGAGAGAGAGGTCTGGTTGCAGGTGGCAGGTCAGCAGGCCCGAGGACCATGATAAGGTGTCAGCACCCCATGGGGAGCCACAGAGTGCTGCAGGGTCAATGGGTGCCGTAGGTCCCTTGGGCTGCTAGGTGGGGCCATCACAGTGATGCAGGACAGAGGGGGCAGTCCTGGCCAGGTCCAAGGCACTGGGGCTGATCTGAGAGGCACTTGGGAGACAAACCTGTTGGCTCTTGGTGTGCAGTCACAAAACCTGAAAATCCAGAGGCAGGAGAGTGCCTGCAGGCCCCAGACTGACGGTCCTCTCTGCGGACCCGTTAGAGGGTATGAGGACTGGGCACGCTATCCGCACCGTCATCATGGGGCGCTGGGGGAAACTGCGAGTCAGGCTGGGTCCAGTGCCCAGCGTGGCCCGACACAGGTGAGGAGGGTTCAGGACAAATGAGCTGTCCCCACTTGGCAGAGGAGCAGGGTACCCCGCCCACCTGAAATGAGTCCAGAACCAGGCCAGCTCCTCTGCGTGCCTGCAGGCCTGGCGGGTGGGACTGGATGCCCTCTGAGGTGCCCTCCCCCAGCCCCAGTGGCCCCCATGCAGACCCCAGCATACCTGCAGGACAGCCCTGGGCTGGCCGCCTCTGTGCCACGAGCAACCCTGCCTGGAGGAAACAGGTCAGGACCAACACCAATCTGACCTACTGGGCCTCTGTGGATCTGTCTGGTCCTCCAGCCCCACCTACCCTGGCTCACCTGGCTGTTAACAGCGGGTGGCCTCTGGGAGAGGGGTGCCCCTGCACCGTCCCCGCCCCGGGGTCTGCCCAGTACCCTCTCGGTTGCCGGTGACCCCTCCCAACGCTGCAGACCCCGGCCAGGTACAAGTGAGGCCTCTGGGGGGCTGTACGCCCGGCCAGGTACAAGTGAGGCCTCTGGGGGGCTGTACCCCCAGCCAGGTACAAGTGAGGCCTCTAGGGGGGCTGTACCCCCGGCCAGGTACAAGTGAGGCCTCTGGGGGGCTGTACCCCCAGCCAGCTCCAGGGAGTAGTCAAGGAAAAACAGGGGGAGAGAGGGGGAGAGAGAAGAGAGAGGGAAGGAGGGGGCAGAGAGGAGGGGGGAGAGGAGGGATGGGGAAACAGAAGAGAGAGGGGAGGGGGAGGGGGAGGGGAGGGGGAGGGGAGGGGAGGGGGAGGGGAGGGGGAGGGGAGGGGAGGGGAGGGGGGAGGGGAGGGGAGGGGAGGGGGGAGGGGAGGGGTGGGGAGGGGAGGGGAGGGGGGAGGGGAGGGGAGGGGAGGGGGAGAGGAGGGGAGGGAAGGGCTGCTGCGCTGCCACCAGCCTTGTCATCCTTCTTAGCACCACTTAGCTCGACTGTTAAAAAGATTCCGAGGCAATTAGGCTCAGGGGAAGCCATAAATCTCAATAACCATCAGCCCAAGTTTTCTTCCCGCCCTGAAACAACAGATACTGTTTCACTGCTTGCGGCTCCAGACTCCCAGAGGGTTTTCTGATAAAAAACCACTTCTTCAAAACATCAAGCCTAGGTTCCTCTCGTCTTTCAAGCCACGGAAGGGTCAGGTTTCCCTAGGGATGTCCGGGCCGGCTCCTGCCCCCAACCCTCACGGGGGGCCATGGGCGGTAGAGGGTTCGAAGTGGTGAGGTCAGTACGGACGCTGTGGTCAGAGGTCATTTCGCCGCCTCCTTTAACTTGACACAACCTGTCTGAGGGATAGCCAGCTAATCTCTGCTTGGTTACTATCAGTGGCGGGGTGCTCACTGTCTTCCAAATCTGGTCCATCTTGGGATGCTCTTCTGAAAGGAAGGACTTTGGAAACTGATTTCAGATGTGCTCCTCTCACTGCCCTCCCCCAACCTGGCACCGCCCACGAGGATGCACGAGACTGGGAGCGAGTCTGGTCACCCCTGGAAATGAGGACCTACAGATTTATTGAGGGGCCACTCACAGGAGGGGGAAGGGAACACTTGCCTTGCATTTCTGTGGTTTTTACATGATCCTCTTCCATGTTTGCACAGAAGAGGGTTTGAGGGCAGTGTGGGAGCAGGAGCCTGGTGTTCACCACAGAGCCAGGAGGGAGTAACCATGCATGAGGGCCTCCAACCAGGATTGACTTGTCACTCAGACACACACAAGGAGCAGACAGCCCAGGTCCAAAGCAGCTGAAAGTAGCCCCCATCAGGTGGTCCCAACCAGCCTGGTGAAGCCTCAAGAGGCCTAGGACACTGGTGGACTGAGACCTGGGTGCTGGATGAGCCCGAGCACTGGGTGTCCTTTGCTCTCTTACCCGACCCCGTCTGTGAGGTGGGGGGGGACACACCCACCCACCCATCTACTCATTCATCCATCCATTCACCCTACCATCCATCTATCCATCCACGCTACCACCCATCCACCCACCCACTCACCTACCTATCTATCCATTAATCCACCCACCCATCCAGCTACCCAACCATCCACCTACCCATCCATCCACCCACCCACCCATCCATCTACCCATCCATCCATCCATCCATCCATCCATCCATCCATCCATCCATCCATCCATCCATCCATCCATCCATCCATCCATCCATCCATCCATCCATCCATTCATCCATCCACTCCCCTAGCCACCCACCCATCTGCCCATCCATCTATCTACACACCCATCCATCTCCCTACCCATCCATTTGCCCATTCAGAGCTCACTCAGCTCCTACAACATGTCTTACTGTCTGCTTCTCCAGAGGGTTCAGATGTACCACCCTGGTTCTTGCCCTTGAGGACAGACACAGACACAAAAAATGGCTAGGGGTACAGGGCGTTTCCCATGGGTGGGACTTAACCCACAGGACAGTGTGTAGGATTTCGCAGTGAGCACTCTGTCCCTCGCCACTTCATGAGAAGCCTCCTGCCAAGCCCTGTCCAGCCTATACCGGGGCTCCCTGGGTGCGCTCGGTGCTTCCTACCCCTGACTTTTGCATGTTCTAGAAGCTGTGCCCTTCCCTCTTGTGGGAACATCCAAATCCTGCCGTCCTCAAGGCCCAGCTCAAAGGTTATACCTCCCACATGTTCCTGTGGAAGCTCTTCATCCCACGTCCAGTCTGTCTTTGTCTGTCCTTCTCTAGACTGGGGGCTCTGTTAGCAGCAGCACCCCCACACAAAGCTGACACAGGAGCTGATGCAGTATAGGCTTTCAAAAAGTGTTTGTTGAATGAATGAATGCATGCATGAATGAATGAATGGGCCAATGAATGGCCAGAGCTCCCTTCTGTGACTCACCCACCAGGGCCTTCAGTCCTTGGCCGTTTGTCCCTCCAGGCTGAGGACCTGCTGCCTCCCCTGCCGTCCCTCCCCTCTGTGAGGACGAGACCCATGTCTGCCCTGAAGATAACTCTGCCACACCGGTCCCAGGCCCACTAGGTCCCGCATCCTCCTCTCCGTGCCGCCCAGGCCAGTCCCCGGGGGTCCTGGGGAAGAGAGCCCTCACCCAACCCTACCCACCGGCCCCTCCCCAAAGGCCCCCCACCCAGGGCATTTGGGAGTTTCTTCAAGGGACTGGCCTGTTTCTGGGGCCCACTATAGCCTCCAAGGGGGAAAAAGCTCCTGGTTTATCTCCTTTCAGCCACCCTTCCTGGGAAGAGAACTCCCACCAAGACCAAGGGCCACAGCCTTGACCATCTGCCCTGGGCACCCATTAATGTTTAACTCCGCAAGCCATTTCATCCCCTAACGACACAACGTTCACTTGGCACAAAGAAGCCATTCAAAGGAGCCACCTCGGTCCCCAGCCAAGCTGCCACGTTCCCTCTGGCCACATGGGTCTCAGCTCACTGGTCCTGGAGGGGCAAAGTCGCCAGAGCGCTGTCTTGGTTCACGGCTCTCAGTGGCGGTGGGGGTGGGGGGTGCAGAGGGAACTCCCCCAGGAAGCCTCCCAAGGCCAACCCTGCCCACCCCCACCCCACCCCCGCTCAGCTCTCTGGTGAAGCAGGAGTGTTGGGAGCCCTGGCCCTCCGGTCCTCAACCCTTGCTGTTCTCTGAAATGCCCCTGCCTCCTGCTGAGGCCTCCGTCCCGGCCACATACTCTTGTCTGGGTTCTACTTCCCTCTGTGAGGGCTAGCTGTGGGACAGGGTCCAGGGCCTTCGGGGTCACGCCTGACTGAAGGTCACCCTTGGGCAGGGCAGGGGTGGTGTCTACAGGAGGGCCCTCTCCTCCCAGCACTCACGGCACCTGGGCACCCCCCACCCTGGCCTCTTAGTCCACACCCGGCAGCCCCTAGTCAGTCAAGGGTTGGGGAGCTCCCATAGATGCCATACAGACCCAGAGGGAGGTCCCAGCTGAATCCATCTCTGCTGCTCAGAATGGGGGTGCTGAGAAGCATCCAGCCACCCACAGCTCTGGGTGCTGAAGTCTGCCCCCACACAAAGGTTGGGGTCGGCCTCCCAACTGAGAGGGGAAGCGGGACCAGGGCGTGAATATGTGTGCAGGGACCAAGCCTCCAGAGCCTTCTCAGTCCCCAGGGCACTGGATGTGGGATTTCCTGGGTCTGGAGGCCCAGCGTGGGACAGTGCTGGGCACACCTTCCCTGCTCGTCCTCCTAGCTCTGCAGAAGCTTCTCCCAGGCCTCATCTCCTGCCCTCCCACTTGTGCCGACTCAGTACCCGTGCCACAGAGGGTCCGGAATCCCGCCACCCACGTCTGTCCTCTTGGAGGCAGTTAACCAGCTGCTGTCCCAGCTGCTGCCCCAGCAGGACCAGGCTCCGTGGTCCAACAGCCCCGAAGCCAGCTCCAGCCCCTGTGGGCCAGCATAGGGCCTCGGTGGTGGATCCCCTTGGGCATTGCAGGCCCTGCAACTGTCAGTGGGGAGGGCTGTGGGAGTAAGCAGGAGAGCATCACATGGAGGCCCAACCAGAGCCCAGGACAAGCCCCAGGCAGCAAAGGCCTCAGCTTTCTAGGTGTTGGACAGGAGCCCACCGGAGCAGGGCGTCTGTCTCTGAGCCCTCCAAGAGCCCAGGACACGGCGGGGGCTGCACTGAGGGCATGAGTCCGCCCCTCCCGGCACAGCCCACCCACACTGTCTGCATCCTGCGTCCCTTGTCTCCAAATTCAGGGACAGTGCTGAGCTCTCCCTGCTCCCTGGGATCAGGAGGCGTGGATTACAACTCCCATTCCAACGCTTTACGAAAACTGTGCCCTGGGCCAGGCTGCTGGGCTTCTCCGAGCCTGGTTTCTTTGTCTGCAGAATGGAGATCATCCTAACTCTAACAGAATTCTAATGTGTCATGAGACCCTCCCAAATGTTGCAGGAGCCCAGCCTGGCGCAGAGGAAGTGGCAAGTGGAAGGCGTCACTGCTGCTCGTCCACTTTTACTTCCATATTTTTAACTGTGCTCTCTCCAGCTGCCCAGATGAGCTGAGCCCCTGGGGTCACCAGAGGCACAATCCAGGGCCTTCCGAAAGGCCCGGTGGTTTTGATCTGTGTTCCAAGAGCAGGGCAGATAAACATCCAGGGACAGTAAATACACGAAGAGGGGTCCGGTAACGCGAGCCCCTTCACCTTTGGTCTGATCAATCGGGCCTTATCTCTCACCCCGAGCCTGTCCTCAGTCTGTTTGCCCACATCCAGGTGGTGGACAGCCAGGTAAACACAGCCCGGGGGCCAGCTCACCGAGCAGCAGCTTGGGGGACAGGCCCGAGCAGAAGCCGGGCGCAGGGATGTGGTGGGTTGGGGAAGGGGGTCTGTGGCCTGTGGAAGGACTGAGCCAGCTCCAGGCAAGGCGAGACATGGTTGGAAGCCGCCTTATTGTCAGAGGTCCTCCTGGGGCTGTCCCCCAGGGGCTGTGCCCCGGGGACCGTGCCCCATGCACGCATTCCACAGATGGGAACACCAGGCCCAAAAACAAGGCCCTGGAACATAATGGAAACACATCACTGCCTATCAGCCAGAGCCAGGCCGGGAAAGCAGACCTCCAGACTGTGGGCAGGGAACCCCAAGTCCTGAGGCCTGGGGAGCTGAGGTGCCCTGCTCCCTGTGTAGCCTCCCCCTGACCCCACCTCACCCGCATTCAGGGCCCCAGGCTGTTGTCCAGACAACTTTAGAGAGAATGTTGGCTCAACTCTGTAGAGTTTTTGCTGTGGACTTCCTCTCCGACAGACACTGTGCCAGCTCTCTGGAGACTTCTGGGCAGCCAAGGCCCAGGCCTGCCCTCTGGCCACCATGGTCTCCTGGGGGACACAGATGGTTCTATTGCAGGGACAAGTGATGTGGGTGCGGTGGAGGGTAACTTCTCCCCCACACCCCAGCCAAGCTAGGAAAAGCAGGGCTGGTGTCAGGCCACAAGGCACAGGGTGGCCGGGGAAGCAGCAGCCCGGCCGGAAAGACGGCCTGTGTCTCCCACCCTGTCCCTGCCAGGCCAGTATTTACAAGAGGAGTCAGAGCTGACAGGCCCCCGATCTGCAGCCCGTGTGTCTGCTTGGTTGGTTGGGGCACGACCACCAAGGTCCCCACCCCACCCTGTGGACTGGCCCAACCCCTCCAGTCACACACCAGTTCCCCACCCAACTGGAGCCCCACATTCCTGCCTTGGCCAGCCCAGCCTGCCGGGCCTGCTTGGGGACCTCGCCCCTGCCCAGCCTCAGTGGCCCTCTGGGAAACAGGAGTCCACGATGTGTCCACTGGGAAGGGAGCAGATTCTAGGCAGTGACATGCGAGGGGACCCTGAGCAAGGGGGCTGACACTGGGCACCCCCCTCAGTGGTGTCACCTTCCTGAGTCCAAGCTCCCACATCTTCAGACTCTGACAAAAGCCCTGGGCAGTCCCGGAAGAGAGCACCCTTCAAAGGGCAGGCCAAGCTCAGCCTGGTCTGCCAGGCTCAGGGCACTGGGCAAGCACGCTAGGCAGGGGTGCTGGGCTTGGGGTACTGGGTGGGGATGCTGGGTGGGGGCATGGTATCCTCCCACCCCACCAACTTGGGGCTCCCTGGAAGCAAGGGCCTGCCCTTGGTGCCTGCCTGCCCCACCTCAGGGCCAAACCCAGTGTCAGGAATGTGCAGGCCAACAGGGATGGTCCAGCTCCTCCCCTTAGCAGCACCCCCTCCTAGTGGGTGAGGACTTGGGATCCCGCCCACTGCAGGCCTGCAAATGCTTGCAGCTGATGAACCTAGGTATTAGGGACTGCAGCAGGAAACCAGGCATTGGAGAAGCTCAACCAGTGGCGGAGCAGCTGCAGGCTGCCCGGGCCCCTGCACGGACCGTCCCACCAGCATGGGCCCGGGTGCTGTGGAGGCCGGCTCTCCAGGCTGCCTCCCAGCCAGCCTTCCTGGGAGAGGCGCTCCACGCAGCTCTGTGGAACCACCTGTGCTAATCCTTAAAAACAATTCATCCCCAACTGCAAAGTTCAATAAAGAAAGGATAATCAGTATTAATATTAGTTATTGTTATTGATTTCAGCTTTAAAGAATTGATTTTCAGTCTGGGTCCCTTTTATGAGGCTCTTTGCAGAAGAGGCATTGATGCTACCCACCACTATTTTTAGAAACCAGCCCCCCTCTCTGGGCAGGGTCCTGAGGAAATTACCCCAAAGGGAAGCAGGGATGGTGGATGGATGGCACGTCAGCAGCCCAGGGGTGGGACGCCGTGAAAGGAACATTCCTGCACGTTCCTCCCAACGAGATAGCATTGCATCTGGGGGTCTTCATTCATCCAGGCAGTCGGACCCTAAAAGACCACATCATTTCCTGCTTAAAGTCTCCAGTTGCTCCGCCCCGCCCTGCCCCCATGCCCACCACCCCTCCCTCTAGGATTCCAGAGTGTCGGAGTTAGAAGACAACCCACATAACTTAGAGACAAGTTAGAGATGATCTCATTCACCCCACTTGTACAGATGGCAAAACTGAGACCCAGGAAAGGAAGTGACTTTTCTGAAGTCACTCCTCCCCGCTGTGTGTCTCCAGGCTGACCACACTGCCCTGCCAAGGGCAGGAGCAAGGTGGGGCAGGGGAAGGGAGAGTCCAGAGCTGGAGTCGTCACGTGGAATCTTCTTACCTACAAGCAAAAGCATTGCCCTCTGGCCCAGGCCACCATTCTTCCACCAGACTGACTTCCTGGTGGAAGGAGGGAGAATTCTCCCGTCCTCTCTCTCTGTCTCTCTCTCCCCTGTATCCACCACTTCCCTGCTTCCAGTGACTGAGAATCTGCAATGCACCTGGTCATCCTTCAAGAAAAGCCAAAACCCAGATTTCTGGTTGCCCCCCAGACAAAAACCTCTCGAGGATGACGTATGATACCAGGAGCCATTCATTCATTCATTTCCTTAACCATTCATTCACTCACTGAAATGTGGATACAGCTGTAGCACAAGAAATATTAGGTGAAGGCCAAAAACATTCAACAAGACAAAGCCAGTTAGTTTATAATGATTCTGAAGTAATAAAATTTACTATCTTCACCAAGTACAGAGCAGCATGAACTTTTATGCTCCAAACAACAAAAACACATCTCTTTGCTGCACCCTCACGGTGCACATACTTACGTTGCAGATTCAGATTCCAGGAATTGTCTTAGGGTGTGAGCACCCATTTCATCCACACCTGCATTTAACTCTCAGGAGGCCATCAGACTCCCAGCCCACACCAACCCAGCATCTCTGGACGAACGGATGCTTTATTTCTTTGATTCTGGGGCCCTTTGGGAATCTGATAAAACCCGTAAGTCCTCCTCAGAAGTGTGTGTGATGTCCAGGGGCTCATGGACCCTGCAGCTCACCCAGAGGCCCTTCAGGATTCCCAGGCCACAGATCAGAACCCCTACTTACATCGACCAAGGTACAGCACCGAGGGGTTATGAGAAATTCCTGAAGATGCCCCGCTGCTAAAAGGCAAAGCTGGAATCCAGCCCCAACCCCATCTGATCAAAGCCCAGGTCCTTCCTGAGCAAGAATGAATGCCTCCCTTCCTCAGTCCCCCGATCCCACAAAGAGGGCCCTGGGCTAGGGGACTAGGCATTTAGGGCTTTTCACCAGGAACCAATGATGGCTTTTGCAGGACAACTGGTTATCCCTGAGGTCCCGCTTCCCCGCCTGCCAGCAGTGGTCATCCAGAACCATCTCTCCCTCTTCTGCCCCTTTGCCCTGTTTCCTAACCCATTTCTCAAACTGTCCCTGCCCTTCATAATCGCCACCTTATGAAGAAAAAGAAGCCCGTGACAGTGGCCAACAACTGTGTGTGGATTTCCTGAGATGACAGTGCTGTTCTCTGCTGCTGCTGTTTCTCGCCACGGGGGAGCCATAAAAATAGTTACCTCCCCGAGACAGTACACAATACTGGGGAAACCTGCACAGTTTGTACAAGGAAAGGTCATGGAAGCTCCAAAGACACATCCAAACTCCCTGAGGGACTGAATTGCTGGGCAGAGGGCTGTGGGGACCGTGGTCTCAGGGAACATCTAGCTCAATTGGCATAACACAGTTTATAAAGACAATGTTCTACATTCCACCTCGGTGAGTAGCGTCTGGGGTCTTAAAAGCCTGTGAGCGGCCATCTAAGATACTCCACTGGTCTCACCCCTTCGCGAGCAAGGGAGAATGAAGAGAACGAGATACAAGGAAAAGATTAGTCCGAAGGACTAATGGACCACAGCTACCAAGGCCTCCACCAGACTGAGTCCAGTACAGCTAGATGGTGCCTGGCTACCACCACTGACTGCTCTGACAGGGATCACAACAGAGGGTTCTGGACAGAACTGGAGAAGGATGTAGGACAAAATTCTAACACACACACATACAAAAGACTAGATTTACTGGCCTGAAAGAGACTGGAGAAACCCCAAGAGTATGGCCCCCAGACATACTTTTAGCTCGGTGGTGAAGTCACTTCTGAGGTTCACTGTTCAGCCAGGGATTGGACAGCCCCATAAAACAAAACGGGACTAATGAGGCACAGCAGTCCAGGGACAAGGACTAGAAGGCAGAAGGGGACAGGAAAGCTGGTGATAGGGAACCCAAGGTTGAATAAAGACAGTGTTGACATGTAGTGGGGTTGTTAACCATTGTCATAGGGCAACATGTGTACTAACTGTTTAATGAAAAACTATTTTGTTCCGTAAACCTTCATCTGAAGTGAGAATAGCAGCACATCTGGAAGAACGTAATCGATGTCTCTGAACTGTGCATGTAGAAATTTTTGAAATGGTGTATCTTTGGCTATGTATATTCTCACCAAAAAAAAAAAAAAGAGGTCAAGAAGGGAGAGGGTTGACATTTCGTGGGGTTGTTAACCAATGTCATAAAACAATATGTGTACCGACTGTTTAATGGGAAACTATTTGTTCTATAAACCTTCACCTAAAGTACAATAAAAAAATAATAATAAAAGCACACACTCACAAAAAATAGTTACCTCCCCAGGGTACATGGGCCCACCCTCCATGCCCATCCCTCTGTATTCTGTCTGATGCCTTGCCCCTCCCCCAGGCCTAGGGCGGTCCGCAAAACGACTTCTGCAACTCAGCCTCCGAATCCTCAGCCTCCTGAGTGGCCAATAGATTCCTCTCTAACTTAGCTAATGAGGAGCCAGCGGAGCACAAGCGTCCGTCTTCTGCGGGCACCCCACTCCCAACCAGGGGCCCATGCAGTATCCAGTGTTGCAACAGCCAAATCAGGGCCAAGAGGAGCCCGGCGCAGCAGATAATAAACGGACAGGTCCAGGGCATGGAGAGCCAGCCCAGGGCTCCCTGTGCAGCTGGGGGGAACCAGAGTGGAGCAGTTCCACATGGCTCAGCAGTGATAAAATGGATCTTTAAATAATTATTATCTCAATCCCTCCTTAAAAGCTACATTGGGCAAAACGACTTTAAATATTGTTTTAGCCTATTACCAGCCTATAAATTAATCACTCACAGCACACAGAGGCATCGTAAGGAGTGTGATTTGGCGAGTGTGGCCGAGTAATTACACACTAGACATGAAACTCCTGCAGAAGGAGCATATTTTACACTTAAATTATAATTAAATTCAGAAAAATCCCTTCCACCCAATGCACAAATATAATCTGCGTCAACCTCCCTGAGAACTGCAAGACTAATCAATTTATTTATTTGCTGCTGGAAGATGCCAAGCCAGGAGCCCGTTGCTGTCTGTTTGTGCTTTAATTGCAGAAGCGGGGAAGGACCCAGAATGTGGCCTCTGCTTCTACTCCCTCATGCCCAGATTCACAGTTATTCGCCTTTAAAATCCACAACAGAGAAGAGATGTGCAACGAGCCCCCGCAGCACAGGGTCTGGGAGCCAGGAGTCGAGGGGACGTGGGAAGGCTCCCAGCATCAGGACCAACTGAAGGTCTGTGAATGGGAGAGTCTGGAAACCCCAGTGCACCGGCACCAGCAGAGGGTGCTAACAAAGGGCACCATGGACTCTGGCAAAGAGGACTCCAGTCTTTGGAGGTCTGGAAATGGTGCTTGGAATATGCTGTCCAGAACCCGAAGAGGCCTACCAAGCATTTTGCTTCCTTCGTAGTGGTGGGAGGTGCAAGATACAATCATTAATCCTTTACTTTGGAGGGGACATCCTGATACGCCCCAGGCCACCTTCACCCCTAAAGTTTCAGTCATGTGATAGGCCCTGAATCTTCTTACGGTTTTTCTCCCAACTCTGGAGATATGGGAGTGCATGAACCTTTATGCTCCAAACAACACAGACTGTGTAATTGCTGCATCTCCCACTGAGAGCATGTTCATGCTGTGGATTCAGATTCTGGGAATCATGACCACCAGGCAGGTCTATGAACCAGTGGATCCAGTGAGGACTCCATTTATTACCTGGCCCCCTTATGCCCCACTCTAACGAAAGGACAAAGATTATTATTACTGTCATTGGTGTTGTTTGTCCGTTTAATGACTTTTTTGAACAAATTCTGTGAATTCACAGAATGGCTCTGTGAAGTCTATATTCTTTGTCGTGTGCGGCCCCTAAAGTCTCTGTGGTCAGCTACTTATTAGACAGAGATTTCCTTAAATACCTGGAACCAAAAAATCTTCCAGTCTTCACAGAGCAGCTCTGAGCGTGTGTGTGTTGAGGCACGCCTTCAACATTCATCCGGGCAGTTTACAACTCTGCTTTAGCCTTCACTTCCTGCTTCTGTAGAGTTTTAAAGGCAGCAGGATGTGAGCATCTAGGATCTCCTCAGATCTCTCCTGAGCACTCACACAGCCCTGAGCATGCAGATTCCCACCAGATTCCCAGGAATATGGTGGAGCTTTCCAAAGCCATTAAATTAAGCACGCCTCATTCCTCAGTCTTTTCTCCCAAGTTTTTTGGTTAGTCTATTGTTTTCTCCAACTGCTGTCTATTGCCTTAGGCAGCAGAAACTTGAGATATTACCTTATAAATGCTTTTCACAAACGCTCCCCTCTCCTCTTCTGGAAGCATTTTTAGCAGTAGGCCAGTTCCAAGTTGAAACCCCATTGCTGTGGAGTCAGAAATGGAGTAGAACTGCCCCATAGGGTTTCCAAGGTTGTAATCTTTACAAAAGCAGATCACCAGGTCTTTTTTCCTGCAGAGCAGCTGGTGGGTTCGAACCACCAGCCTATCAGTTAGCAGCCAAGTGCTTTTAACGACTGCGCCACCAGGGCTCCGTAGTTCTGAATTAAGTGAAATAAAGATAAGCCTTTTAAGCTGGCCTTCCAGGGCGTGATCTGACAGTTCAGAACAAATAATTTATTACAGTCATTTGAGAATGAGGTCCATTCTACTCCCTTCAGTACTGGGAGTGTGAGCTATTATTTTCATGGCTACCACTGAGCCTGGGATTAGGGGAGGGGACTGGAGTAAGATAAAACACCAAAAGTTCACTGTTCTTACCAAGAATCAGTCATTTTTTTTCAAATAAGCATTCCCCGGGTTGCTGCCAGCCTTCGGTTAGTTTCCAGAGCTCTAAAAAAGTTTATTCTGACAGTTTTTGCCCATTTTTTTCATTGCTTTTACAGAGGGGCAAAATTTGGAACTCCTTCTACCTCCATTTTCACTTACATCATTCAACACTTAATCTTAAATCTGTGATGAATCATCCTCAGCTTTTCGTTGTTTTTTTCTCCTATCCACTGATAATGCCCAGCAATAGCCATCCAGTTCTGTAGCCCTTGTAATTATTGTTAGTTGCTGTCAAGTTGGCTCCAACTATGGCAACCCCATGTCCTGTGCCATCCTCACAATTATTGGTAAGCTCGAGGCCGTTGTTGCAGTCATTGTATATTCTGAGTGGCTTCCAACCCAGGGGGCTCAACTTCCGGCACTGTATCAGACAATGTTCTATTGTGATCCATAGGGTTTTCATGAGCTAATTTTCAGAAGTGGTCACCAGGCCTTTCTTCCTAGTCTGTCTTAGTCTGGAAGCTCCACTGAAACCTACTTACCTTGGGTGACCCTGATGGTATTTGAAATACCAGTGGCATAGGTTCCAGCATCACAGTAACACACAAGCCACCACAGTACAACAAACTGACAGACGGGTGGTGGATAATTACTAAACTAACAAAAAACCTGTTGCTATCAAGTCAATTCTGACTCATAGCAACCTACAGGAAAGGGTAGGACAGTTCCACAGAGTTTCCAAGACTGTAAATCTTTATGGAAGCAGGCTGCCACATCTTTCTCCCACGGTACAGCTAGATTCGAACCGCTGACCTGTCAGTTAGCAGCCTAGCGCTAAACCACTGCGCCACCAGGACTCCTTGGATAATTACTACTTCCCCCCAAAATTTCAAACTCTTGAGATATTGCACCTGATGGAGCAGTCCTTCCCAAAAGTCTGCGAGTGGGAGAGTCAGGGAGCCCCAGTGCACTGGTGACAGCGACGGGGTGCTAACAGAGGGCATCGCAGACTTGGAGTATCCCACCACTACCCCACCCCAGTTCTCCACCGGAGAACGTTTTAACAATTGCACCACCATCTCATGCCAGGGTCTTTCACTACCTCACCTACCACCAGTCTCTGTCAGGCCAGTAAGTCTGGTCTTTTTTTGTGAGTTAGAATTTTGTTCTACATTTTTCTCCAGCTCTGGCTGGGACCCTCTGTTGTGATCCCTGTCAGAGCAGTCAGTGGTGGTAGACAGGCACCGTCTAGTTGTACTGGACTCAGTCTGGTGGAGGCCATGGTAGTTGTGGTCCATTAGTCCTTTGGACTAATCTTCCCCTTGTATCTTGTTCTCTTCGTTCTCCCTTGCCGCTCCTGAAGGGATGAGACCAGTGGAGTATCTTAGATGGCCGCTCACAGGCTTTTAAGACCCCAGACGCTACTCACCAAGGTAGAATGTAGAACATTTTCTTTATAAACTGTTTTATGTAAGGCGAGTCTCTTGTATGCAGCATGTAATTGTTTACTTTAAAACTCATTTTGATAGTTTTTGCTTTTAACTTCAATGTTTATTCTATCTACTATATATTTGGGCTTGTATCTAGCATTTACTGTTTCTCCTGTATTTGTTCCACCTGGTTTATATAATGTTTTCTCTATTTCCTTGCATGCTTTAGGTTTTATCATGTGTTTTTTTACTATTTAGTCTTTTCCTCTATTAGCTTGTTAGTTATGCAAGTTTTCAGAATACTTTTAGTGGTTATCCTAGTGGTTATAACACATATTCTTGACTTATTACCATAATGCCAATAACTAAAAAATCTGTGAGTCTGCTTCTATTCTGTTTTTCCTCCTGGTCCTGTTTCTCGACGTAACTGGTGATTTTTGATTGAATGTTGGACATTGTGTAGGAAAAATTGTAGAGGGTTTGGATAATGTTATGTTCCTCCAGAGAGGTTTTACCCTTTCTTCTGCCAGGCAAAAGGGTGGAAGAAGATTACCTTAGTCCAATCAAAGATTGAGCTGACTGCAGGCTGGATTACAATGTTTGTGAGGCTTGGTTATATCTTTGGTTCCCATCCTCTCCTAGTGAGTAGCCCTCCAGGGATCTCAGCTGAGAGTCTGGAGTGTTTTCTATGGCTTCTTGTAAGCTCCACTTTTTGCCTCCCCAGCGTTGTGAAACTTCTGAGACTTCGGTGGTTTTCTTCTATGCTTCTTAGCGTTCTGTTCTGCACAACTTAATTCATCAAATACCTAAATATAAAAACTTCTGAATGTCAGGCTCACTTATCTGCATCCCTCTTCTTTCCAGGATCTTTGACCCTCCATTTTTGGCTTCCCTGATAATCCCAAACTCCAGTTTCAGCCGCGTGAAGTTGCCGGAATCTCTGCTGGCTTCTCTGCCTCTTAGTCACAACACTCTCCCTGGATTCATGGCCTCTGATCTCACATCAGGAGTTGGCAAATTCCTCAAAGGAGAAGTAGGC
The DNA here is from genome assembly GCA_030035585.1 of Dugong dugon. Classification (NCBI taxonomy): domain Eukaryota; kingdom Metazoa; phylum Chordata; class Mammalia; order Sirenia; family Dugongidae; genus Dugong; species Dugong dugon. The sequence goes on from CM057471.1 coordinate 3,771,901, forward strand.
AGCAGAGTGTCAGCTCATCTCTCTGCAGTTCCCCTTCTTGGGGGATCTCAGGCCTTTGAGTCCTGATTGACTCAATTGCTCTTCAGTGTCTTCAAAGAGTGTTTTAGTATTTTAGATAGCTTTTCTACTTGTTGGTCTGCTGCAAGCCACCCCATCATAGCCAGAAACAATGTTCATTGAATGATATTTTAAATAACTGCCCATAGGTTCAGCACCATATAGTCTAAAAGGAGCCCTGGTGGTGCATTGGTTAAAACACTCAGCTGCTAACTGAAAGGTCAGCAGTTGGAACCCAACACGTGCTCCATAGGAGAAAGATGTGGCAGTCTGCTTCTGTAAAGATTACAGCCTTGGAAACCCTATGGGGCAGTTCTACTCTGTCCTACAGGGTCTCTATGAGTCAGAATTGACTTGAAGACAATGGGGTTTATGTAGTCTAAATACAAAGCACTTTTGCCCCCATTAATTCATTAATCCTGAAGCCATCACAAGGAAGAGGATATCAGCCAGACTAGTGCATGGACGTGAGGCTAGTCCAGACAGCCAATTTCTGTGTCTCTGATCATAATAATAGCAGCAATAACAGCTATGGTTCACACATCACCCAATATGTGCTAGGCACTTTATACATTTTTTATTTATTCCTCACAGCAAGTCTAGAAGGTGGGTATGGTGCCAGGTGTGGGCCCTGGGGCCCAGCTGGGAAATGACACTGTAGGAATTTGAACCTGGACATGTCTTAATCCCGGAGCCACTGTGTCCTACTGGCACCATGTAGGGAAAGTTCTCATTTCCCCCTCTCCTCCTTGTTTGGCCTTTCAGCTCTTCCAGCACCTTTTGGACTAAATTGTCTCCAGCTTCCTGCTGGACTCTGATGGCAACTAGGTGTTCTCTAAGTCTCCCTCAATGCTGATATTCTTGCCTGAGGTCTCCCAGTGAGTTTGCAGCACAGCAAAGACTAGAACTTAGGGCTCCCACCTCCCAGCCTGAGTACACTGTCCTCCCCAGGCTGCCTCTCATTTTCCTGGCTGGACCCATGCTTCCTTGGCCCTAAAAGGGTATCCTAATACCGCTGGGGCATCCAATGCCCTGGGAGATGTGACATTTGAAAGCACTCAGGACAGTCAGGAGTAGCGTGGAAATGGAGGCATGCTGACGTCTCGAACTGACCTCTCAAGGTGAGTGCTGCTTTTCCTCACAGATGGGCACGGTGGAAGGGCCTCCTCTCTGTCCCCGCTCTGGTCCGCCAGAGAGCACTCAGGCAGCGAGTCTGGAAGGGCAAAGATGCTCTTGTTGGGTTTCAAGATTCTCCCAAAGAACAGAAATTCCACGGGAAATGCATTTCTGAAACCCACCTCCTCCAGAGAGGGGCAGCGAGAGAGAGGACGCCTCTGCAAGAGAGCTGGGCCTGGAGAGGCTACCCCTCCTCATGCCCTGAGCTGACTCAAAACTCTCCCTGCCAATGGGACTACTTTCCCTGACTTTAACAAATATACATGCTCCTTGTGAAAACTATAAATAAATAATTCCCAAAAGACTTGAAAGCAGGGACTTCAACAGAAACCTGTACACCAATGTTCATTGCACCACTGTTCAAGATTGCCAAAAGGTGAGAAACACCCCAGCTGTCCATCAACAGATGAATGAATAAGCATAACGTGGTACAATGGAATACTACTCAACGGTAAAGAGAAATGAAGTTCTGATCCATATGCTACCTGTGGACGAACCTTGAAAACATGATGTTGACTGAACTAAGTCAGACACAAAAGGACACATATTGTGTGATTCCATTTACAGGAAAGATCCAGAAGAGGCAAATGCATAGAGACAAAAGTAGATTAGTGGGTACCAGGGGCTGGGAGGAGAGAAAAGGGGGAGTGACGACTTTAAAAAAAAATGAAAACAAGTGTGTGTATACACATATATATATATATATATATATATATATAAACTTGAGCAAGACATAAGTGTGTGAAGTGTAGAATGACAGGTCCCTGGGGCCCAGCTGGGACAGGGCCATGTTAATAGCCTGGGATGTGGCCCACAATGTGCTCTGTTGTGTCTGTAGTATTGTTCCTGCAGTCCACCTTTGCATAAAACACTCTTGCAGCCACCCTTGCACAACAACTGGGGCATCAGAAATTGGGTGAGAACCAGGTGTTTGAGTTGGCAAGACCCGGTTGTGACTCCCAGCCCTGCCACCAGCTCTGTGACTTTGCATACCTGCAAGATGAGGACAATAATGCTCACCTCCCTTGGCCAAGGGGACTCGATTAGGTGATGGATATAAGATGCTAAGTCCTGAGAATGGCTCAGTCACATGCCAAGGTCACAGCTGACATTCAAATTCAAGTCTGGCTTGCTCTTAACCTCAGCCCTCCCTGGCTGAACCCAGCAGGCACAGAGGAAGGGGCCCAGCGAGGCTGGGGTGTGGGTGGGGGCAGGGTAGATTGACCTGAACCCTGAGGAGGCTGCTTGTCCGTTTTCCCACTGGGAAGTGTTGGACTGGGGAGGGGGCCAGTCACAAGTGCTCGGGGCTTCTCAGTGGCACTGCTCAGAGGACAGGCTTTTGCAGACTTGTATTTACTCAACAGTCAAATAAACTGGGGGAAACCGTGGGTTTCCCAGTGTCTTAGTTATCCAGTGATGCTGTAACAGAAATACCACAAGTGGGTGGTTTTAACAGACATTTATTTCTCACAGTTTAGGAGGCCAGAAGTCTGAATTCAGAGCAGTGGCTCCAGGAGAAGGCTTGCTACTCTGTCAGCTATGCGGGAAGTTCCTTGTCTCTTCAGCCTCTGCTTCCTGGTTCCGTGGAGATCTCCATGTGTCTTAGCACCTATGTTACCCCATCTCTCTCCTGCTCCCTTGTTTAATCTCTTTTTATATCTCAGAAAAGATTGACTCAAGATACACCCTACACTAATCCTGCCTAATTAACATAACATAAAACTCATTTCTAAATGGGATTATAACCACAGGCATAGAGGTAAGGATTTACAACACATGTTTTGGGGGACACAATTCAATCCATAACATTCCACCCTTTGGCCCCTCAAATTTCATGTTCTTGCCACATGCAAAACACATTCACCCCATCACATCATCTCAAAAGTCTTAAATCAACTCCAAGTCCAAAATCTCATCTTATGAATCATCTAACTCACATACAGGTGAGACTTCAGGCGTATTCCATCCTGGGACAAAACTCCTCTTCATCTGAGAACCTGCAAAATCCAGAACACAAGTTATCTGCTTCCAAAGTATAATGGTGGAACAGGCACAAGGCAGATGTTTCCATTACAAATGGGAGAAATTGGAGGGAAAGAAGGGATAACAGGCACCAAGCAAGTCCAAGACCCAGGAGAACAAATTACACTAACTCTCAAGGCTTGAAAATAATCCTCTATTCTCTGGGCAATGGCCCCACCCTCCAGACCCTGGATGTTGGCCACACCCTCTGGATTCTAGGTGTAGGCCCCTCAGTCACGGGCATCAGCTCTGCCTTTCAGGCCCTCTGGATGGCAACTTTACTGCCTCAGTTTTGGGTGGCCCCATTCTCCTATTCCATCTGAGTGGCAACCCCACCCCCTCAGCCCTGGCAGACCCTGTCCTTCTGCCCCTTGGGCATGCCAGTCCCACCCCCTCAGCTTTGAGCAGTGGCCCCATCCTTCTGGCCAAACTGAATGACATTCCCACACTCCAGAACTGAACTGATGAAGATCTGACTCTGAAACCTAGGAGGCTGTGGCTCCACCCTTTGAAACCTAGAAGGCCCCGCTTCCCCTGCTCCTTCAAACAGTTCTGCTGATCTTCGAGCTGCTGCAGGGATGGTCCTTTTCTTGGAGAACAACGGATGTAGTTCCTTTGGTCTGTTCCCTGCCTGTAGAATTCCAAGAGGCAGATAATGTTCTTTCCATTATTGCTCTGTCCCCTTCAATCTAAGCTGATGGGTGTTCTGCTGTGGTAGTTGGTTAGCTCCATCAGTCACAGGCTTAATCTCTTTAACAACAGATTGTGTAGTCATGTCCTCCATGAACGTTCTAGGGCATGTGTACTCAGTTCATACAAAAGAATTTTCCAAATCTTTAAGTTCTGTTTTCATTTTGCACAGTTCATATTTAATCCATCTCTTTCCTCTCACATTTTGCTATAGACAGCAAGGAGAAATCCCATGGCCCCTTTAAAATCTTGCTTAGAAATCTCATCAGCCAGACATCCAAGTTCATCACTTACAAGTTCTGCCTTCCACCAAAATATATGAAAATAATGCAGACGAGCTCTTTGCTACTGCATAGAAAGCATCGCCCTTCCTCCGCTGTCCAATCACATGTGCATTATTTTCTTTTAAAACCTCACCAGAAGCACGTTTAAAGTCCACACTTCTGGCAACATTCTGTTGCTGGTGCCATATGTATTCTCTAAGACTACAGAGTCTTTTTCTATAGCTCTCCTCACTTCCTTCTTAGCTCTCACCAGAATTGCCTTTGGCGTCCATAATTCTACCAACAGTCTCTTCAAGGCAATCTCGACTTTTACTGTTAGGCACTTTAAAACTCTTCCAGCATCTACCCATTACCCAATTCCAAAACCACTTCCACATTTTAGGTATCTATTGGAGCAGCACCCCTCTCCTCTGGTAGCAAATTCTGTCTTAGTTATCTAGTGCTGCTATAACAGAAATACCACAAGCAGATGGCTTTAACAAATAGAAATTTATTTTCTCACAGTTTAGGAGGCTAGAAGTCCTAATTCAGAGCGCTGGCTCTAGGGAAAGGCTTGCTCTCTCTCAGCTCTGGAGACAGGTCTTTGTCTCTTCGGCTTCTGCTTTAGGTTCCCTGGAGATCTCCATGTGTCTTGGCATCTCTGCTTGGCATCTCTGCTGATTATTTACTCTCCTTTTATATCTTGAAAGGGATTGACTCAAGACACACCCTACACTAATCCTGCCTCATTACCATAACAGAAAAGTCATTCCCAAATGGGATTACAACCACAGGTATAGAGGTTAGGATTTACAACACATATTACAGGGGGCACAATTCAGCCCATAATACCCAGTTAACCTGGTGTTATTAATTGAATTTTTCCCAAAAAAATACGTGTTGTGATTCCTTACCCCTATACTTGGAGATGTAATCTCATTTGGGAACGCAGCTTTCTTTATTATGTTAATGAGGCCATATCAAGGTAGGGTCTGTCTTAAGCAAATCACCTTTGAGATATAAACCAGGCTGATTAAGCAGAGAATAGGAAGCCCTGATGAAGCAATGGTTGAAAGCTCAGCTGTAAACCAAAAGGTGAGCAATTCGAATCCACCAGCTGCTGGTTTGAAACCCTATGGGACAGTTCTACTCTGTCCTGTAGGGTCACTATGAGTTGGACTCAACAGCAACAGGCTTGGTTTTTTTGGTTTAGTAAGCAAAGATGGGAGAAGATAGCTGCCAAGCCCCATGGAGATCTCCAAGGAACCAGGAAACAAGCTGAAAAGGACCTTCCCCCAGAGCCAACAGAGAAGAAAGCCCTTCCCTAGAGCCTGTGCCCTGAATTTGGACTTCTAGCCTCCTAAACTGTGAGAAAATAAATTGTTGTATGTTAAAGCCATCCACTTGTGATATTTCTATTACAGTAGCACTAGACAACTAAGACCCTTGAGTCCTGGCTGCAGAATCTCTGAGCCTTGAGTAGAGTTGTGATCTACGTGAGGGACAGAGGGCTGCAGTATCCCATGTTCTTGGCTCTGGAACTCCCTTTTTGTTAATAAACTTTATTTTTTTAAAACAATTTAAGATTTACAGCAAAATTGCCAAGATAGTACAGGAGTTCCCAAGTACCCCGCGCTCGGTGTCCCCTACTGTAACATCTTACCCTCATGTGGTACCTTTTTCACAACTAACAAACCAATATTGATCCATTCTAATTGTTGCTAGGTGCCGTCAAGTCGCTTTCAACTCATAGCAACCCTATGTACAACAACAAAACATGGCCCACTCCTGTGCCATCCTCACAATCGTTCCTATGCTTGAGCCCCTCATTGCAGCCACTGAGTCAGTCCATTCACTGACCCTCTACTTTACCAAGCATGATGCCCCTTCTTCAGGGACTGGTCCCTCCTGACAACACAACCAAAGTACACGAGACAAAGTCTCACCATCCTCCCTTCTAAGGAGGATTCTGGCTGTACTTCTTCCAAGACAGATTTGTTGATTCTTCTGGAAGCCCATGGTATAGTCAATATTCTTTGCCAACACCATAATTCAAAGGTATTAATTATTCTTCTACCTTCCTTATTTATTGTCCAACTTTCACATGCACGTGAGGAGATTGAAAACACCATGGCTTGGGTCAGGTGCACCTTAGTCCTCAAAGTGACCTCTTTGCTTTTTAACACTTTAAAGAGGCCTTTTATGGCAGATTTGCTCAATGCAAATTTGATTTCTTGACTGCTGCTTCCATGGGCATTGACTATGGATCCAAGTGAAATGAAATCGGACAGCTTCGATCTTTCCTCCATGTATCATGGCGTTCCTTATCGGTCCAGTTGTAAGGATTTTTGTTTTCTTTCTGTTGAGGTGTAATCCACACTGATGGCTATAGTCTTTGATTTTCATCAGTAAGTGCTTCAAGCTCTCTTCATTTTTAGCAAGAAAGGTTTTGTCATCTGCATATCTTCGAACTGTTATCCATAATTTGTTACGATCTACACAGTCCAATGCCTTTGCATAGTCTATAAAACACAGGCAAACATCTTTCTGTTATTCTCTGCTTTCAGCCAGGATCCATCTGACATCAGCAGTGATATCCCTTGTCCCACAGCCTCTTCTCAATCCGGCTTGAATTTCTGGCAGTCCCCTGTCGATGTACTGCTGCAACTGTTTTTGAATGATCTGCAGCAAAACTTTACTTGCATGTGCTAATAATGATATTGTTGGATAATTTCTGCATTTGGTTGGATCACCTTTCTTTGGATTGGGCACAAATATGGATCTCTTCCCGTCAGTTAGCCAGGTAGCTGTCTTCCAAGTTTCTTGGCATGGACAAGAGAGCACTTCCAGCATTGCATCCATTTGTGGAAACATCTCAATTAGCATTCCATCAATTCCGAGAGCCTTGTTTATCACCAATGCCTTCAGTGCAGCTTGGACCTCTTCCTTCAGTACCATCGGTTCTTGATTATATGCTACCCCCTGAAATGTTTGAACATTGACAAGTTCTTTTTGGTACAGGGACTCTGCGTATTCCTTTCATCTTCTTTTGATGCTTCCTGCATCGTTCAGTATTTTGACCATAAACCCGTTGCCGTTGAGTCAATTCCAACTCAGAGCAGAACTGTCCCATAGAGTTTCCAAGGAGCAGCTGGTAGATTCAAACTGCCAACTTTTGGTCAGCAGCTGAGCTTTTAACCACTGTGCCCGCCACCAGGGCTCCTTCAACATTGCAACTAGAGGCTTGACTTTTTTCTTCACTTCTTTCAACTTAAGAAATGTCAAGTGTGTTCTTCCCTTCTGGTGTTCAAACTCCAGGTCTTTGCACATTTCTTTATAATACTTCATCTTCTTGAGCCACCCTTTGAAATCTTCTGTTCAGCTCTTTTATGTGATCATTTCTTCCCTTCACTTTAGCTACTCTACATTCAAGAGCAAGTTTCAGAGTCTCTTCTGACATTCATTTTGGTCTTGTCTTTCTTTCCTGTCTTTTTAATGACCTTTTGCTTTCTTCTGGTATGATGTCCTTGATGTCATCCCACAACGCGTCTGGTGTTAAGTCATTAGTGTTCAATGCATCAAATCTATTTTTGAGATGGTCTCTAAATTCAGGTGGGACTCAAGGTCTTACTTTGGCTCTCATGCACTTGTTTTAATTTCCTTCGGCTTCAGTTTGAACTTGCATATGAGTAATTGATTGTTCCGCAGTTGGCCCCTGGCCTTGTGCTAACTGATGATGTTGAGCTTCCCCACCATCTCTTTCCACAGATGTAGTTGATTTGATTCCTGTGCATTCCATCCTGTGAGGTCCATGTGTATAGCTGCTATTTATGTTGTTGAAAAAAGGTATTTGCAATGACTAAGCTGTTAGTCTTGCAAAATTGTATCATGTGATCTCCATGTAGCTTCTATCACCAAGGTCATATTTTCCAACTACGGATCCTTCGTCTCTGTTTCCAACTTTTGCATTCCAATCGCCAGTAATTATCAGTGCATCTTGATTGCGTGTTTGCTCAATTTCAGACTAAAGAAGTTGGTAAAAATCTTCAATTTCTTCATCTTTAGTCGTTGGTGCATAAATCTGAGTAACAGTTGTATTAACTGGTCTTCCTTGTAGGTGTACGGATATTATGCTATCGCTGACAGTGTTGTCCTTCAGGACAGATCTTGAAATGTCCTTTCTGACTACAAATGCATCACCATTCCTCCTCAACTTTTCACTCCCAGCGTAGGAGACCATATGATTGTCTGACTCAAAATGGCCAATATCAGTCCATTTCAGCTCAGCAATGCCTAGGATAGCGATCTTCAAGCTTTCCATTTCATTTTTGACCACTTCCAATTTTCCTAGATTCACTATTCATACCTTCCACGTTCTTATTATTAATGGATATTTGCAGCTGTTTCTTCTTATTTAGAGTCCTGCCACATCAGCAAATGAAGGTCTGAAAGCTTGACTCCATCCACACCATTAAGATTACTCTACTTTGGGGAGGCAGCTCTTCCCCAATTGTATTTTGAGTGCCTTCCAACCTGAGAGCTCATCTTCTGTCCCTGTATCAGACAATGTCCTGCTGCTATTCATAAGGTTTTCACTGGCCAATTTTTTTAGAAGTAGATCGCCAGGTCCTTCTTCCTAGTCTGTCCTAGTCTGTAAGCCCAGGTGAAACCTGTCCACCATGGGTGACCCTGCTAGTATTTGAAATACTGAAGGCATAACTTCCAGCATAACAACAACCCCTTTGATGGGGGCCCCCTTATGGAACCAGTGCTCTTGGAAAAATGCCAAGTCAGTTGGTGTTGATCGCACCAAACCAAAAAAACTAAACCCACTGCCGTCGAGTTGATTCCGACTCATAGCGATCCTAGAGGACAGGGTAGAACTGCCCTATAGAGTTTCCAAGGAGCGCCTGGTAGATTTGAACTCCTGACCCCTTGGTTAGCAGCTGTAGCTCTTAACCACTATGCCACCACACACAGTAGATACCTACTTAACCTTCTCTGAATTGAACGGCGTGTGAGAAATCAAACCCAAGCTGCTGGCCTCATTAGAACCCAAGTTTTCCCTTGATGAAACCCCTCTTGGTTGTGGGCTAATTAAACTCAGCCGCTCCCTGGAGCCCGGCTCATTCACATGGTTCATGCACAACTTAAAGAGTTTCCACCAGCCTTGCCGGCTCCCAGCTCTGCCCACCCAGACGGGAGAGCGCCAGCTCCCCCACAGAATGCCCCGTTTCCAACCACCACACAAACATCAGAAACAAGCCAGCTCAGAGAAGTCCACAAACAACAGACCAAAGGGGCCACGGCTGTCTTAGCATCCTCCCTGATGTGGTACCAGGCGGGTCTCAGCTGGATCAGGCCCCAGATCTTGTGTGTGCCCATGTGTGCGTGTGCATGCATGCATGCATGCACTGGCGTGTGTGTGTGTGTGTGTGTGTGTGTGTGTGTGCGCACGCACGTGCACGTGCCCACATATGTGCATGCGTGCATGTCTCTCTATGCACCAGGTTTGGGGATGGGAGTGGACTTGCCCAGAGTCACACGGTCAGCGAGTGCCAGAGAGGAGAGTCCAATCCTGCTCTTCCCCTTGGGTGGTTCAGGCACCCTTCCCCGCTCTTCCAGCACAGGAGGGCCCAGCATGGCACAGTGGAGTCTCCCTGACCTTCTGCCTCTCATTTCATGAGTTGGGGGGCTCTTGGAGGCCCTCATGGACATCTGTCACCAGCACCTGCCAGCCTCGCCAGGGAGGGGCTGAGAGGGGCTGCACAGGGGCAGAGAAGCTGGTACAAACACCTGACCCTGCTACTCCCCTGTCTACAGTCTTCCGTGGCTCCCCACTACCCCAGGAGGAAGTCCAGAACCTTGAAGGCAGCCCAGCAGGTTCACAGAGCTGGCCCTGTGGATTTCACTAGCAGATTCATCCCCGCCTCCCGTGAAAACACCTCCAGTGGTGTCCCCAGGCCGCCACACCTTGCCCATCCTGTACCTTCTGAGGTAACTCCATGCCTCTCACGTCAGAACCTTCAGGGAGGCGAGAGAAGGCAGGAGACACTCCTCCTCCTTGGAAATAGGCCCAAATGGCTCTCCAAGGGCGTGGCTCCCACAAAGCCTCCCCTCCCACATGGTGGAAGCCCGCCAGCCCCACCGGGGGTGGTCCCAGCACTCCCCCGCTTCCCCCCCACAACTCCATGGTCACAGGCTCCTTTTCCTTGGATGAACTCTCTAGAAACAAGAGTATGTTCGTCTGCTGGTGCTGGGGCCAGCCCCTGCGCCCTGTGTGAACCTCGGTTTCCTTATCACCTGTAACACAGACCATAATAGTCTCGGCCCACAGCACGGCGGCCACGCTGATCAAACTCCACCTTATCCCGCAGGTCTGCCCCAGGCTTCCCCTCGCTGGCACCCAGCTCCAGCCTCGGCCCTGAGCCCCGAGACTCGCCCGCCCACTCCACACTTGTGTGTGGAGCCTGCTGAGCCCCGCTTGAGGCCCACTCTGGACAGCACACACAGCCACCCAGGCTGACAGACAGACATGTCACCAAAGGAGGTGTGACCTCCTGACAGGAGGGTCCTGGCCTTTCATCGAGCTTCGGGGTTGGGCAGTGACGTGCCTGGTGTGTTAATGTCCACACACCTCCTACAGGTGAGGAAACCAAGGCTCAGGGCATGCCAGGGGCTGGCCCAGCAGGGCCCCCAGCCAAGAGTGGCAGCGGTCGATGCCTCCGAGGCCCCACCCCCGAGAGCCAGCCCCCTGCCCTCACCCGCCTTTTCTGGGAGACTAGGGAGGCCCTGAACCCAGTCTTGAGGCCACTTGAACCGGAGGGCAACTTCAAGGGAGCCGGCCCGGGGCGGATCCGTTATTTTTCTTCTGGCAAAATTTGCAGCTTCCTGTCTCTCATATAAAAGACTCAGGGAGGCCCGCCAGGCCTGGGCACGGCCCGCTTGTGTGGCTAAATCAGAACCAGGCAGGAGCTGCCTGCAGAGATGAAGATACAGGGGAAGCATGTGGAGGACAGCTTCAGCTCCCAGTCAGAGCTCCCCAGAGACACGTCCAGGGACTCAGCAGTTTGCGGGGGTGGCCGGGCAGCGGGAGGTGTAGCCAGTTCGGCTGACTCCCCGTCTGATGAATCACCCTGAGAGGCAGCCCCAGGAGCCCCAGCCCCATTGCTGTCTCCTGAGCGTCTGCCCGGAGCTCCCTCATGCTGCCCCAGCTTTTTCTGGCCTCAGTTTACCTGCTGGTCACTTGCTGGAGCCGCCCTGGGGGGCTGTGAACGAGGCAGCCTGCCCAGGTATGGGCGTATTTGTCCCTCGAGCAGGTGCATGACTCACAGTCCCGGCTCCCATAGCTTGTCACAAACCTATGTGTCCTCGTCATCCGCACAGGGGCTGGGTGACTCGGAAACAAACACACTCGAAGCTATAAGCTGGTGTTGCAGAGTGGACGCGCCCCTCAGACCTTCCACTCCCCACCCTCACACTTCGCCAGCCCAGATGGGCAGCACTTGCACCGTGGCCAGCTGGAAACCACGTCGCCGGCCATCTCTGCAGGGGCCAGGATGGCTCCCTGCTGGGGTCCCTGGTCTAGGGGCCGGGTGAGGACTGTCAGGGGGTGGGGGTGCCTCAAGAGGGCCCAGGCAAGCAGGCAAGACCGAGGAGGAGGGAATTGGGGGAGAGAACAGGTGGCAGCATGCCAGGGTGACAGGTGGCCAAGGAGCAGGAAGCAGAGAGGCCAGGAGCAGGTCTGACCCTGACATCCACACCCCATCCCCGCAGGCACTCGCCTGGCCTGGGACCCCACCCCCGGTGGAAGGCAGCAGGCAGGGAGGAGAGGCCTGGAGGGACCATAGCCGGGCAGGCCAGCTCTCCTGGAGCACCCCCCTCCACACCGCCATAGCAACAGAAGTAAACACGCCCTTGTGGAGCATGTGAGAGGCCACTGGCACGGCTGGGGAGTAAGCCTCTGTAGACACCGCTAGGGAGACCCAGCCCAGCTGGCCACCCCAGGAGCCAGAGCCGAGGCCGTCAGCCAGGTGGGCCCCTTGTGGTGCTGGGGTCACTATGCTCATCCCAGGAGAGCTGGCAGCACCCGCCACTCAGAGCCGGCTCGAGAACCAAAACCAGAGACTATAGACGGTCATGTGCTGGCTCAGGCCCCAGAACGTTCCTCCCAGCCCTGCCTCACCAATGGAGGGCGCTGAGGACTGCCGGGGGGTGGGGGGGGTCCTTCCAAGGTCCCAGTGCCTGAGGCCTCCTGACCCTGCCCCGCCCCTCACCCTGGTCTCGCGCCGAGCAATGGGGCTGCACACACGGCCCTCCCTCACGTGCCCACATCTGAGAACCTGTGCTGAACAGGGGCCCAATGAACCCACCCGGCCTCTACTGCCCCCCAGGCTGGCCCTGGAGCCCAGACCCCAACACCTGGAGCAGGAAGTGAGGAGAAGCCAGGGGCTGAAGAGAGACGTACCGACCGGGAATATGACAGCAGCCATCAACTGAATCCCTTCCGTAAGCTCTGACACCCTGTGCTGTGGACTGAATTGTGTCCCCCAAAATATGTGCTGAAACCCTCACCCTGTACCTGTGGATGTGGTCCTGTTTGGAAAGAGGGCTTTCCTTTTGTCACGTTAATGAGGTCATACAAGTGTAGGGTGGACCCTAAGCCCGATCACTTCTGAGTTATTAAAAAAGAACAGACGCGCACACGCCAAAGAACGCCAGCAGACACCCCAACGAGGAGAGAGGCCTTCAGGAGGAGTCCACACGATCGAGACCCTGGTGTGGACTTCTAGCCTCCTGACCTACGAGAAAATAAATTTCTGTGTACAGCCACCCACTTAGGCAACAAAGACAGGCTGTGAGCCATCGGACGAGCCACCGTCTCCATTGCCAGGGAGGAAACTGAGGCACAGAGAGGCAGCCACTCACTCAGGCCCACACAAACAGACAGACTCAAAGCCCGGGGTTGAATCGTGTGGATGCTGGACTGCACCCTACATCCCTCCCCCTCGGCAGCGGCTCCCGATAGCGGAGCTGGCTTATGCCGCTTTTGTTCTCTAGTCTCCTCGTGCAGACGTTCTGTCAAGTGCCAAAGTTGTAGTCCATGTGATCAGGGTCCCTGGGGCCAGGCAGGCAGTCCCGCTCTCAGTACGGAGGGAGTCAAGCAGGCTTCCCGGGAGGTGGGACACCTTGGAGGCGGGAGACCCAGGGCCCTCGGCACAGAGACGGGCTGGGTGAGCAAGTGGGCAGAGCTGACCCCTCGCCTCTGTCCCAGGCATCTTCCGTGCCCCTGAGGGCCAGGCCAGAGCAGCTGCCAGGGAACCCAGGCAAGGCCGGACCCTGCCCCTGACCTGGGAGACGGGAGGGGTTGGGAGCATCCCAGGACCAGCTGGAGCCTGCCCCGCACGCACGCTGCTGTTGCTTTTCCAACACGAAGCTGCTGGGTGATTTTAAAAGGAAAAGTATGCTGGAAGTGGACAGGAAAAGGAGCTGTAATGGGTGGCGGCTGGCAGGCGCAATGGAATATTCTGAAACCTTTATGGCTGGGAAGTGCGGGAGCCCAAAGAGGCAGGTGGCAAGCCGGAGGCTAGGGATAGGCGCCTCCAAGGACACAAAGTGTGGCCTTTTGTCCCCATGACGGCAGCTGCAGGCCAGTCAGTGAGGGGGGCTCCTAGGATGGGGCCACAGAGGTGGAAGGGTACGAGCAGGCAGACATCTCGCTTTCCAGCTGCGGGGAGGGGTGGGCTGCGGAAAGCAGGTCTGTGGGGCTCCTGCCTCCAGGAAGCAGTTCCAACTCATCTGGTGTTTGGGCCCAGGTCCCCGGTGTCACAGCCTGGACTGGGAAGGCTTTTTGCATCAGGCACTCTGGAAGCCCAGCTCTGCCTACAGCCCAGTCAGCGTTCCAGGCCATGGCGAAGTGAGGAAGAGCTGCGGGGGCATTGGGCAGGCAAAGCCCCATTCCCCAGGATCCCACTGGCAGGGTGAGAAGGGATCCCAGACTTTATATTTTACAGAGTGGGTCAGGGTAGGGAGTGCTGAAGCCCAGAGAGGATGGGACTTAGGCAGAGCCTCCCAGGAACAGGAGCCCAGGCTGCCGAGTGCTGCTGAGCGCTCACATCTTGTGGGGAGGGGCTGGTGGTCATCACCCTCGCACCCCAGCCAAGCCAGAGCCGCAGTGACCGCCGGGGGTCTGCTCACACACCCGGGGCAAAGGCCCGGAAGACCCAGCTCTGCAGCCTCAGAGCCTCCAGCCTGCAGCCCTCAGCTCTGCCGGGAGTCCCATCAACGACTCCCTCCTTGCTGAGGCTTGGCATCCCCAAAGACTCCTTTCGGCTAAAATGCAAATGCCCACAGCTTGAGCCCTCAGGGGGCACCACTCACAACTGCTTTAAGCCAGAGCCCCAAGGAGAATCATGGCTGCGTCTCCCACCAGACCAGAGGCCCCTCCAGGCCTGGATTTATCAATGATGTTCCCCAAAGCAGGTCCTGCTCTGTGCAGCTCGTCGATAAAGACACCCAGGTGAGGAGGGAGGAAGGACGTTTATTGCAAGCGCGAGGCAAGGAGCAAGGAGGTGTAAACCTCAAATCAAGTTCTCCAAACAAAGGGAGGCAGAACCTTTTATACTATCTGTCACAAGGAAGTTCATACAAACATTATGGACTATACAGGTTATCACGGCACTGCACGCAGGCGCAGTAAGACAAATTGCATTTTTTCTCTGGCATGTGGGCTGGTAAACTGGGGTTTAACTGGCATGAGCCACACCCAGAGCAGTGAGGACAATGGACAGTAGGGGCAGGTTCCAATTGGCCTGAGTAGCTTCCAATTGAGCAACACCCAGTGCTGTCACTTAAGGCTTTGTTTGATAAAGGCTAAGCAGCTCCCGGCTTCTTTGGCTATCAATGTCTTAAAACTCTTCTCTCCTGAACAGCTGGCAAATGTCTTTGGAGCCTAGGAGAGCCCCCTTCGGTCTTGTTTCCCTTTTCACCCTGGCTGCCAGTAAGCTCGATGCTGCACTCAGGTTAACAATGTGGTCACTCTGCCCCTCTTCTCTGGCCCTCAAGTTGGTTTTGCTTTTCTATCTCCCTCCTACCTTCTGGGGATATGTGTGCATTCCTGGCAAAACTTCTCAGACCTCGGAAAAGACAGGTGGGCTCAACCTCCGTTTGCTTCAAGCCCCCGGTGTTGAGCTTCACCCCGCAACACACTCAGCAGGGAGCAGGACCTGGGGGCATGTTGGTGAGAGGAAGAGGGGAGAAGGAAAGGTCTGGAGGGCCCATGGGGCTTGCTGACTAGGGGCCCTGGGTGTCAGAGGGTGGTCAGCATGAAGACTGGAACCTGGAGGGAGTTTGTGGGGCACAGACAGGGAAAGAGGGTTCAGGAAGAGAGGGCGTGAGAGAATCAAGCCAAGGCCACTTCTGCAAATTGCCAACAGCTTGAGGGGCACTGAGGGGGCCACCCACTCCACAGGGCTATTCTGTCCGTCATTCAAAAGCAGGGACTCAAGCACCCTCATGTACAGGGCCAGCGCGTCCCTTTGGGGTCCAGCCTGGTGGCTCGTCCCAAGCAGTGACTCCACCACCTCCTGCTGGAGGCCCCACTGTGATGCGGGCCCTGGCCATCCTGGGGACATGGGGGCGCCTGGTCCTTGCTGACTGCGACTCCGGGTTCCCAGAGGGGGCAGATGGGGTCTGCCCTCCAAGAGGTCACAGGGTTGTGGGGAGTGCAGCTGCGAGAGTGCAGGTGGGGGGCCCCTGCAGGGCGCACCACGTCAGATCTAGGTTACAGATAGTGAGTTGGGCGGTCCTCTAAGCCATTCGCTCAGCGTCTGCAGAGGAGGGGACTCCTTCAAGTCCCCTCTGTGCTGGTTCCTGTTGCCAACGCTTTAACCCTTCACTTCACCGGGGACCCGTGTTGGGGCTGGGGGAAGATGCCATTGGGGTGGCTGGCACGAGGCTCACCAGCGGGCCTCTAGCCATCCCGCTCCCAGGGTGAGCCCACTGGCCCTTTAAGAAGCTGGGGGCTGCAGCTGGTACAGCTCACAGTTGGCCAGCCAGCTGACGGGGCGCATTTGTGATCCTTCTGGAAGGATGCTTTGGAGAGGAGACAAAATGTTCTTGCACAGCTCGGTAAACAACCCTAAAGTGTTTTGAAAGCCTTTGCAGATATAAAGACTGCAAACAAATGCAAGAATCTCTGGAGGAGAGCCAGCTACTGGGGAGGGGCAGGCGGGCATCACGCAGTCCCTCCCCCTCCAGCCCCAGCCTGGCGGGACCTTGTAAGCATGTGTCTATGTGTGTGACTGCCTGTGTGCCTGCCCTGGCCAGTGTGCCTGGGGTGGTGCTGCATGTGTGCACCTGTCTGCGTGTATATGTCAGGGCACACACACACTCCCTTTGCGTGTGTGCATGTGAGCGTGCAAAGCCATGGGCATAGATGGGTCCATGGGCACACTCTGGAAACCCCTGTGTCAGTGTGTGGCTCATCTGTCCCCTCCTCACCCCAGCCCTGCCCTGGAGCCCAGCCTGGAGGAGACAGCGCCCTCCTGGCCCAGACTGCAGGCCCAGGTGGAAGAGCAGGGTGCCCACTCCCTGGAGAGCTAATTACGGGGCAGCAGAGCTGCAGGAACCAGGCCGAGTGAGGTGGGCCAGGCTGGCCGTACACATGGGGGCTGGGGACCTTGTCACAGGGCTGGTCTCTTAGCTCACTCGGCAGTGGTGAGGGTACAAGGAGCTCCTGTGGGGATAACCCCCAAGCGCCAGGGAGGCGACGGCCTCAGTGCGGTGATGCCATTAAGACCAGGTGTCAACCCAGCTCCGTCGACCTTGATCAGTTCACTGAGTCTCTGGGCCTCAGTCTTGTCCTCGTCACAACGGGCAGTCACGGTCTCCCTCCTGGGGTAGTCGTGAGGGAAGGCAGGTCCCCCAGCGCCCCACTCCTGTGTCATCAGAGGGAGGCACGTGGTCAGATTGTGTGGTTCTGTCAGCCCTCCCCTCCCAGGAGCTCCAGGAGCAGAGATAGTAGTCCCCTCCCTGCCCCCTCGCCCAGCCCATCATCACTCACTTAGCAAACACTTAGAAGCCCCTGACAACTTGCAGACTGGGGCTGGGCGCTAAAGGGACCCCGGTGCACAGATGTAGCCCCCCTCCCCGGCAGCCACAGGCCGGGCTGTGGCGAGGCGCCAAGTACCGGGGAGACATGGGCGTGTGGGCCCCCCTGGGCACAGGAAAAGCTTCCAGGTGAGAGGGGGCCTGAGCTGAGGCCTCGGGGAGAGGCGAGAAGCTGAGGGAGGCTGGACAGAGCAGGAGAGCTGAGCCAGAGCCGGGCCGGGCACACCAGGGTGTCCGTGAGCACCCACTGAGAGACCAGCTGAGGCCAACTACTGCCCCGTTTACGCCAGGAGGAAGCTCGGACCTCGAGAGACACCGTCCCTGCCAAGGTGCAGCTGGGAAGTGGCAGAGCGGGGTGCCCGTGGTCACGCCCTCCGCAGCCTACACCCATGCCTTCATGGATGGGTGGGAAGCAAACCTGGCAGGGACAGGACTGGTGCCACCAGCTTTTGCCCAAGTCTGGAAGCCAAGTGAGGGCCACATCCCCCTCCTCCAGTCTGCTCCACACCCCATGCTGCCCACGCCTCCCCGCAGCCCCGAGCACGGAACCACGAATGAACTTCAATGGGTGCTTCGGGGACGAGGCAGTGGGGAGTGACCAATCCCCCTATCCCGGCCCAAACCGCAAGGCCCCACGGGCAGCCCAGAGCAAGAAGGAGCATCTCCCAGCCTGGATTCGGCAGAAGGCATCCCAGCCAGGAGGCCCATTTGGGAAATGGTGGCTGCCAGGCAGGGCGCTCAGGGAGCACAGCGGGCAGCGGTCGCCAACCAATGCCATGGCTGCCAGACCGTCCACCCCCTGGGTTTGCAGCAGCTGGCGGGGGACTCCCCAGCAGGGCTGAGCCACTGGGTACCTGTGAGCCAAAACCACTCAAAACCATAGGCCAATGAATCCACTTTCTGAAGTGCCAGAGAGAGGAGAATACTAGGCGGTTTCTGTGCCAACCTGGCCCACCCCACCACGTACAGCAGCAAACGGCCTTGGGGAGATGGGGGACAACATGCCTTGAGCCTCCCCAGCCCTCAGCCCTGGCAACGTGGGTGACAGGGGCACACCATGAGGACGTCTATTGACACATGTGGCAGCGCCACCCTGGAGATCTGCTGTCCCCTGGCATGCCCTGCACGCCCCCCAGGCCTTGGGGAGTGACACAGGCACACAGGGAGGGGAGGGGGGACACACAGAGAGACCTGTTCCCACAGACGGGGTGCCCGAGGCCAGGGCCAGGCCACCTCCCTGAGCCCTACCACACGGCGCCTTGACCTGCTGCCACCATTCTGGGGGTACAGACCCCAGGCAGGGGGTGACTTCTGTGCCAGCACATGTAGGGTGCAGACCCTGGGCAGGGGTGGCCTCTGTGCCAGCACATGTGGGGTTCAGACCCCGGGCAGGGGCAGCCTCTGTGCCAGCACATGTGGGGTGCAGACCCCAGGCAGGGGTGGCCTCTGTACCAGCACATGTGGAGTGCAGACCCCGGGCAGGGGCGGCCTCTGTGCCAGCACATGTGGGGTGCAGACCCTGGGTGGGGGTAGACTGTGCCAGCACATATAGGGTGCAGACCCCGGGCAGGGGCTGCCTCTGTGCTAGCACATGTGGGGTGCAGACCGCAGGCAGGGGCAGCCTCTGTGCCAGCACATGTTGGGTGTCGACCGCAGGCAGGGGCAGCCTCTGTGCCAGCACATGTGGGGTGCAGACCCTGGGCAGGGGCGGCCTCTGTGCCAGCACATGTGGAGTGCAGACCCCGGGCAGGGGCGGCCTCTGTGCCAGCACATGTGGGGTGCAGACCCCAGGCGGGGGCGGCCTCTGTGCCAGCACATGCCGGGTGCAGACCCCAGGCAGGGGCGGCCTCTGTGCCAGCGCGTGCATTACCCACTGCTGCTCCTATCACCTGGGAGCTGAGCCCATAGTCACACCAGGTGAGCCTGCAGAAGATCTCCTATGTTGTCCCAGGACACACAGTCCGTGGAGGGGCTGGCCTGGAGCCTGGGGCTGGGCCTGATCCCAAGGTCTGAATGGAGAAGGGAAGGAGGGAGGAAGGTGGGAGGCGGGAGGGGCGGGGTGAGTCTGGAAGCAAGGTGTGCATGGGAGAGTGTTGTGCTCCATCCCATGGTGGGGACTACAGCTCCTAGAAGGCCGTGGCTGAGCCAGAGCAACTGGAGGACGGACACTGGGGACAGGGACTAGAGCAGGAGGCCACAGCCTCGGCCAGGCTGGCCCGGAGCCCCGGCCCTGCACGTGGGACCTGTGGGGGCAGGCAGGCTCCGGTGCCAGAGCCTGGGAACGAACGTGACCGGCAAGGCACTCAGACCCCTCAGGAAATTCCTCTAAGCAAAGACCCCCAGGGGGCTACTGAAGAAAGAGAGAAATGAGGGTTGAGCCAGAGTCAGGGAGGGAGCCGCAAACAGGACGGCTCTCAGGGGACCCAGTGGCTCTTAAGATAGAGCGGCCATGCCGGCAGTAAGAAAGGGATGAGGCCAAGACGCCCTGGGGCCCGGGAGGCGCAGAGAGGCTCCACCCCCTCCATGCCCACCATGGCCTGACCCTGGAGGAGGTGGCCAGGGAGCGGAGCAGGGGAGCCTCTGGAGGGGTGAAAAGAGTAAGGGATGGGGCCTCAGTGTTCAGGTCTGTCAAATGGGCATCACTGCAGCCCTGGAGTCACAGCCTAGCTGGAGGACGAAGTGAAGCGCACACGTAGAAGGGGCCTAGACTCGGTTCCCTGAATAACCCTGCTGCACTTCAGTCCCCTTCCAGCCACCTGCTGTCCTCTCTGGAGCTGGGTGGTGACCAGGCCTCCCCTTCCTGCTCCACTCACAGAATCTCGAGGCAGACGTTGGTGAGTGTTGCCCAAAGGGGGCCCCAGAGTCTTGTATTCTGGGCTTGGCAGGGCACCAGGCGCAGGCTGGCTAAATACTCAGACAGCCTGAGTAACAGCGGGCTTGTACCTGACCAGGGCCCCCAACACCTGCTTGATCCCAAAGCCCTGTTCTCAGGTGCCTCTGGTCATCCCACCAAGCTGCTGTCCCAGAAGTAAGTTTTGGGGCTCAGGGACAGCCAGACCCCAGCTCCCCAACCCAGTGCAGAGCCCAGCCCCCCACCCCTGTGCGGAGCCCTTTCAGTTCCGTGTGGTCCCATGTGGACAGAGCCTCCAAGCCGTCAAATCGCTGCCCCAGCTAAAGGCAGAGCGCTCTTCAGTGGGTGACCCGAGGGGAGACAGCCCTCCTGACTCTGAGTCGACCCCCAGCCCTGACCCTCAGCACTTAGAGTCCAGTTCACAGACATTGAAGGACTCAAGACCCCGCCCCATCTGGCCATCCCGCTTCCATCCTCCCCCTCCGCTCCATTACATACTCCTGTGAGCTGCCGGCAGCAGCTTGCTTCACACCTTTCTTGGCTCCCCAGAACCCTGGCACGGAAATCCTGAGGCTGCTCTCGTTGTCCACTGTCTTCATGCCCCAGGACCGCTCCCCTCTTTCCCAAATCATCTCCCAAAGTGAGGCCACACATCTTCCTCCTGGGCCCTCTTCCCCGGGACCCTCAGGACATCCGGCTGCACCACAAGGTGGCTTCCAGCCTGCCCCAATCCCCTCATCAAAATGACCCACCAAGCCCCATTCCCTTCCGGCTCGGTGTCCAAGGTGGTGTGAAAAGCTAATTCATACTCCAGTGAAAATGACTGGACAGTGGGGGCATTTTGCCTGGAAACAAACCACCATTTTCTTGCGGCTCCCAGCAACCACGCACTGGCCAAAGCCATGGTGCCGTAGAGCAGAGAAAGAGTCCTGACTTTGGGGCTGGGCTGGATTTCACCCTGCCAGGGCCTAACTCCACGTGTGACCTTGCGCTACCCCAGTCCCCTCCCTCCTCAGAGGACCACTCAGGGCCCAGATAGGGCAATGACTTGCTCAGCCAGTTGGTGGCAGGGCCCTTTCCCAGCAGGGCCAAGAGTGGGGAGGCAGAGTCTCTGGCCCTCTGGAAGCTTCTGCGGGGCGTGGGACTCCAGCAATCATCTGGACAAGGGCAGATTGGGGTCTGGGAACAGATCCTGCAGCCCTGTCACCAGGCAGGCAGGAGGTCACAGGTCTCCAAACACTCGGCTAATTGGCGCCTGATGGGCCCACTCCTCAACAGCAGGCCTGGCTTTCCTGCCCTGTGCACTGACACCCCTCCGCGCACACACCCTGAAATCCCAGCAAGCCTCTGACCCCGCCCACTCCCAGCCCGGAGGCCCCACAGCAGCTTGCAGCCTGGGCAGCTGGAAGCTGCAGGCTGGGGAGACCCGGAGGCCCCGCAGGAAGGGCTTCCTGACACAGAGCATCGCACGCTCCGGAGGCCAGGGAGGAGATTCCAGCTCGGCCACACAGACAGAGATAGGGAGCCACAGCCACACTAATGCAAACACTGGGAGGACCGAGGTCTGCGTTGGCAGCATTGACTGCAAGAATTGCCAGGCGGGTCTGTTGCTCCAGTTGTGAATTCTGGCACCAGCCCTCCAGATGGCTCCAAGGGCCAGGCCTCCCCGCTGCCCCAGACCCAGCTCCCCATCTCCCTGCCTAAGGTTTGGGGGATGCTGGGGACACCAAGAGCAGTGCCAGGACGAAAAGGCCAGGGCTTCTCTGAGCCTCCCCTAGCTGCTTCAGGACAGGAAGTGAGGGGCAGGAGCAGAGCCCCAGACATAGGCTTGGGCAGGGCTGGGCCATTTCTCATTCCTAGAACATCCCAGGGATGTCACCTCCAGGAGACAGGGAGGACCCAAGCCCATCCCTGCCCAGAGGGCTGCGGGGCCTGGTAGCACCTCCACGGGCCCTCCGTGAGCCAGGGACCCAGCCCCTTACGTCAAGGCCACACTGGGCAAGCAGACGACACTGCCCCAGTAGTGCTCCTCCTGCCACGGGCGGCCCCCTCAGGCTCCCTCCGAATCCCCGGGTGCGTTCTCCTGGTCAGGCCGGAGGGCAGCCCTCACCTTCCTTTGGGTCCCCACCAACAGCCCGGCCACCCTCCCTTCCCAGCAGATGCAGCTCACTCCCTTTCGCTGTCATTGACCAGTCTCCCCGTTTTGCTGCGGACTCTTTTTTTAGGGGGGAGGGGCTGAAGCTGCCATTTGCAAGCACTTCACAATGGGCCAGGTGAGCGTGACCTTGTCTCCACCACCCACCAGGAAGCGGATGGCATCACCCTACTTTACAGATGAGGAAGCTGAGGGTCTGAGAGGAGAGGGAACACAACCAGGACCAGAGCCCAGATCTGGCGCCTCCAAAGCCACAGGCTTCCTTCTTTCAACTTCAGCCCTCCTTAGTCCAAGAGAAGAGCCCAACTTGGCCAACGTCTGTCTCCCCTCTGTCCGGTAGGGCAGCACTTCATGCCTCCAGCCTCCTCTGACAGCTGCCCCAGGGTCACCTAGCTCCGTGAGCAGCAGGACCTGGCACAGGGAAACAGCCTAGGGCCAGGAGCCCAGGGTAGGACAGACCTGCACACAGTGGCCGGGCCTCCCGGGCCTCTGTCTCCCCTCCTAAAACTTCAGTTATTTCGAAGATTCCAGACAGGGTCTGTCCTTGCAGAAAGGACTGACCTCTGAAGGAGTCCCCAGCCACTCCTAAGAGACCTCAGGTCCCCGCCATTCCCCGGGGAGCCACCCACTACTCAAGCGCTGGCCTCAGAAACCAAGCTTTCCTAGGGCACCTGGAGCTGCTGGGCTCACGGTGCCAGGAGTCGACAGGACACCCTCTCGGAGCCTCAGATCTGGTTTGTAAAACAAGAGCGGTGATTTTATCTACTGTTATGGATTGACTTGTGTCCCCAAAAAAGAAATGTGGATGTTCAGGCTCCCTGTGAAAGATTCCTGTATGAAAATAGGGCTTTCCTTTTGTTACGTTAACGAGGTCATACCAGCATAGGTGGGCCTAAACTTCATTGCTTCTGAGTTATAAAAAGAGCAGAACAGACATGCACACATTCATACACGTTGGGGAAGACAGACACCACAGGAAGATACATCCACAAGTAACCGAGGAACTCCAAGAGACGCACAGGGCTACCAACAAGGAAGGACCCTCTCCTAGAGCCAGTGGCCTGATTTGGACTTGTAGCCTCCAAAGCTGGGGGGCAGTAAGTTCCTGTGAGTTAAAGCTGCGCCCTGTGGTGTCTTCTGTTGCAGCAGAGTTGGGACTAATACAACCGTCTCACGAAGGAGTGGAAATGTTTGACGCACACTCAGCGCACCACCAAGGACCTCCCTCTCTCCAGCCTCTTGGATGACCAGCCCAGCCTTTTCCACACTCACCCACCCTGCCATGGGGTCGCCGCCCAGCCTGCAGGCCTCTCAGGAGGGCCCCAGTCCCCTGCAGTCAGTGCCAGTCATGTTCTTGCAGGCACCTTGGCAGTGCTAGTCCTGGGGCACTGCCTTCTTGCTCAGTCCATTGCGTGATCACGCGGTCACCAGCAGGAAGTGGAACTTTCCAGAAGGCTCAGAGGTGACCCACCCAACTCTGACATCCCTGCTGTCCAGCCACGGCCGAGCTCATCCACGGCCAGAAGCCACGCTCCGTACAAAAAAAGCAACATTACTAGTTAAAAGTTTTATTGATGGAACACAATTGAGTGTAAGTGGGAAAACTTTTCCTGCTGTAACCCACTTTTTCTCAATGGGTAATCGCAGACACTCGAGTTTGTGTGTTAAAGGAGGTTTAGGACAATTTAATAGCTCATAAACTTTTATAGCCCCAGTTGAAATCAGAGTGATAACCCTGGCCTGCTCAGCTATAGTTTGCTAAATGTCTCTCATCCATTTTTTTCCTGTTTATTGGAAAGTTAACATCTGCTCTGCTCGGGGTGGGGGAAAAGGGGGACAAAATGATCTAGTTTTCCAGAAGAGAGGCAAGAGATTCGGGCCCTCCTGGTAGAATCCTCTTTTCCAAGCACGCGGTTCACCTTTAAGTCAGAAAGAGGTTAAGTAAGCGGGGGCTAACCCGCAGCTCAGTTCACCAAACACACGACGGCAGGAAACCAGAGCCCCTACGGGGCAGGCGGCGGCGGAGAAATTCCTTCCTAATCCAGGCCAAGCCGTGTCTGGGGATCAGCTCCAGCCTGGAGGAGTCTGTTAAGAGAGAGCTTGTGGAATCACAACCTGCTGATTTATAAAGAACTGACTATGTGCACCACCCAGGGGCCCACAGAGAACCAGGACGCATGCTCACTGCCCGCAAGGCGGTTCCTTCACAAGCCAAAGCCAGAATCCAGGGCTGCACCCCAGCACGCAGGGAAGGCAGCACCCCCAAAGTTGGAATTGAGTGCCACTCCTGGTATGCAAGGAAGGGAGAGCACCCCAAGCAGGAATCCAGGTCTTCACCCCAACACACAGGGAAGGGAGCAACCACGGGGAGCGAAGCTGGAATTGGGGCTGGAAGGAGAGCTGGGTGGAAGCGACTGAGTAACCCAGCGTCCTGGCTGCACCCCACGCCAGCCTATCACCTCTCGAGCCTTGCTTCCTCATCTTTCAAATGGGAATCACATTAGCACCTGCATCTTAGGGTCAGGATGTAAAGTGCCAGCTGACAGTTGGTGCTTGAGACATGTTACCAAACAGGAGGAAATTTATCCTGACAAGTGTGAGGCGTCCATGGTTTGCCAGGGCCGGCTCCCAAATGTAGCGTGAGCTGCCGCGTCCGACAAGGGAAGCTGGGGCGCCAGCTGAGCCCGTGCCCACTGGAGCCCGGATGGGGGCCACTGGGGGTGGAGAGCCTGGCTCTGGGGGCTGCTGGAAGGGCTAAATTAGATTGGAGATCATTTATAGGAGGGTGCGTGTCATGGATTGGATTATGTCCCCCAAAAAATGTGTGTATCAATTTGGCTGGGCCATGATTCGCAGTATTGTGTGGTTGTCCTCCATTTTGTGATTGTAATTTTCTGTTAAAGAGGATGAGGGTGGGATTGTAACACCCTTACCAAGGCCACATCCCTGATCCAATGTAAAGGGAGTTTCCCTGGGGTGTGGCCTGCGCCACCTTTTATCTTACTAGAGATCATAGGAAAGGGAAGCGAGCAGAGGGGCGCGGGGTTGGGGGGGGGACCTCATACCACCAAGAAAGCAGTACTGGGAGCAGTCCTTTGGACCTGAGGCTCCTGAGCAGAGAAGCTGCTAGACCAGGGGAAGATTGACAAGAAGGACCTTCCTCCAGAGTCGGCAGAGAGAAAGTCTTCCCCTGGAGTTGATGCCCTCAATTTGGACTTCTAGTCTCCTAGACTGTGAGAGAATAAATTTCTCGCTGTTGAAGCCATCCACTTGTGGTATTTCTGTTACAGCAGCACTAGATGACAAAGACAGTGCATTACAAACAGAGGTTGTTGGTGGGTCAGTGGTAGAATTCCCACCTTCCATGTGGGAGATCCCGGTTTAATTCCCGGCCAGCATGCCTCATGAGCAGCCACCACCTGTCTGTCATTGGAGGCTTGCTTGGGTGTTGTTATGATGCTGAATAGGTCCCAGTGGAGCGTCCAGACTAGGATGGACTAAGAAGAAAGGCCTGGCGATCTACTTCCGAAAGTCAACCAATGAAAAAAACCCCGTGGATCGCAATGGTCCAATCCGCAACGGATCACGGGGATGGCGCAGGACCAAGCAGCATTTTGTTCTGTTGCCCATGGGGTGGCCATGAGTCAGGGCCGACTCTACAGCAGCCAACAACTGCCCGCAAAGCTGAAGAATGGGACTGTTGTGCAGAAGAAGGTCCATGCCCATCTGCTCCCAAAGAGAGAGGCCCTGGAGAACTCCTGGCGGTTTTGTTTCTGCGCTCTCCCTGAGGGAGGGGCTCCGATGTGTTGACACAAGCGCACTGTGGGAGCCAAAATAATCAAATTGCAGACGGAGAGAGAGAGGGAAGGATAATTGAATATTGGAGGAGGAAGCTAGTCTCAAGTCAGCCATTCCGTGGTTCTTTCTCGTATTTATGTTATCTGAGAAACTCCAAAATAGAATAGTTCTATTATTTTACGACACATAAAATATACCTCCTAGTGATAAGGTGTTATAGCTATAATAACAACTGGAGCTTATTGAAGGCCTACTATGTGCCCTGAAGCTCTGCCAGGTGGCTCGCGCCCACCACTCTGCAGAGGAGACCCGGGCACTGAGAGGTCTGCAGGCGACGCTGGGTCACTCCCGGCCAGGCCAGCTGGTTCACAGCCCTCTCCCTCCCCTCCTCCACTGCCTTTTAAAAGCCCTTTCCCAATTCCCGGCCATTTCCACGCAAGCCTCCTTCATCATGGTTAGGCGCTGCGCTACTGCTCATTTCCGAGCCTGGTTACTACAGATGCAAAATGAAAAATGAGCCAATAAGCCAGTACATCTGAGCCACGCAGCACGAAATGCAATAACCAAGGTGAGGGGCCGGGGCCGCGCTCCCAATGAGACGGATTACAGAGCACCACCGAGCATAGGCAGCCCTCCCCAGGCCCCATGAGGCACTCAGCTCCTGGTGCCATCCAAAGGGCATCGAAAGGTCTCTCCCTGGAGGACAACCAAGCTGGGGCCAGAGGAGGCTGCAGCAAGCCTGGGACCTGGCTTCAGTTCTGACCCGGGCAGGCGACTTTGCCCCTCTGCCCTCCGCTGCCAGTTCTGTAAAATGGGGCTAGATGAGCACCGGCCTCTGGGACTACCCCTGGGGCATCTCAGAGAACAATCTGGAAAGCTATGGCACAAGGTAGGAACTCAGGGACATCAGCGCCCACCTCGTTGGGAAACAGGTGTGAGCCTGCTCATCTTGAATGGTGCCTTGTCAGGAGGAGACACAGGCATGGTGGAGGGGCGTGAAAGGAAGACTCCAATAAGTGAGATGGAACGTGTAGTAACACATCACTCCCCCACCGCACTGTTTACCCTCTCCCTGGGATGGTCAAGGATGGCGGTTCAAACCCACCCAAAGGCACCGTGCAAGACAGGCCTGGCGATCTGTTTCTGAAAGGCTGCAGCCTTGAAAACTCTCTGGAGCAGTTCTACTCTGCACACCGGGGGTCGTCACGAGTCAGGACAGAAGCTAACAACCACCATGAGTGGGGGAGGCTTACACTGAAGCATAAAGACTGAAGTGCTGTGCAAAGCCTCACCTGGTTCTCAGTCCTGACTGAGCATCAGCCACCTGGGGGAGCAGCCCCAGGACTTGGTGTAACAGGCCTGGCGTGTGGCCTGGGCCCGGGACTGCTGGACCCTCCCAGAGTGAGTCCAGTGCACAGCTGGATAGAGATCGTCCGGCCTGGACAGCCTGATGCCCGTGCCCTCTGTGTGCCCTCCCAAAGGGACAGAGAGCCTGCAAACTATGCCATGAGGCCGTCACAGTCCCAGCCCCGCACAGCCGCCTGCACAGCTCTGTCACAGCCGCAGGGGCCTGTGGCTGTTTTTGCGGAGTTGTTGACCGTCCCATTGGGCAAATCTGCTGCAAAAGACCTCTTTAAAGTGTTGAAAAGTGAAGATACCACTCCGAGGACTAAGGTGCGCCTGCCCCAAGCCACGGTGTTTTCAGTCGCTTTGTATGCGTGTGAAAGCTGGACAATGAAGAAGGAAGAGCCAGGAAGAATTGACGCCTTTGAATTGCGGTGCTGGTGAAGAGTGTTGAATACACCATGGACAGCCAGAAGAACGAACAAATCTGTCTCGGAAGAAGTACAGCCAGAGTGCTCCTTAGAAACGAGGTTGGGGAGATTTTGTCTCACATACTTTGGACATGTTATCAGGAGGGACCAGTCCCTGGAGAAGTACATCTTACTTGGTAAAGTAGAGGGTCAGCAAAAAAGATGAAGACCCTCAATGAGATGGACTGACACAGTGGCTGCAACAATGGGCTCAAGCACAGCAACGATGTGAGGACAGCGCAGGACCGGGCGGGGTTCCGTTCTGTTGGACATGGGTCGCTGTGAGTCGGAATCACTAGACAGCAACACCAACAACTTTTACTGTCCTGGCGGGACCTGGAAGATCCTCAAAAGACCAGGTTCCCCATGTTCCCGCAAGTCTCCGGGGTTCTTGGAACCTAACTTGGTGTCACCTGATGCCCCCCAATTCCTGCCCCAGAGGCCCAAGATCTGGGCATCAGGCACTGCCCCGACCGTGTTCAGCTGCCACAAAGTAAGGCCTACCAGCCCTTGGCAGCGTGCCCTGCTGGTTTCTGGATGCTCTGAGCACCAGGCCGTCCATAGGGCCGTGCTGGACAGGCCAGCTCCTGCCCCGTGGAGAAGCCTTCTGGAGACAGTGCCCAGCAGTGCTGTGCCAGCCACATTCGAGCCTGAGGCAGGAGGAGAAACCCCTGGGGCTGACCCTCTTTGCTTATGATTGTGATATTTCATTCATCATGGATTTTTTGCATTAAGTTTGCATTAACTTTGTTTTTTTTCAATACTGCAGTGCAATATTGTTTATCTCGGTGGCTGAGCCGTTGGCCTCGAGACAAGTGCTTTACCCTGGTCACCCTGGCCTGGCCTCGATCCGGGATGTCTTCTCTCCTGTTGGACACACTCCGGCCACTTGCTGCTCTCTCAGGCCTCTGGACACACTGCCAGCCTCGAGCCTTACCCTGGTGACCAGCCAGGCCCCAGAGCCCTCTCTGCAGGGTCCTCATGTCCCTGAGGCCTGCTGTCACCGGGGTACCTCTCGGTGGTTAGGAGCTGGTGGCTTCACCCCGAGGGGATACTTTGTATATTCGGGAAGGGCCGTTGGGGGTTGTCACAGTGCCACGGGGGAGCGCATGCCCTCTTGACCTTCTTGACCTTCAGCATGCAGAGCCCTGTAGACAAAGCTGTCCTGAGTCTCATGACACTGTCAAATGTCCCACTGGACGCTCAGGTAAGCGGAAAGCCTGTTTATAGTTACCTGGGCTAGAACCTTGCTAAATAAACCTCAGGTGTCTTTTGCACGTGTTCAATAGTCTCTGAATTTTCCAGGAAAGTGTGGGCCTTGCAGGTTGAGGGAAGTGTGCACTGTTTGGTTTGGCCCGTTCCCATATGGGTCGATCGTATCACAGACGAGCACACCCTCCAGGTGTGGGAGACCTCGGACACCTCACCTGTGCCGGCTCTGTCCCAAGCCATGGCAGGCACCTTGGGTCTGCTGTGCCCAACTGGAGATGGGCAGGCATTTACATACCGAAACACCTGTTATTTCTCTCTCACTGTGTCATTGTTAGGCACCATGGAGTCAGTCCCGACTCATAGTGACCCTGTGTGCATCCGTGATTTCCCTGGAATTCCTCCTTTTATTACAGTTGGGACATTCTACCGGTTTTTCTGGAAGTCTTGTATGAGAGGACTTACACCCCCTTGAGTTCATTTCAGGACAGTGGAGGAGGGCCAGGAGGGTGAGAGGCACTGAGCCAAGTCTCCCTAGTCACCCAGGGGTCCTCGCTGGAATCTGATGAAATGCTGGTGCCCAGGCCCCACCCGGGGCTCTGCTGTACCTGGTCTTAGGTGCCACCTGCTCCAGGGGTGCAGCCACAATTGAACACCTCTGACCTGGACAAACTCGTGTTTCAGCCCCAGCTTGGATAGTGACCTGGGCTCTTTGGGCCTCAGTTTTCCCCCCTGTGGGATGAGAACATTCTAGATACATTTAGAGCTGGGCACAGGGGCCTGGGGAGTGGCTGCTGTCCTTCTGTCTCACACTCCCCTGACAGGGCAGAGTCCCCATTTGCCCACATGGAGCCAGCACGTAGGAGGTTCGTGCTGCCACGGAATGAGGGTCCTGGGGGCCTCAAGGGAGTGACAGGCCTCCCCTCACTCCTCTGTGGGGGAAGGGACAGAGGAGGCCTCCCCGCCCAGGACAGGCAGGCAGAGCCCCTCACTCTCTGTGGGGGAAGGGGCACAGGAGGCGGGTCTAGCACGGTCAGTTCAACGCCTGTTACCGTGGAGTCGACTCCCACTCATGGCGGCCCCATGCGTGTCAGAGTAGAACTAGGCTCCACAGGGTTTTCCATGGCTGAGTTCTCGGAAATAGATCACCAGGCCTTCCTTCTGCAGTGCCTCTGGCTAGACTCGAACCGCCACACCAACCTTTCGGTTAGCACATCAACCGTTTCCCCGCCCTGGAAGTCTCACGGGGTCGATAGGACAATGCAGTACTGAAGACGCAGGACCCAGTGTAACTAGCTGTGTTTCATTCGGGCACAGGCAAGACCCAGGCTCCTCAGGGAGGGAGGGAGAGTAGGTCAGAGTAGCCATCTCTCCAGTGCGTCGCTGCTGCGGTGGGCCGTTGGCAGGGGCGGGAGTGATGAGCGGGGAGAAGGCCTTGTCCTCCGTGAGGACAAGGCAGGAGAGGCTGGCCGGCCTGTGGGAATGAGGGACCAGCCCTCAGGAGCCCCTGGCGGCTGTTCCAGGGGAGCAAATGGGAGCCCTCCCGTCGGGGGAGGCTCCAGCGTGCAGTAGCCCATTACGATTTTAGCCATCGGGCTGGATTGGGAAGAACAGGAAAGAATCGAGGGGCTGTGTGCTTCTGGGAGTCCAGCTCCTCTTTCTCAGCCAGGCCCAGCCAGGAGAGGTCCAGAGGCTGGGCATGGGTGGCAGGGGTGGTGGGGCCCCGCTCCTGCCCCATCAGCAGCTGGGACTGGGAGATGAGACCCTAACCCACCCCAAGGGCCCTTCCCAGGCTTCCTAAGGAGCACTGGCCCCAGGCCCAGCAAGGAACGAGAGGACAGTAGCGTGAGGTTTTTCTGGCCACTGTGGTGATCGTGGAGCAGCGTCTGGCTTCTGAACTGCTCCTCCCCGATCTGTCCAGCTGCGCTCACATCTGCTTACTTTGTTACTGTGTATAATTCACACACAGCCTAACTCTCCCTTCTGCCTGTCCAGTTCTGAGAGGTGGACAAACGCATGCCACTGTGTGACCCTCACCACAATCACAGCACGCCCATCACCCCTCAAAATCCTCCTGTACCCCTTTGCAGCCACCCCGCCCCCTCCCCTGCTGGTGACGGCCACCCATCCGACTCCTGTCCCGGAGTGGAGCTTTGTCTGGAGCGTCGTGTCAACGGAAGCAAGCCGTCTGCAGCCACTGAGGCCACACCATGAGTGGGGTCCATGTGGCATTGAGCCCCTTCCTTCTGCATAGTGTTCCCTGCCGCGTGGACCATGGCCTGTTTATCCATACCCTGGGTGGGGGACATTTGGTGGTTCCTCAGCCCAGACAGGTGGCACGCAGACTCATGACCTGACTTGGGGTTAAAGGCCTTTCCCAGCTGGGGACACAAAACGCCTCCACGTGGAGTCTTCGTGGCCAGCAGCTCGGCAAGCTGGCTGGGACGGAGGGCAGGCTGCCGAGGCCCACAGGTCCACAGGCAGATTGGAGTGCTCCCTGCAGGCCGACATCTGGGGTCGCTGAGATCCTGGGGGACGTGGATCAGCCCAAACGCCCTGTTCCTGATCAACCCTGGGCTGTCTGCCCACTGCCCGGCTGGCTGCAGGGACCAGCCAGAGGCATGGGCCTCTTAGAAATGGGCGACAGGAGGCCTGGGGTCCCAAGGATACCACCCTCCTCTGTCTCCTCATCCCCAACTACCTCCCCAAGCGGATAGCACACGGGGCTGCATCCGCCCTGGCCCTTCCAGCCCAAAGACACGGGAGGGGCCGTGTCCCCAGACAGTAGATGAAGGAGCTGGAACTCGGCGAGGGGCGAGGGTGGGCTGAGCGGCGCTGGTCCACCATTTGTTCACAGGGAAGCGGGCAGGGTGGGCCAGGCTCCTGCCCTCCTGTGGCCACGGCCGCCAGCACAGAGATCACTCAGGCCCTGATATGATCGCCACAGGACAGGCGGAAATTGGAGTGTCCCCGGTGCTTGATGGTGCCACTGCGCACACCGTGGCCGCAGGGACATTAGCAGCGGGCGTAATGGCCCGCATCAGCTCCCGGTGCAGCCCCGTGACCTTGGGTGGTGGACAGCCATGTGCTATTTTACTGAAAAACCAGGAGTTAGGGAGGGAGCAGGGCTGGCGGGGTGGGGGGCGCCTACCAGCCCCGCTGTCCATACATCCGTCTGCACTGGTCACAGCCCACCCTGCCCACACAGGCCATCTGTCCGCACTGACCGCGGAGCCTCCCGTGCACACCCCCGGCCGTCCATCTACACTGTCCCCCCACCAGTAGGGCCCAGGACCCCTGAAGAGACAAAGAAACCCCCGCCCCACTCCAGGGGCCTTGGGTCCAGTCCTGGACGAGGCGCTGGGGGAGCGGGTAGGGAACACAATTGGCAATTGTAAGGGAGGAGGAGGGGCCCCACACTGGGACAAAAGGACTCCAACTGCCCTCCACCGTCCACAGGAGCACCCGCTGAGCACCAAGCTGGACACCTGTGCTCCAGGCCGCCTGGCCACCCACCCGTGGGCCTCGGTTCCCCATCTCTAAGGGCTTGGTGGGAACCTGCTGTGTGCCTGGCCCTGTCCACACGGCCCCAACACCCCAGGGCTGTGACTCTCCCATTTTCTGATGAGGAAACCTCTAGGACTCCCCAAAGTCACATAGCAGGGAGAAAGCCCTCTGCGTAGGCCGGCCCTTTACCTGCTGGCTTTGACCTTGCGCTCTTGCTTCCTCATCCCCAAATCACACGCCAGGAGACCTTGTCCCCACCCCTAACCCCTTGATCCTCAGGGCTGGCAGCTCCTCCAGCCCAGGTCCAGCGCTCCCAGGCCCTCAGCTGCCTGCAGCCACTCCCAGCCCCACTTTAGAAATCAGCTCTGATTAATGGTGCCTGGGCCGCATCGCATTCAAAAGCCAAAAGCAAGGACTGCCGGCCTCCTTCCCCTCCCAAGGCCTGTGGCGGCCGCATGAAAAGCCAGGGGCGGCTGTCCATCTTCCGTGTGCTCACACAAAGGCCCAGCGACCCCAGGGTAACCTTGGTGTGGCCAGGCGGGTTTATAGCCCAGCCTTGAACCGGATGGCCCTGGGCTAATGGACAAGGGAGCAGGAGAAGGTCTGTGGTAAGTGTGCAGCCCCTCCCCTCCCTGGCTGGGCGGGGGGCCCCTGCACCTCCCACACATCCCAGGGTGCAGGTAGCAGCACCAGGCAGCACTGGGATAGAGGACCCCTGGACCTGGGGGTGGGTACTAACCAGCAGGCAGGACCAGGGCGAGGCTGACCAGGTGGAACCCCCCTCCAGACACCTGGAACACGGGCTCCTCCTTCCTGCCACAGCCCACCCCCCCTTCATGGATGGGAGGTAGGTGGATCACCAGGCCTGGTACCTGCAGGACCTCCACCTGAAAACCCTGACCTCAGCTCCGGGAGGGCTGGGCCTCTTTCTCATTGCTTCCTGTCTCGTGCTGTCCCCTCCTTGGCCTCTCCTGGGGGCTAGGCAGGACAATGCACTTATTAGCCTTACCTGCCCCAAGCTCAGCTTCCAAGAGCTCCACCTGGCTCATGACCCATTTGCCTCAGACTCAGGGAACCTGACCCCACAGGGGGCCCTCTGAGGCTCCCCTGAGTAACTCCAGGTCAACCTCCTGCCACCCGAGGGGGACAACATCTGAGCTGCTTCCTGGAGGACAATTAGCCCACTCTGAAGTCAGTACATGGTGCTTCCCGGGGGCCAGGCATCAGCTCAGGACCTTGTGTCTGTTAACACTGTAATCCCACAGCAACCCCAGCACACAGGGGCTATCATCACCCCGTTTCTCAAACCAGGAAACAGGGACAGATAGATCAAGTGACTTTCCCAAGGTCAAACAGCTACCCAGTGGTGTAGCCAGGATTCAAACCCTGACACCTGGGGTCAGAATCCATGTCCTTAGTCATTTCACACTGACCTGACGTGAAACACTTCCCACCTTCCACTTTCTGGTGTTCCTATTACAGCCGGCCCTCTGTGTTCACGGGGTCCACATCCACAGATTCAAGCAACTGCAGATCAAAACTATTTGGAAAAAAAAAATGTTACATTGCTACACTAACATGTACTATGTAGTTAGGCCTACAGTGGCTGCGCCCGTACAGAACACGTACAGGCTCTTCTTGTCATTATTCCCTAAACAATACAGTCTAACAACTATTTACATAGCCTTTACATGGATTAGGTATTATAAGTAACCTAGAGACGATTTAAGGGGTCCTGGTGACGCAGTGGTTAAGAGCTACGGCTGCTAACCCAAAGGTCAGCAGTTCGAATCCACCAGCCGCTCCTTGGAAACTCTACAGGGCATCTCTACTCTGTCCTATGGGGTCACTATGAGTTGGACTCGACCACATCAGAGATGATTTAAAGTATACGGGACAATGTTCGTAAGTTATATGTAAATACTATGCCATGTTATAGAAGGGACTTGAGTATCCTCAGATTTTGGTATCTGTGGGGGTCCTAGAACCAATCCCCCGAGGATATTGAGGGATGACTGTACTTCCTACTCCTTTTTAGACATTAATAGAAAGTTAGTCCCATTTTCCTGATGGTAACACTGAGGCAGGGAGGGTTAAATTGCACCTTGCTGCCTCCAGGGAACTTTCCATTACTCACATTCCGCATCTTCCATATCCCTCGGGGCTGCCACAGCCCATCTGAGCCAGGGTTTTCTTGGCTGTAACCTTTATGGAGGCCTATCACTAGGCCTTTCTTCCATGGCACCACTTGGTGGGTTTGAACTGCCAACCTTTGGGCTAGTCTCCAAGCACACACTTCACCACCCAGCAACCTTGTCTTCCTCTCCAGGGCCCTGCGGACGGCAGTCCCATCTCAGCCCAGAGTCACCTTCTCTCCCCCTGAGGACACTCTTGTCCCCCCAGCTGCCTCCGTGGTCACATCTGCCTTCTCTAGGGGCCCCTCCGGCCACCTCTTGCTCTCTGTCCTCACAACCACTGAAGGCCCCAGATGAGGACTCAGATCTAGGAGCCCAGACTCTGCTAATGACCAGCTGATGAGTGACATCACCTCTCTGAGCCTCAGTTTCCTCGCCTGTAAAGTGAGGCCCTGCATACACTAAGCGCTTCCCAGTTAGGGGCTCGGGCTTCGGTGCCAGCACACAGGGGTTTGAATGCTCTTCTGCTGCTTCCTGCAGTATGGCCGTGGACTACGCACTGAACTTCTCTGAGCCTCAGTTTCCTTGTCTGTAAAATGGGTACCTAGGTCACAAGGTGGTGGTATGTTTTCCTTGAGGTGAGATGTGTGAACCAGTAGCCCAGAGCCTGGCTGAGGAGGTGCCCATAGGCATCAACACCCTGATACCGTGGTATGGCCACCACCTTCCTGCGCAGGCCTGCTCAGGGCTCAGCCCTCCTGCCAGCTCCCCTCTCAGCGGCCCACGCCCCGCCCCAACACGAGCACCCCGAGTCCTCGTCATCAAGCAAATGCTGACTCCTTTTTCCTCTGCCCCACAGCTGCAGAGACTTCTCCTCCATCCACGGAACCATCTCCACGCCTGCCCCCTTGTGGAAGCCCTCAGAGAATGGGCTCCAGATCATTGCTGCTCATCAACGCCCACGGGCTGCCCCGCCCGAGGCCCCCAGAGAGGCAGGCTCCCTGCAGCTGGTGCCTGGCGCTTGTGGCAGAAAGGACAAGGGGCCAGAACCCAGGCAGGAGCTGAAATGCTCAAGAAACAGCAGGGCTCCCACATGGAGAGGACAGTTCCCACGGAGGTCCCTTCTAGAGGAGAGAGCCCGCCACACTGGGGGCACGCTGGGGGACATGCTGGGGAACATACTGGGGGACTTGCCAGGGGCACACTGGGGGACATGCTGGGGGACTGTCATGGATTGAATTGTGTTCCCCAAAAATATCTGTCAACTTGGCTAGGTCATGATTCCCAGTATTGTATGATTGTCTACCATTTTGTCATCTGATGTGATTTCCCTATGTGTAGTAAACTCTATCACTATGATGTAACGAGATGGATTAGTGGCAGTTATATGGTGAAATCTAGAAGATTAGATAGTGTCTGAAGCCAATCTCTTTTGAGATATAAAAGAGAGAAGCGAGCAGAGAGACGGGGGACCTCATACCACCAAGAAAGCAGTGCCGGGAGCAGAGCACGTCCTTTGGACCTGAGGTTCCTATGCTGAGACACTCCCAGACCAAGGGAAGATTGATGACAAGGACCTTCCTCCAGAGCCAGCAGAGAGAGAAAAACTTCTCCTGGAGCCAGCACCCTGAATTAGGACTTATAGCCTACTGGACTGTGAGAGAATAAACTTCTCTTTGTCAAAGCCATCCACTTGTGGTATCTCTGTTATAGCAGCACTAGGTGACTAAGACAGGGACACACTGCGGGACATGCCGGGGGCCATGCCGGGGGCAAGCTGGGGGCCATGCTGGGGGCCATGCTGGGGGCCATGCTGGGGGCCATGCTGGCTGCACTGGGGGAGCATGCTCTGGGGCTGCACTGGAGGCTCAGTGCCACTGAACATTTCAGCCTTGCAGATCCGAGAGCTGAGCTTCCAAGGATCTTTGCCCTGCTTATAAGCCAAAGCTGCCAAGTTTCTCCTTGCTAAATAATTTCCCAAACAGGTTTTTAGGAGAGAGTTGCTGGAGAGCGTTCCAGCTGCTTCTCAATAAGACAAAGGGAAGTGGAGCGTCAGCATTTGGGGCTGGCTGACCCCTGTAGAGCATTTCGGGCCCATGAATGCCAATGCGCTCCCGGGCTCTTGATGGTGAAATGGGGGCTTGGTTTCCAAATCCCCTGGGACTACCAGTTCCAGCTGCCAAGAGGAACAGCAGAGCCCGGATAGTGTGGCCCCCGCCTTGGCAAGTCGGCAGGCCGCGATAGTGCGGCCCACTCCGCTGGACGTCGGCGGGCCATGGACACGCTCGCACTCAGGCTGGTGTCACCTGAGACCTGGGACCCAACTGTCAGCCACAAGTCCTGCCACCTCTCAGGGCCTCACCGGACCCCACCCCCAGACAGGGCTGTCTTGTGACAAGGTCTTCTCCTATTGGTGACCAAACAAGAAAAATAAGTTGGGTGGCCCGTTCTTTATTCTGAGTTTGTGTTTCTTCTGTGCCCTGGGTGTTTAAGGGCCCTTGGGAGAAAGAGCTGGTGGTCTGCTTTCATAACGATTACAGCCTAGAAAACCCTATGGGGCAGTTCTACTCTGTCCTGTAGGGTCCCCATGAGTCACAATCGACTCCAGGGCAAGGGGCTTGGTTCGAGTTTAGTCTTTGCAGGCTCTCAGCCAAGCACTTGAGGCAGGAGCCCATGAGGGAGGAATTCGAATCCCTGTTTGCTAAATGGGGACACTGGGACCCATCTGGGAACACAGACTGAGGCGGCCCCATGCCCGTGGCCCTCACCCTGCACTGCAGGGCCCCTGTGAGCCCCTAGGCCTCAGGCCTGAACCTCAGGGATGGCTCAGACATTGTCAGCTCAGCTGCCCTCCATCATCCTCTGCACTGTAGCCACTAACATTTGAAAAACCCACCCCCTACTTTTGGGGTCCTACATAAGTTCTCAACTGTCTGCAGGAGAAAGTCCCAGTCACTCGGCCTGGGGCCAGGCCCTGTCCCACAAGCCTTTAAATGAGGTCATTTAAATTTTTAATTAAAAATGTTTAAAAAGTGAGGCCCCAGAGCTAGATGGAGCCGAGCCTGGCACTCCAAGGAGGGGAAGAGGTGGAAGAGCCAGTAAAAGAGGCCAAGGAGGTGCAGCAGGGGGCGGAAGGAGGGCGGGGTGGGGGTGGTACAGGCCCAGGAGGGGAGGGGAGAGGCAGGACAAACAAGGCCTGAGGATGTGGCCGGGTTTGCAAGCCGGCAGGCGTTGGGGACCTTACAAGAGCCTTTTGTGGAACTACGAGGCCCAAATCCTGACATAAACGGGTCAGAGATAGAAGGTGGGAGTGAGAGGAGCCTGAGACCAGAAATGGCGGGTGGGATGGCATGACCGGTGGGTTAGGGCCGGAGCTACCCCAGCTCCTTTGAAGGTTGCGAGGAAGGAACCAGCGTGGAGGGGAGATGATAGGCAGAGTGTTCTGCTCTGCGCTGTCCTGACTCCAAACTGAGAGGTGAAGTGAGTTTTGATTCTTATCCTCACCTCTCACCTCACTGCAGCCTGAGGAGCTGATTCTCAGGGAAGATGGAGCTGCACTGCCTTCTGCTGATGTCATCTATGACTCCCCAACACCCTCGGGGTCCAACCTCACCAAACCTCCCAAGAGGCTTAGGAGACCAGATCTGGCCTTGCCTCTCCTACACCCCTCCGGGAAGCCTTCCCACAGTCCCTGGGGTGAGGTAGGTCCCTTTTGAGTCTTCAATGGAGAAGCTCATTCCTGACAGGGCACAGTCATTGGGGTCATCCTGCCTCTGCCCTCCAGGTCACGAGCTCCCAGAGACCTTACCACGTGGCCAGCCTGGCTCAGAGTGGACACTCAGAGATGACCGCGGAATCATGGGATGGTCACCACTAGGAGAGAGTGTGGCGGTCAGCCAGACCACGGCCTTCCACCTCCCACTTCTCATCTTCCTCTCCTCTCAGACCGGCCAGCTTCCCTTTGAATGCCTCCAGAGGCTGCACACTCAGCCCCACTCAAAGCTGATGCTCTCCTGCTCCAGTTGTTGGCTCCTGGTGACGGTTCCAGGCTAGAGCCAGGAGCCAGGGCCCATCGTGTGTAGGGTGGGGGACCGTCTCCCCAGCTCAGGGGCCTTGCCTCTCCTTTGGCCCTCTCGAGGCTGGGGCACCCCTCCAGCGGCCTGTTCACAGGCAGGAAGACAGACAACCCATCAGCTGTGGCACGCACATCTTTATCGGGACCCATGAATGTAACCTGGTGGAAATAACACATCCATCGCACCACAAGTAAGTGCCACACAGGTGTTCCCAAACTCTTTTTCTTCACAGCCCTTGGAGGCCTGCCAGCCATCTATACCCCTCATGGGGAGGAAAACAGTGTCATTTCTATAATGCACACCCTCTCCACGGAGGCGCTATAAATATGTAGATATGACATAGCTGGCAGCAACCGGTTGGTGTAAGTGATGTAATCTTGGGGGGTTGCCTAGCAACCCGACAATGTTTGGGAGGCTCTAATTCTTGAGTAGGGTAAAGTCACATTTATGCAGTTCAGTTAATCAGCTTCCTGGCAACTTTGTCAAGATGATCTCATTTTATTCATGATTATTTTATGTGAAATGCACTTTTAGGTCTAAGAGAACACAAAGATTTAATTCAAAAACGGCTATTGCTTTCCGTTTCTAGGCTGTCGTGAGCACGGCGTCCATGCCCGTAACCATGGTAACACATGGGTAATTAGTATCGACGGCAAGCAGTATTAATACAGAAGCAGGCCGGCTCGCAATCAGCGCAGATTACTGCAGGTTATGGCTGTAATAATTACCTGCAGTAACACACAAATTGAACTAAATGGTCAATTGAAGTAAAGTGAATGGCTTTTTATTCTTAGTCCCTAAATAATGTGTCTGCTTGGCTGAGTAGTTCAAGGTAAATAAAACTCTTAAATTGATGGTCTCTCCCACCCACCCTCCCGGGGGTGGTAATTTGGCCCTTTTACATCCCTGTGGGTCTGGTAACTAGACAGGTATTGCCAGATCTATGTGCCTCTCGACCAGCTCCCCCTTACCCCCCAGATGACAGGCACGCCTTTCCCCACGTCTCAACCAAGCACTGGCCCTTATTAAAAAATCTTGCAGCGCATGGCTGTCTTACTCATTCCCCCAGGGAAGAGGGCACGGGGAACTTTCCAGATAGGGGATGGAGGGCAAAAGGCAACGGCCTTCCTCCAGGGGATGTTTTCTTGCCCCTCTGGTAGGTGGGGCTGAACCAAATCGCTGGCTTCCTGTCACAGGATGTGAGGGGGGAGAGGTCAAAGGTCACTCCCGCCTTTATTAACAGAGAGTTTCTAAAATTCCACAAATTTAGAAGATCTTCAAACAGGAAGTCACACTGAACCTCTTCAAGAGACCTTTGGAGCAGGGCACATTCCAAGTATGAGCTGCCTTGCGTTCCGTTTAGAGAGAGATGGAGGAGGGAAGTGTCCTCTAACAGGGCGAGTGACCGCATTTCGTCAGGACTGCGTGAACCAGATTGTGTGGCCACAGGCCAGCAGTGGAGAAAGGGGAAGGAAGAATCTGTCTCATTCTGGTCCTTTCGCTGACAGAAGCCATGTGGGATACTGGCAGAGGCCTGAGGGGGTTGGGCAGGAAACTCTGTGTCCTTCGTGCACAGACACAGAGAAGCAGCTCCTTCCACGAGCCACCATGGCCTGGGCCTGACCTGCCACCAGGAAGATGGCAGCCACATCCCTTTGGGCTGATTGTGTAGAGCAACATGGCGCCTGCAAAGGCACCAAATGCCGTAAATACAAAGGACAAGTTTCCAGGGAAGAATAAAAGGGGGCCCGACCCGGCTCGGGGGCTTCTGTGAGGAAGCTGTGTTGAAGCCGAAACCAGAAGGGTGGTGGAGGTTCGCCAGGTGAAGGAGGGCAGGAGGAAGACGTCGCAGTCAGAGAACATCGACCAAGAAGGCTCTGAGTCTGAGAGAAACCGAAGGGTCGCCTGATTGTACCATTATCTTGACATGCTACATATACAGGGATATAGGAATACATGGAGGGGCAAGGAAAAGTGCGCCTTAAAATCCCATAGCCACCTCTGCACTCCAGGGTGGTGGGGGCAGAATTCACCTGAGTGAAAGCTGCTCTGTTTTCAGAAAACACTTTAACAGGCCTTTAGCTTTCAAGGTTAAACCTCCTTGTCTGCTCTGGGTTGGACAGGCTGAGCCAATGGAACAACTTGCGCTCCAAAACAATAGGGATTTCTGATCAAAATGGCTGGTAGCACCACACTCTTCACACGCCACTGCCCTGGTGCAAATCACTACCATTGATTCAGTTCCAACCCATAGCGACCCACGTGTTACAGAGTAAAACTGCTCCACAGGGTTTTCTTGACTGTAACCTTTACAGAAGCAGACCACTAGGCCTTTCTTCCCCAGTGCTGCTGGGTGGGTTCCGACCACCGGCCTTTAGGTTGGTTGTTGTTGTTAAGTGCCCTCGAATCGGTTCCAACGCATAGCGAGCCCATGTACAACAGAACAAAACACTGCCTGGTCCTGCGCCATCCCCAAGATTGTTGCTCTGCTTGAGTCCATTGTTGCAGCCACTGTGCCAGTCCATCTCCTTGAAGGTCTTCCTCTTTTTCGCTGACCCTCCACTTTACCAAGCATGATGTCCTTCTCCAGGGACTGGTTCCTCCTGATAACATGTCCAAAATATATGAGACGGAGTCTGGTCATCCTCATTTCTAAGGAACATTCTGGCTGTACTTCTTCCAAGACAGAGTTGTTAGTAGTTGAGGGTAAACGGTTTGCGCTACCCAAGGACCTTGCCCCAGTGCAAGGCAATGATAAATGAAATAGAAAGGAAGTGCCCAGAAGCACAGGGCTGGGCTGAAATAAGACACATATCTCACAAATCAGAAACAGAACATGACCAGCGGTGAGGCGCTGTGGCCTGCTGGGCTCCAGGTCAAGGAGCAGGCCGTGGAGGCTGGACTCTTGGCATCTACGGAGGGATGGTGACTCGAGTCCAGGTCGGGCCAGGCTTGTGAAAGGAGCAGGGAAAATGAGGCCCTGCCGCCAAGATTGTAGTGTAAAGAAGTCGCAGCCTGTGGCTGTGGTGGGGATGGCAGGGAAGACTGATACAACCTCAAAATGAGAAGCCGAGCCAAGCTGCCTTCTGGCTCCAGTCCTGGATCTGTGTCATCCCCAATGTCACAACACGGCAGAAATACCACCTTAAAACCTGATCCCGGACGAGAGCCAGGATCACAAAATGACTGGTCAGGGAGAGCATGGAAGACATACAAAATTAGACAATGCAAAACCTCAAATCCTCCCACCCAAATGAGCCTGCAAACTAATATTTTAAAATACGCAAAGAAATAAAACAGTCGAAAGAAGAATCAAATTTATAAAGCAGTCTGACAAAGACTTTAAAGTAACAACGTTTAGGATCCGCAACCACATAAACAAAAGTCTAACATTTATTAGTAAGTAATGTCCAAGATACCAATAGATTTGAAAATTTAGATGAAACGGGCAAATTCCAAAAAAATAATTAATTAATTAAAAATTTATCAAAACAAACTCAAGAAGAAATAGAAAAACTTAGTAGTCTTATAACCATCATATAAACGTAATCAGTAAAAAAAAAAAAAAAAAAAAAAAAAACCTCCTAAATGGAGAATCAGATTCCTAAATAGAAAAGAGACTTCTCTAGTTAGTTCTACCAAATATTTATGTAAGAAATACAGTAATTCCA
This sequence comes from Dugong dugon, assembly GCA_030035585.1. NCBI lineage: Eukaryota > Metazoa > Chordata > Mammalia > Sirenia > Dugongidae > Dugong > Dugong dugon. Next base: position 3,814,435 of record CM057471.1, read on the forward strand.
ATCTTTACAAACTCTGTCATAAGATAAAGAGGGAACACTCTCCAATTCACCTTGTGAGGGTAGCATAAATTTAAAATCAACAACCCAAAAGAACACTGTAAGAAGGGTTACAGTAAAGTGAGTAAGGTGCCTAGGACACAAAATTTAAGGATGTACTCACTCTCGCTTCACTTGCCTTACCCAATTCCCAGCTTTGGATAAAGGAGAATCTCACTCATATAAATAGATGGAAAAATCTGAAACAAAATCATCAGCAAACTGAACTGAGGGTTAAAAAAAAAAAAGGACAATGTATCGTTAAAGAGATGTGGTTATATCAACCACCATGCGTCTGTCAGTTTGTCGTACTGTGGTGGCTTGCATTGTGCTGTGATACTGGAAGCTTTGCTACCAGTATTTTAACTACCAGCAGGGTCACCCTGGTGGACAGGTTTTAGTGGAGCTTACAGACTAAGACAGACTAGGAAGAAGGATCTGGCAGTCCACTTCTGAAAAAATTGGCCTGTGAAAACCTTATGAATAGCAGCAGAACATTGTCTGGTATAGTGCCGGAAGATGAGCCCCTCAGGTTGGAAGGCGCTCAAAATCCGACTGGGGAAGAGCTGAAGCCTCAAAGTAGAGTCAATCTTAATTATGTAGAGGGAGTAAAGCTCTCGGGACCTTCATTTGCTGAGGTGGCACAACTCAAAATGAGAAGAAATAGCTGCAAACATCCATTAATAATCGAAACATGGAATGTACAAAGTATGAATCTAGAAAAACTGGAAGTCGTCAAAAGTGAAATGGAATGCATAAAGGCCAGGGCCACCTGGGGAACAGACCATCAATTTCTCATATGCAAGTTCAAGGTGAAACTGAAGGAAATTAAAACAAGTCCACAAGAGCCAAAATATGAACTTGAGTATACCCCACCTGAATTTGGAGACCATCTCAAGAATAGATTTGATGCATTGAACGCTAATGACCCAAGACCAGACTAGTTGTGGGATGACATCAAGGATATCAAACGTGAAGAAAGCAAAAGGTCATTAAAAAGATAGGAAAGAAAGAAAAGACCAAAATGGATGTCAGAAGAGACTCTGAAACTTGCTCTTGAACTTAGAGTAGCTAAAGCGAATGGAATAATTGATGAAGTGAAAGAGCTGAACAGAAGATCTCATAGGGCAGCTCAAGAAGACAAAATATTATAATGAAATGTGCAAAGACTTTGTTATGCTTAAGATTTGTGTGTCAGCTTGACTGGGTCATGATTCTCAGTGCTTTGGAAGTCATATGATGTTGTGATCACTTCCTCTTTGAGATTTGATACATGATTACCCCCACGATGCGATCTTTGCTGAGTGGTACCGGCAAGGGCAGGGTCTGTGGCAGCTCACCGTCCCCTCAGACTTCATCTCCCCACAGTCTGCCACCTAGTCCTTCCTGCTCTCCTTGCCAGGGTTTTTGATTGTTCTGGATCCTGCTTGACTTTTCTAATATGTACAAATAGAAGCCTGGGGTATATGTGTGGGAATGGCTATTAAGGGTGTGTAGGATAATAGTGCAAGGAACATAAAGATGGATCAGTATGAGTTTTTGATATGGGCTCACTAAGCAGAGATTTTTCATTCAATGTTTCTGCTCGATAAGGTAGGAAAGGATCTAATAGTTTATTAGGTTGGGTTGCTAAAGCACGGATTACGTGGTAGCCTACACTAAATCAAATTGAAGTACCAGACCTGCCTGGGTATACTGTAGAAGAAGGTATCCAAAGGCTTAGGGAAATTGGCATGCTAGAGTGGATTTATCAGGTTAGACCCAAGACCCACACATGGAGTGTCCAGATGACACACATTTTACCACAACAGTGGGGAACAGTTTGTGAAGGGAGCCCCAGCATCCTTGAAGACTGCTGTGATTGCTATTTTATGTAAGTCAGATTTGACTGTGAGAACTGCCCTAACTGAATTAAGACAACTAACTACAATGGGGCTGACTGGAGTCCATGGTGGTAGATGCCAAGTGGTAGCATTCAATCAACAAAGACAAGGTGGGCGTAGTTACCATAATGGACAGCAGAGTCAAAGCGATAATCAGAATAGTCTGACTCATATGGACTTATGGCATTGGCTATTTAGTCATGGTATACCTAGGAGTAAAATAGACAGGAAATCTACTAAATATTTACTAGATCTCTATAAGCACATGAATTCTAGGTCAAGTGAACAGCAGCCTAACTCAAATTACCAGGATAGACACAGTCCCTCAATCAATTCTCAGACTTGAGCGAGTTTACAGATCCACAACCCCTTGATTGAAGGGAAGGCTGGGTCCCCTTGAAGAAGGATTCCAATACACTGCCAAAAACTTACACTGTTAATCTTTCTCCCAGCCTTTCACAAAGAGATCTATGGCCTTTTACCACAGTGATTGTTCACTGGGGAAAAGGAAAGAATCAGACTTTTCAGGATTACTGGATACTGACTCTGAACTGACACTAATTCCAGGAGAACCAAAACATCACTGTGGCCCAATGGTTACAGTGGGGGCATATGGAGTTAGGTCAGGTTATTAATGGAGTCTTAGCTCATGTCCGTCCCACAGTGGGTCCAGTGGGTCCCCAAACCCATCCTGTAGTGATTTCCCCAGTTCCAGAATGCATAATTGGAATAGATATACTCAGCAACTGGCAGATCCCCCACACTGGATCCCTGACGAATAGAGTAAGTGCTCTTATGGTAGGAAGAGCCAAGTGGAAGCCATTAGAACTGCCCCTACCTAGGAAAATAGTAAACCAAAAGCAATACTGCATTCCTGGAGGGATTGCAGAGATTACCGCCACCATCAAGGACTTGAAGGATGCAGGGGTGGTGATTCCCATCACATCCCCATTCAACTCGCCTATTTGGCCTGTGAAAAAAACAGATGGATCTTGGAGAATGACAGTGGATTATCGAAAACTTAACCAATTGCAGCTGCTGTTCCAAGTGTAGTCTCATTGCTTCAGCAAATTAATACATCTCCTGGTACCTGGTATGCATCTATTGATCTGGCTAATGCCTTTTTCTCCATAACTGTTTTGAATGACCATCAGAAGCAGTTTGTCTTTATCTGGCAAGGCCAGCAATACACCTTCAGTTGCCTATCACAAGGCTACATCAACTCTCCAACCCTATGTCATAATTTAGTCCACAGAGACCTTGATCACCTTCCTTTCCACAAGACATCACTCTGGTCCATTACATTGATGACATTATGCTGATTGGACCTAGTAAGGAAGAAATGTCAATGACTCTGGACTTATTGGTAAAATATTTGTATGCTAGAGGATGGGAAATTAATCCCACAAAAATTCAGGCACCTTCCACCTCAGTGACATTTCTAGGGGTCCAGTGGTTTGGGGCATGTTGAAATAGTCCTTCTAAACTGAAGGAAAAGTTATTGCATCTGACTCTTCCCACAGCTAAAAAGGAGGCACAATGCCTAGTGGGCCTCTTTGGATTTTGAAGGCAGCTTATTCCTCATTTGGGTGTGCTACACTGGCCTATTTATCAAGTGACTCAAAAAACTGCTAGTTTTTAGTGGGGCCTGGAACAAGAGAAGGCTCTGCAACAGGTTCAGGCTGCTGTGCAAGCCACTCTGCCACTTGGACCATATGATTCAGCTGATCCAATGGTGCTTGAAGTGTCGGTGGCAGATAGAGATGCTGTTTGGTGTCTTTGGCAGGCCTCTGTTGGTGAATCACAGCACAGACCCTTAGGATTTTGGAGCAAAGTCCTGCCATCCTCTGCAGATAACTACTCTCCATTTGAGAAACAGTTTTTGGCTTTTTACTGAGCCTTAGTAGAGACTGAATGCTTAACCATGGGACACCAAGTCACCATGTGGCCTGAGGTGCCCATCATGAACTTGGTGTTGTCTGACCCACAGAGTCATAAAGTTGGACATGCACCGCAGCACTCCATCATTAAATGATCTCCACTCCTGTCACATTACCTTCCATCTCCCAGTCTGTACCTATCACCTTATGGGGAGTTCCTTATGATGAGTTGACTGAAGAAGAGAAAACCCGTGCCTGGGTTATAGATGGTTCTGCATGATATGCAAGCACCACTCAAAAGTGGACAGCTGCAGCACTACAGCCCCTTTCTGGGACCTCCCAGAAGGACAGTGGTGAAGGGAAATCTTCCCAATGGGCAGAACTTAGAGCAGTGCACCTGGTTGTGCACCTTGCTTGGAAGAAGAAATGGCGAGATGTGTGACTGTATACTGATTCATGGGCTGTGGCCAATGGTTTGGCTGGATGGTCAGGGACTTGGAAGGAACATGATTGGGGAATTGGAGACAAGCATTTATGGGAAAGAGGTATGTGGGTAGACCTCTCTGAATGGGCCAAAGAAGCGAAGATATTTGTTTCTCATGTGAATGCTCACCAAAGGGTGACCTCAGCAGAGGAAGATTTTAACAATCAAGTGGACAGGATGACGCGTTCTGTGGAAACCAGTCATTCTCTTTCCCCAGTTACTCCAATCATTGCTCAATGGGATCATGAACAAAGTGGCTGTGGTGTCAGGGATGGAGGTTATGCATGGGCCCAGCAGCATGGACTTCCACTCACCCAGGCTGACTTGGCTACAGCCTCTGCTGAGTGCCCAATCTGCCAACAGCTGAGACCAACACTGAGTCTCCGATATGGCACCATCCCTCAAGTGATCAGCCAGCAACCTGGTGGCAAGTTGATTACATTGGACCACTTTCATCATGGAAAGGGTGGTGTTTTGTTCTTATTGGAATAGACACTTCCTCTGGATATAGATTCGCCTTCCCTGCATGCAATGCTTCTACCGAAACTACCATCCATGGACTTACAGAATGCCTTATCCACTGTCATGGTATCCCACACAGCTTGGCCTCGGATCAAGGGACTCACTTCACAGCAAATGAAGTGCACCAGTGGGCCCACGCACATGGAATTCATTGGTCTTACCATGTCCCCCATCATCCTGAAGCAACTGGCTTGATAGAATGATGGAATGGCCTCCTAAAGATACACTTATGGTGCCAGCTAGGTGACAATACCTTGCAGGGTTGGGGCAATGTTCTCCAGGAGGCTGTATGTGCTCTAAACTAGCTTCCAATATGTGGTGTTGTTTCTCTCATAGCCAGGATTCATGGGTCCAGGGATCAAGGTGTGGAAATGGGAGTGGCACCACTCACTATTACCCCTAGTGACCCGCTTGCAAGATTTTTGCTTCCTGTCCCCACAACCTTATGCTCTGCTGGTCTAGAGGACTTAGTTTCAAAAGAAGGAATGCTTCCACCTGAAGACACATCACTGATTCCATTGAACTGGAAACTAAGAATGTCACCTGGCCACTTTGGGCTCCTTATGCCTCTGGATCAACAGGCAAAGAAGGGAGTTACTGTACTGGCTAGTGTGATTGATCCTGATTACCAAGAGGAAATCTGACTGATATTACATACGGAGGTAAAGAAGAGTATGTCTGGAATGCAGGAGATGCCTTAGGGCTACCATGACCTGTGATTAAATTCAATGGAAAACTACAGCAACCCAATTCTGACATGACTACTAATGCCCCAGAACTTTCAGGAATGAAGGTTTGGGTCACCCCACCAGGCAAAGAACCACGACCAGCTGAGGTGATTGCTGAGGGCAAAGGGAATACGGAATGGGTGGTGGAAGAAGGTAGTTCTAAATACCAGTTATGGCCACGTGATCAGTTGCAGAAACAAGAACTGTAATTGTTATGAGTACTTCTGCTTTGTATGTGTGCATCAGATATTTTTGTTTTCTTCACTTACAAAATGTAAGATGTAAACAAGGCTATTGCATTTTCGGTTGTATGTGTGTTCGTTGTACCATGCTGGGCCCAAGTATGACTTTGTAATTGTCTTTATTCAGAGATTACGTATGGTTTGGGAAGATGTGTATAGGTGCCAAGTTGACAAGGGGTGGACTGTGATGGTTAAGATTGTGTGTCAACTTGGCTGGGCCATGATTCTCAGTGTTTTGGCAGTCATATAATGTTGTGAACACTTCCCTGTTGAGATTTGATACGTGGTCACCCCCACAATGGGATCTGCGGTGAGTCGTACCAGTGGGGGCAGGGTCTGTGGTGGCTTACGGCCCCCTAAGCCTTCATCTCTCCACCCTCTGCCACCTAGTCCTTCCTGCTCTCCTTGCCGGGGCTTTTGCTTGTTCTGGATCCTGCAACTGGCCCTGTTCCTCTGACCTCCAGTTCTTAAGACTTGAGCCAGCAGCCGTCTTGCCTGCCAATCTTGAGATTTGTTGATCTTCATAGCCTGTAAGCAACAGCCCTGCTCTCCAGCTTGCTGATCTTGGGTTCACCAGCCTCTGTGGCTACATGAGTCAGGAGAAACTTCTTTCCATTCTTTCCAGCTCCATGGGCTTGGGACCTTACAGCCTCAAAAACCACATGAGCCATTTCCTGGATATAAATCTTTGTATATATATATGTATGTGTAAGCATATATATATATATGCTTAACTGTTTTGCTTCTCTAGAGAACCCAGCCTAAGACAGACCTGGAGTTAGAAAACCAAAAGGGAAGAACACACTCAGCATTTCTCAAGTTGAAAGAACTGAAGAAAAAATTCAAGCCTCAAGTTGCAATTTTGATGGATTCTACTTGGGTACACAATCAACACCCATTGAAGCAACAGTCAAGAAATCAAAAGATGCATTGAATTGGGCAAATCTGCTGCAAAAGATCTCTTTAAAGCGTTGAAAAGCAAAGATATCACCTTGAAGACTAAGGTGGGCCTGACCCAAGTCATGGTGTTCTTAATCATCTCAAATGCATGTGAAAGCTGGACAGTGAATAAGAAAGACTGAAGAAGAATTGACGCCTTTGAATTGTGGTGTTGGTGAAGAATATTGAATATAACATGGACTGCCAAAAGAATGAACATATCTGTTTTGGAAGAAATACAACCAGAATGCTCCTTAGAAGCAAGGACGGCAAGGCTACGTCTCACATAATTTGGACATGTTACCAGGAAGGATCAGTCCCTGGAGAAGGACCTCATGCTTGGTAACTAGAGGGTAAGCAAAAAAGAGGAAGACCCTCAATAAGATGGACTGACCCAGTGACTGCAACAATGGGCTCAAGCGCGACAATGATTATGAGGATGGCACACGACCAGGCAGTGTTTCTTTCTGTTGTCTATAGGGTCACTGTGAGTCAGAATCAACTTGATGGTACCTAACAACAACAACGACACAGGGAAACTATTGAACGATGCAGGAAGCATCCAAAGAAGATGGAAGGAATACACAGAGTCACTGTACCAAAAAGAAATGGTCGACGTTCAACCATTTCAGGAGGTAGCATATGATCAAGAACTGATGGTATTGAAGGAAGAAGTCCAAGCTGCACTGAAGGCATTGGTGAAAAACAAGGCTCTGAGAATTGACGGAATACCAATTGAGATGTTTCAACAAACAGATGCAGCACTGGATGTGCTCACTCAACTATGCCAAGAAATTTGGAAGACAGCTCCCTGGCTAACCAACTGGAAGAGATCCATATGTGTGCCCATTCCAAAGAAAGGTAATCCAACAGAAGGCAGAAATTATAGAACAATATCATTAAAATCACACTCAAGTAAAATTTTACTGAAGACCATTCAAAAGTGGTTGCAGCTGTATGTTAACAGGGAACTGACAGAAATTCAAGCCGGATTCAGAAGAGGACATGGAACCAGGGCTATCACTGCTGATGCCAGATAGACCTCAGCTGAAAGCAGAGAATACCAGAAAGATGTTTACCTGTGTTTTATTGACTATGCAAAGGCATTCGACTCTGTGGACCATAACAAATTATGGATAACATTGTGAAGAATGGGAATTCCAGGACACTTAATTGTGCTCATGTGGAACCTGTACATAGACCAAGATGCAGTTTTTTGATAAGAGCAAGGGGATACTGCATGGTTTAAAATCAAGAAAGTGTGTGTCATGATTGTATCCCTTCACCACACTTATTCAGTCTATACGTTGAACAAATAATCTGAGAAGCTGGACTATATGAAGAAGAATGTGGCATCAGGATTGGTGGAAAACTCATTAACAACCTGTGATATGCAGATGACACAACCTTGTTTGCTGAAAGTGAAGAGGGCTTGAAGCACTTACTGATGAAGATCAAAGACCACAGTCTTCAGTATGGAATACACCTTAAAATAAAGAAAAAAAAAATCCTCACAACTGGACCAATAAGCAATATCATGATAAAAGAGAAAAGACTGAAGTTATGAAGGATTTCATTTTACTTGGCCCCACTAATCAATGCCCATGGAAGCAGCAGTCAGGAAATCAAACAACATATTGCATCAGGAAAATCTGCTACAAAAGACCTCTTTGAAGTGTTAAAAAGCAAAGATGGCACTTTGAGAACTAAGGTGTGCCTGACCCAAGCCATAATATTTTCAATCGCCTCATATGCATACGAAAGCTGAACAATGAATAAGGAAGACCAAAAAAGAATTGATGCCTTTAAATTATGGTGTTGTCAAAGAATACTGAATATACCATGGACTGCCCCCAAAACGAACAAATCTGTCTTGAAAGAATTACAGCCACAGTGCTCCTAGAAGTGAGGATGGCAAGACTTCAACTCATGTACTTGGGACACGTTATCAGAAGGGACCAGTCCCTGGAGAAGGACATCATGTTTGGCAAAGCAGAGGGTCAGCGAAAGAGAGGAAGACCCTCAATAAGATGGACTGACACAGTGGCTGCAACAATGGGCTCAAGCATAACAACGATTGTGAGGATGGCACAGGACCGGGCAGTGTTTCATTCTGTTGTACATAGGGTTGCTATGAGTTGGAGCCTACTCAGCGGCACCTAACAACAACAAAGTTACATCAAAAATGAGAATTTGGTTAAAGCCTGTTAACCCATTGCGGTCGAGTTGATTCCAACTCATAGCAACCCTATAGGACAAAGTAGAACCATAGAGTTTCCAAGGCTGTAATCTTTACGGAAGCAGGCTGCCACAACTTTCTGCCACAGAGCAGCTGGTGGGTTTGAACCGCCAACCTTGCAGTTAGCAGTCGAGCACTTATCCTTAGGAAATCGATAAATCAAATGAGAAATCAAATGAAAAACTTACTACATATAGGAAAGACATCTGAGAAAATTCAACATCCATTCATGATTAAAAATAAAACAACTCTTGGCAAATTAGTGATAAAAGGGAATTCCCTTGGCCTGTGTAAGGATCTCTATAGAACTTCTACAGTAATCATCATACTTGATGTAAAATTTGAAAGCTCTGAATTAGAAACAAAGCAATAATTTCTTCCCTCACCACTCTATTCAACACTGTACTAGCAGTCCCAGATAGTGCAATAAGGCAAGAATAAAAAATAAAAGGCAAAAGAGTTTGGAAAGGAAGAAATAAAACTGTCATTATTGACAGATAACATGATTGTGTACATAGAAGTTCCAAAATAACTTATAGATCAATAATTAGAATTACTAAATGTTTAACAAGGTTGCTGGATATTAAATAAGCATATAAAATCAAATCTATTTCCATATAACAGGAGTAAAGGAATAGAAAATACATCTTTTAAATGATACAGTTTATAACAGTATTCTCAAGTGAACTTTGGTATCTTATGTCTTTCAAAAAGTTTCTCAGTTTCATCTAAACTCTAGAATTTAGGGACAAAAATCATTTGTAATAATCCTTATTATCCTTTTAAAATTCATAATATCTGGACTTGTGTCCCTTCTTTTATTCCTGATATTGGCAATTTGCATCTTCTCTCTTTTTTATTTTGTTAAGTCAGATTAAGCTTCGTCAATTATATTAACCTTTTCATACAGTGAGCTTTGGTTTTATTGATAGCTTTTCCTCTTGCTTTTCTGTTTTCTATGTCATTGATTTTCACCCTTAACTTTATTATTTCCTTTCTCCTCCTTGATTGGAGTTTAATTTTCTTCTTTTTCTGGTTTCTTATGTTAGATCACTGATAATCATAATAATAAATTCCCCTCTAAACATTGTTTTAGCAGCATCCCACAAATATGATACGTTGAGTTTTCATTTTCATTCAGTTCCAAATATTTTCTAATTTCCTTTGTGATTTATCTTGGACCAGAAGATTACCTAGAAATACGTTGTTTAATTTTCAAATATTTATGGATTTTTCAGACATCTTTCTGTTATTGGTTTCTAGTTTAATTCTGTTACCATCAGAAAATATACTTTGTAGGATTTAAAGTCTTTTAAATTTGTTGAGGTTGGGTTCATAAGATCATCTGCCTTAGTGAATGTTTAATGTTTAGTTAGAAAGAATGTGCATTCTGCTGTTGTTGGATGGAGTGTTCTATAAATGTCAATTAAGTCAAGTTGTTTGATAGTCTTGTAGGTCAAGTCTTCCATATTCTTACTGCTTTTCTGTCTACTTGTTCTACCAGTTACTGAGAGTGAAGTGTGGAAGTCTTTAAGTATAATTGTGGATCTTTCTATTTCTCCTTTCCGTTTAATCAAGTTTTGCTTCATGTATTTTGGAGTTTTGTTGTTAGGTGTTTACACAGTTAGGATTGTTATTGTTATGTCTTTTTGGTGAATTGATCTCTTTATCATTATTTAATGGTAAAAATCTAGGCTGTGAGCACTAAAACCAAACCAAACCTATTGCTGTCAAATCAATTCCAACTCATAGCAATCCTATAGGACAGAATAGAACTGCCCCTTAAGGTTTCCAAGGAGCAGCTGGTGGATTTGAACTGCTGACCTTTTGGTTAGTAGCCAAGCTCTTAGCCACTGTGCTATAGGGGTGGTGGGTACTTGTATATATTTACTGCAAAATTTCTTCAGTTTTGCTGTACGTTTGAAATTTTTCATAATAATTCTTAAAGTAAAATATTGAAAAAAACTAATTCTGTTGGAGTCCTTCAACCCATGCCTAATGTCTCAATTTATCTTTTAGTCAATCGAGTTTTTATTTTCATCGCTTTTCTGTTTGTGGATTATGTCACACATTTTTGTGTCATTATGAAACAAAAATAGAAATGAAACAAGAATATATTAAAAAGTACCAATTATAAATCTTAGTAAGGAAAAATATATCCATTAATATAAAAACTCTGTCTTGGAAGAAGTATAGCTGGAATGCTCCTTAGAAGGAAGGATGGAGAGACTTCATCTCACATACTTTGGGTATGTTATCAAGAGGGACCAGTCCCCTGGAGAAGGACATCATGCTTGGTAAAGTAGAGGGTCAGTGAAAAAGAGGAAGATCCTCAATGAGATGGATTGACACAGTGGCTGCAATAATGGGCTCAAGCATAACAATGATTGTGAGGATGGCGCAGGACCGGGCAGCATTTCGTTCTGTTGTACAGAGGGTCACTATGAGTTGGAAGCAACTCAATGACACCTAATAACAACAACAACATAAAAATGCAATAGAGAATCTAATTTACTATGTAAACTTTCACTTAATGCACTATAAAAAAGAGAGAGAGAGAAAAAATGCAATAGACTGAATGGTGTTTAATAAAAAGAGTACATTCCCCTATGTTGCATATGGAAACAAAAGAATACGCATATTCTACATTAAGGCAGTTGGCAGGAAGCTTAAATTCCTCACCAGGTGACCCTCTACCTAGGTGGCTTGAGGGTCCTCATGACATGGCAGCTGGTGTCCTTAAAGATGAGTGATCTAAGAGAGAGAAGGAATGAGTAACAAGAAGTAGAGGGCACACACAAGATGGAAGCCACAGTCTTTTTATAAGCTAAGCACAGCAATGTTATTACTTGTGCCATATTTTATTTAATAGAAGTGAGTCACTAAGTCCATCTCATACTCAAGGGAGGGTAAATTAAGCTCCAACTCTTGAATGGAGACATATAAAAACAATTTGTGGACATACCTTTAAAACCATCACAGGTGTGTATGCTAAAAAATTTAGGGTAACTATTAAAATAGTAGAAATCAAATTTGTATCTTCCAAACTATCAGGGTGGGAGGTGGGTGGGAAGAATATAGAAGACTTTATAAACTCAATGTAAAGCAGAGCATGAAAGGAAAAGAAAGCAACTTAAAAAATTATAAAAAGAAAATTTAGAAGAAGATTACAGAAATATGTTCAGTTATACTACCAATCCTAATAAATGTAAATAGAATAAACTTACCTATTATAAAACAAAATCACTCAGAAAGTCTGAGAAATTTTTAAAAAATGACAGAAAGAAATATGCAAATACTAACCAAAAAGTTCTGACATCTGAATATTAATATTAGATAAAGTAGAACTGCAGTCAAAAGCACTAATACTACTAAAAAGAGACATCACATAATAATAAAAGGACGTATTACACCCAGAAGACATGAAAATCATTAACTTGTGAGCAATCAACAACATAGCTTCAAGATACATAAAGCAAAAAAAGACCAAATTGAAAGGATAATTGATACGTTTTTCACCATAATGGGAAATTTTAATATAATATACCTCTATCAGAAACTAATAAATCAAGTTGATAAAAATTCATAATACTCATTGCTGTTGAGTTGATTCTGACTCATAGTGACCCTATAGGACAGAGTAGAACTGCTGACCTTTTGGTTAGCAGCCAAGCTCTTAACCACCATGCCACCAGAGCTCCAAATTCACAATATTATAGAAAATTTGAACAACAAAAGTAAACAGCTAATAGACGTATATATAGAACTGTTCACGCAATTAAAAGAATATACATTCTTTAAGAAGACCTGGTGGTGCAGTGGTTAAAGTGCTCAGCTACTAACCAAAAGGTCAGCAGTTTGAACCCACCAGCTGCTCTGCGGAAGAAAGATGTGGTAGTCTGATTCTGTAAAGATTTACAGCCTTGGAAACCCTAAGGGGCAAATCTACTCTGTCCTATAGGGTTGCTATGAGTCAGAATCAACTTGATGGCAGTGGGTTTTTTTCACACATTCTTTACAGTTATACATTTTTAATCAAACCTTTATTAAATCATAAGGGAAATCTCAATAATTTCCAAAGTATTACTATCATCCAAACCACACATTCTCTTTTAGCTTAGTAATGAAGTCACTCCCAAGGTTCACCATTCAGCCAAAGATTAGACGGCCCCATAAAACAAAATGAGACTAATGGGGCACAACAGCCCAGGGACAACGACTAGAAGGCAGGAGGGGACAGGAAAGCTGGTAATAGGAAACCCAAGGTTGAGAAGGGACAGTGTTGACATGTTGTGGGGTTGTTAACCATTGTCATAAAACAATACTTGTACCTACTGTTTAGTGAGAACCTATTTGTTCTGTAAACCTCCATCTGAAGTACAATAAAAACAAACCACACATTCTGATGCCACAACATAATTACACCAGAAATCAACTCTAAAAGATTGTATACAAAAGGCACTCCTGCATAACTCATATGTTAAAGAAAAAATCACAATGAAAATTTTAAGATATATAGAATTGAATGACAACGCAAGCATTACACGCCAAGATTGATGATGTCGTTGTAGTTGTCTCCGAGTTGGTTCCCCTTGTGATGACTTTATGTATTACAGAACGAAACACTGCCAGGTCCTACACCATCTTCATGATGGTTGGTATGTTTTGTGTCAATCCATCTCACTGAGGGTTTTCCTTACTTTTCTTGGCCCTCTACGTTACCAAACGTGATGTTCTTCTCTAGCGATTAGTCTTTCCTGATGACATGTCCAAAGTAAGCTGGTCAAAGTCTCTCCATCCTAGCTTCTAAGGAGCATTCTGGTTGTATTCGTCTAAGACTGATTTCTTCATTTTTTGAGCAGTCCATGTTATATTCAATATTCTTTGCCAACACCACATTTCAAATACATTAATTCTTTTTCTGTCTTCGTTCTTCATTATCCAAATTTCCCATGCATATGAGGCAATTGAAAATACCATTACTTGGGTCAGATGCGCCTTAGTCATCAAAGTGACATCTTCGCTTTTTGAAACTGTAAAGAGGTCTTTTGCAGAAGATTTGCCCAATGCAATACATCATTTGATTTCTTGACTGCTGTTTCCATGGACATTAATTGTTGACCCAACAGAATGAAATATTAGCAACTTCAGTTTCTTCTCCATTTATCATGATGTTGTTTATTGGTCCAGCTGTAAGGACTTATGAGACATAGTTAAACCAATACCTAGGAGAATATTCATAGTAGTAAATGCATTTACTATAAAACAAGAATGATTAAACATGAATTAGTTAAGTGTTCAACCAAGAAGCTGGAAAAAGAACAGCAAAGTAAACTAACACAAGAAGGAGAGAAAGAATAGACATGAGCAAAAACCAGTGAAATATAAACAATAGAGAAAAGCAAAATATCTAAAAGATAATTCAAGAAAAAAAGAAGAAATACAAATAAAGAATATTAAGAACAAAAAAAGTTTATAATGCAATTTTTTCTAGAGATTTTTAAATCATAAGCAAATACAACAGAGAACTTATGCCGATAAATGTGAACATTTTGGATAAATGAATATTTTTAGAAGAATATGACTTACTAAAATTGACACAAGAAGAAATAGAAGACTTAACTAAACCAATAATCATTAAATAGATTGAATCAGTACTCAATAGTTTCCCCCTCCCAACCATCCCAGCTTCCCAAAAGACACCAGGCCCAAACAGTTTTACAGGTAAGTTGCTGGGTGAGTGTCCCTTAGTTCTACAGCCCACAAGAACATGCCAAACACCATGGGAGTGAGCTTGGAAGCAGATTCTCTCTCAGTAGAGTCTTGAGATGACTGTGGCCCTGGCCAACTTTGATTGCAACTTATGAAAACACCTGAGCTAGTGGCCTCAGCTAAGCCACACCTGGATTCCTTACCCACAGAATCTGTGAGATAACAAATATATGTTGTTTTAAGCCACTATCTGTTGGAGTATTTTTGATACACAGCAACAGATAACCAGTACAGAAAAGGATGATTAGACTAGAACAAATTAGACAATACAGGCAGCCCCTGGGTTACAAAGGAGATCCATTCCTAACTGTGTCTTTAAGCCTTTAAGTCAAATTTGTAGGTAAGTCGGAACAAGGTGCATACAGTTCTTATTTAGCCTTACTTTAGGGCAAGAAAAGGCTTGAAGCCTTTTCAATGATTTAAAAGCTGCACACGCAGCAAGTGAAGTGATTTTGATGAAAAATTTGTTGTGAGCAGGGGTTGGTGGCGCAGTGGTGAAGAGCTCGGCTGCTATCCAAAAGGTCAGCAGTTTGAATCTACCAGCCGCTCCTTAGAAACCCTGTGGGGCAGTTCTGCTCTAGCCTACAGGGTCACTAGGAGTAGGAATTGACTTGAAAGCAATGGGCTTTTTTTTTTAGGGGTTGGTTCAATCATTTCAAAGTGAGGGCAAATTTACATGACATTAAAGGGCAAAGTATGAGCTGTCCCTAAGTCAGACGTTCATTCGTAGCCCAGGGACTGCCTGTACAGCCAAAAGAAAACCAATAAACAACATAGTAACTGATGAATGTGGCTCTATCAGGTCTCCATTTTACAGATGAAAAATGAAAAAATTAGGAAGTCTCAGCATTTTGCCCAAGAGCACTTAGCTCACAGTGGTTGAGGCAGGATTTGAACCCAGGTCTGCCTACTGCCAAAGCCCTTGTTCTTAACCGTTCCCTTATACTAGCCATGTGGCCCTGGGCGGGTGGGATAACCAGGGAATTGGGGGGAATCCATAAGAAAGGGGCATCATCTGGGACTTGGGATCCCTGTCTAGTATTCTGGCGAGACCCCACACTGAAGGGGCGAGACCCCCAGGCCGGTCCCAAAAGAGAGATACTGAGTCAGAACTCACCAAGCCATCCCGGGTGCTCCCTCTGGGCACCTGTCAGTCCCTGGGTAGTCCTGCCCTTCTCAGACCCTCCTGCCTGGTGAGCCGTCGGGGCCTCGGCCTTTCTGACACTCAGGCAGCTCTTAGCACCGCAAAGTCACTAAATCCATGCCCCAAGAGGAGGGGCTTCATGCCTCTGAGGCTCCATGTCCACTGGCCCAAGCAAATAATGACAGGAAAACCAGTTGCTGTAGAGTCAACTCCAACTCATGGCAACCCCATGTGTTCCAGAGAAGAACTGCACTCCCTCCGGAGGACTTTCAAGGTTGTGACCTATTGGAAGCCGATTGGCAAGACTTTCTTCCAAGGCGCCTCTGGGTGGGTTCAAACCACCAAGCTATTGGTTAATAACCCAGCGCGTAACCATTTGTACCACCCAGGGACCCCGACGGTTAGCAAGTCCTCTCTGTATGCCAGACATGGAGGGCTAGCACTTCTTCAGCACCATCTCCCCTGAGCCCACAATATTCCTTTCTAAGTAGGGTGTATGACAATTCCTTTCCCACAGTCCCCCAGCCAGTACACCCCATTAGAATGGAAACGGTGGGGCAGGGGGCTTTGCTGTTTTATTCATGGAGGTACCCCCAGGGCTCGGCAAATTTTGCTGCATAAAGGAATGATGGGGGTTCAGGTCGGAGCTGAGCCATCTGGCTCCCGTGGAGAGCTCAGGATCACCCACCCACGGCTCACAATTTCCTTCCTCCTTCCCTCCCTCCCTCCCTCCCTTCCTTCCTTCCTTCTGCTCTAGAACATGGGGAGGGGCGTCTGTGTTTCAGAGCAACAGGCAAGGGTGCTTCACTGCCTGCAGGCTGTGTGACCCGTCAGGGGCAGGCACCCAGCCAGACCCCATCGCGGGTGACCCTCCTGGTATTCCTGGTGCAAGCAAGGGAAGCTGGGGGGAGCGAGTAGGCTCACGGGGACCTGTCTTGGGTGCTAAGGTGACCCAGGTGCACAGCTCACAGGGTCAGAGGCCACCAGGGCCCTGGCAGACAGTCCTCAGACTCTGTCTCCACCCTCACCTGTCACATGCTAGAGCCGAACGAGCCTTCCCATCTTCCCTGCCCACCCCAGGCCTCGGCCCCTCCACCCGCCCTCTCCCAGCCCCGCTTCTTGCTGCCCGAGGAACAGGCCTCACACTGTTCTGTTTTCTCCAGGATGCAGAAACTGCCCACGATGTCCGTGTTCTTGTACCAAATTAGCCACACTTAACTCAAGTGCCCGTCCAACCGGGGTCCCCGAGCCGCTGCAGTGGGCTGACTCTCCCCTTGATGCCGCTTGAAATGAACAAGCAGTGGCGGCTTGGGCCTCACCACCCTCGTGTCCCGGCCCAAGGCTTGTTTTAAGGGGCCCGGGGAGGGGAAGCCTCCTGCCAGCTCCTGGCCATTTAAGGGGGCAGCTGTGCCTAGTAGTGTCTCTTCAGCGGCTCTGGGCTGTGTCGGTGCGAGGCCAGAGGAGAAGGTGCAAGTCGGGGTTCCACCCAGAGCTTCCCAAGTCAGGGCCCTCGAGCTCCTTGGTCTCCCCAGAGAGATGAAGCCTCGGGGGTGTCCCTATGAAATAGCCTCCCTCTGTGCCTGCTCTCCTCCCTGGGTGCCTCAAGCTGGGTGGGTCCTGGAGGGCTGAAGTCCCAAGGGGAAGGCAGAGGTCAGTCTGCAGCATCGGGCCCCAGGGCACAAGCTAAGTGCCTGTGTGACTCGGGGGGCTCCTCCCCTCTCCGGGCCTTGCCTTCTCCTCCTGAACCGGGGATTTGGGGCTGAACAAGGCCTTCTCAGGGCTCCCGCGGGGCCCACAGCAAAGTCCCTGCCAAAGGGGAGACAGAGGGAAGATGTAACCTCAACCTCAGATGCAGCCGCCCAGAGAGCCCCACCCCACCACCTCTCCTGTACCCAGCCCACCCAGCAGCCACGTCCCACCTGCCGGCCTGCACTCCTGCCAGGGCCCTTACTGCAGAGGGGACATTCCAAGCAGGAGGAACGCCAAGGTCTCCCTGTGGGAATGGAGGTCTGGGGAGTGGGTTAGAGCAGCTTACGAGAGAGATGGGCCCAAGTTCCAGCCCCTGCCTCAGCTGTGTGTCTTGGATCCAGTCTCTTGCCCTCTCTGAGCCTCGGTTTCCTCATGTGTAACCTGGAGGTGATAATCTCACATCCCTGGGGCGTGAAAGAGTTACTGCAGCTAAGAATGCAGCCGTGCGCTGGCCCGCACCGCCGCCGCCGCCCTGCGCTGGCCCGCACCGCCGCCGCCAGCGGGCACTTGTTAAATGACTGAACAAAGGAACGAGTGAATGAGTGAGCGAGCAAATGAACGCCGGCTGGCAGAGCTCTCTACCTGCTCTGTGTGATGGGTGATGGCCTCAGCTTCTTGATTAGCCCCTCAGGGCCAGGACCTCCAGACACAGGCAGAGTCCAGACACCTGAGCTCAGCCCCCCTGTGGGTCCCACCTTCTCTTAGCCCCACGTCCTCACCTGTGGAGCCAGGCAGGACTCCTGACGCACAGGGTTGCTGAGCAGATGGGAGAGAAATATATCCCCCCAGGAGAGGTAGTGTGGGATTATCACTTCTCTACCCAGCACGTGGAATGCTTAACCCAGACTTTTCTAGAATCTGAGTCCGTTTATATTTTAAAAATGACACATGAAAAATATGTACAAACTCACGGAGCCGTACACTTAAAATCTGTGCACGTCACTGTATGTAAGCTGTTGCTGTGTTGTTGTTGGGGGCTGTCAAGCTAATTCTGACTCACAGTGACCCCATGTAACACAGTAGAACCGCCCCATAGGGTTTATGCTAAACAGACAAAATATGGAAGTTGTCAAGGATTTCGTTTTACTTGGATCCACAATCAACAGCCACGGGAGCAGCAGTCAAGAAATCAAATGTATACTGCATTAGGCAAATCTGCTGCAAAAGATCTCCTTAAAGTGTTGAAAAGCACAAAGATGTCACTTTGAGGACTAAGGTGCACCTGACCCCAGCCATGGTATCAACCGCCTCACATGCATATGAGAGCTGGACAGTCAATAAGGAAGACTGAAGAAGAACTGATGCCTTTGAATTATGGTGTTGGCAAAGGCTATTGAATATACCATGGACTGTCAGAAGATCAAACAAATCTGTCTTGGAAGAAGTACAGCCAGAATGCTCCTTAGAAGCGAGGATGGTGAGACTTCATCTCACACACTTTGGACATGTTTTCAGGAGGGAACGAGTCCCTGGAGAAGGACATCACGTTTGGTAAAGTAGAGGGTCAGCAAAAAAGAGGAAGACCCTCAACAAGATGGACAGACACAGTGACTGTAACAATGGGCTCAAGCATAGCAATGATTGTGAGGATGGCGCAGGACCAGACAGTATTTCATTCTGTTGTACATCGGGTCGCTATGAGTCAGAACTGACTCAACATCACGTAACAACAACAACAATCTATAGAGGAGCAGATCACCAGGTCTTTTCTCTCTCGGAGCCACTGGGTGGGTTCGAACTGCCAACCTTTTGATTAGCAACCGAGCAGTTAACCACTGTGCCACCTGGGCTCCTTGTATGTAAGATAAGCCTCCATTGAAAAAACAAAAAAACACAGATTTTGTTTGTTTTGTTTTTTATTGTGCTTTTGGTGAAAGTTTACAGCTCAAGTTAATTTCTCATACAAAAATTTATACACATATTGTTATGTGACACTAGTTGCAATCCCTACAATGTGACAGCACACTCCCCCTTTCCACCCCAGGTTTCCTGTGTCCATCCAACCAGCTCCTGACCCTTCCTACCTTCTCATCCTGCCTCTGGACAGAAGCCGCTCATTTGGTCTCATGTATCTGCTTCAACTAAGAAGCACGCTCTTCACGAGTATTATTTTATGTTTTTATAGTCCAATCTAACATTTGTCTGAAGAGTGAGCTTCAGGAATGGTTTTAGTTCTGGGTTAGCAGAGCATCCAAGGGCCATGGCTTCGGGGGTTCCTCCAGTCTCTGTCAGACCATTAAGTCTGGTCTTTTTACTAGAATTTGAGTTCGGCTCCACACTTTTCTCCTGCTTCATCAGGGACTCTCTGTTGTGTTCCCTGTCAGGGTGGTCATTGGTGGTAGCTGGGTACCATCTAGTTCTTCTGGTCTCAAGCTGATGGAGTCTCTGGATTATGTGGCCCTTTTGTCTCTTGGGCTAATATTTTCCTTGTGTCTTTGGTGTTCTTCATTTTCCTTTGCTCCAAGTGGGTTGGGACCAATTGATGTATCTTACATGGCCGCTTGCAAGCTTTTAAGACCCCAGACGCCATTCACCAAAGTGGGATGCAGAACATTTTCTTAAAAAACTTTGCTATGCCAATTGACCTAGATGTTCCCCGAAACCATGATCCCCAGCCCCCAGCCCCTACTACTCTGTCCCTCAGAGTGTTTGGTTGTGTTCAGGAAACTTCTTGGCTTTTGATTTAGTCCAGTTGTGCTGACTTCCTCTGTATTGTGTGTTGTCCTTCCCTTCACCTAAGATAATTCTTGTCTACTATCTAGTTAGTGAATACCCTTCTCCCTCCCTCCCTACCCTCATTACCATCAAAGAACGCTGTCTTCTGTCTTTTTTCTTGAGTTCTTATAATAGTGGTCTCTTACAACATCTGCCCTTTTGCAACTGAGTAATTTCACTCAGCCTAATGCCCTCCAGATTCATCCATATTGTGAGATGTTTCACGGATTTATCATTGTTCTTTACCACTGCATAGTATTCCACTGTGTGAATATACCATAATTTGTTCATCCATTCGTCTGTTGATGGGCACCTAGGTTGTTTCCATCTTTTTGCTATTGTGAACAGTGCTGCAATGAACATGAATGTGCATATATCTATTCATGTGACGGCTTTTATTTCTCTAGGATATATTCCAAGGAGCGGGATTGCTGAATCGTATAGTCCTTCTATTTCTAGCTTTTTAAGGAAGGGCCAAATCGATTTCCAAAGTGGTTGTACCATTTTACATTCCGACCAGCAGTGCATAAGTGTTCCAGTCTCTCCACAACCTCTCCAACATTTTTTACTTTGTGTTCTTTGGATTAGTGCCAGCCTTGCTGGGGTGAGATGGTATCTCACTGAGGTTTTGATTTGCATTTCTCTAATGGCTAATGATAGTGAGCATTTTCTCACATATATGTTAGCCGCCTGAATGTCTTCTTTGGTGAAGTTTTTGTTCATATCCTTTGCCCATTTTTTAATTGGGTCATTTGTCTTTTTGTTGTTGAGATGTTGCAGTATGTTTAGATTTTAGAGATTAGACCCTGATCAGATAAGTCATAGCCAGAAAGTTTTTCCCAGTCTGTAGGTTCTCTTTTTACTCTTTTGGTGAAGTCTTCTGATGAGTGTAAGTGTTTGATTTTTAGGAGCTCCCAGTTATCTAATTTCTCTTCTGGTGTTTATGCATTGGTAGTTATGGTTTGTATTCTGTTTATGCCATGTATTAGGGCTCCTAGCGTTGTCCCTATTTTTTCTTCCATGATCTTTGTCATTTTAGATTTTATATTTAGGTCTTTGATCCATTTTGAGTTATGGTGTGAAGTACGGTCTTGTTTCATTTTTTTACAGATGGATATCCAGTTATGCCAGCACCATTTGTTAAAGAGACTGTCTCTTCCCCAATTAATGGACTTTCGGCCTTTGTCAAATATCACCTGCCCATAGGTGGATGAATTTGCATCTGGATTCTCAATTCTGTTCCAATGGTCTATGTTATCTGTTGTTGTACCAGTACCAGGCTGTTTTGACTACCTAAAATCAGGTAGCGTGAGGCCTCCCACTTTGTTCTTCCTCTTCAATAATGCTTTACTTATTCGGGGCCTCTTCCCTTTCCACATGAAGTTGGTGGTTTGTTTCTCCAACTCATTAAAAAATGCCGTTGGAATTTGGATCAGGATTGCATTGTATCTGTAGATCTCTTTGGGTAGAAATGACATTTTCACAATGTTGAGTCTTCCTATCCATGAGCATGGTATGTTTTTCCACTTATGTAAGTCTCTTTTGGTTTCTTGCAGTAGTGTCTTGTAGTTTTCATTGTATAGGTCTTTTACATCTCTGGTTAGATTTATTCCTAAGTATTTTATCTTCTTGGGGGCTATCGTAATTGGTATTGATTTGGTGATTTCCTTTTCAAAGTTCTCTTTGTTGGTGTAGAGGAATCCAACTGATTTTTGCATGTTTCTCTTATATCCTGATACTTTGCTGAAATCTTCTATTAGTTCCAGTAGTCTTCTTGTGTATTCTTTGAGGTTAAAAAAGAAAAAACAAAGTTTTTAAAGGAAAAACAATATGACTCATTGGAAAGGAAAGCCATCACACAGAAATACAAATAAATATCTCACTCCCATTCACAATCCCCAGAGATAATCAATGTCGGAGAAAGAAACAGGGGGCAGCCCTAGAATTGGGGGACCCTTCTGGGGGAATGAGTAGCTCTGGTGGCACAGTAGTTAAGCGTTTGGCTGCTAACGGAAAGGTAGGTGGTTCAAACCCACCAGCCACTCCTCGGGAGAAAGATGTGGCAGTCCGCTTCCATAAAGATTTCAGCGTTGGAAACCCTATGGGGCAGTTTGACTCTTCTGTCCTACAGGGTTGCTATGAGTCAGAACTGACTCCACAGCAGTGGGTCTGGGGAAATGAAGGAGGCAGACATGCATGGCTTGGCACCTTGCTCTATTTTTCACTTAGTACTTTGGGCCCATTCTCAACAGAACATTTGGAGCTCTCAGGCGCTGCTCAGGCAGGACACTCAGGGCCCTCCAGGCATGGGCACTGAGGGGGCAGCGGGGCAGCTGACCTGGTGGCATGGGCTTAGAAAACAGAGGCTGAGCCTCAGCATCCACCAGCAGCATCGGGTGGGGATCCTTTTCTGTTGCTGTGAACATGAACCATATGAAACAACTCGGCCCAGGCTGCCCAGCAGGGCGAGTGAGAAAATGCAGCCACTCCAGAAGGGCACCAGGATGAAGCCACCCTCCTGACAGGTCCTGGACTCCAAGAAGCCCCAGACACCGCTAGCTGCTGAGAGCAGAGCGTATCGGCCATCAGGGTCAGCCTCTCCACCGGGCACCTTGACAGCCATTTGACCTTGGGCTGTGATGGGCCAGGGCACCAGATGTCATGCTGGCTTCTCGAAGACGGGACAGCTGAGCAGCTCAAGCCCCTCTTGACCCCTGGCCCCTCTCCTCAGTCAGAGCAGGGTGGGGGAAGGTAAAGGGACACAGGAGAGGGAAAACAGCCCTGGTCCAGGCCACCTCACCACTCACCCAACAGCTTCCTTCCCTAGCCTCCTTTATCCCCCACCCTGAGCCCACTCTTCAGCCAAGATCTTTGTAAGCCCGAATCTGACCACGACGCCTCCCCACCCTCTGTTGCTCCCACCCACCCTGAATCCTCCAGCCTCACACCCTTCCCCCTCCAGCCTTTCCAGCCTCCTTCCTCTGTCTCCTCAGTTCCTGTGCTGCCTCCTGCCCCCAAGCAACTCCCACTCAGCCTTCCAGAGCCACCTCCTCCTGGAAGCCCTCCCCGATGCCCAGGCTTCCCTGTGCTGTCACTGCTTACACTAACTTGGTGGTGGGCTCTCACTGTACCCCCTCAACGTAAGTCAGGGCCAGCTTAACATCAGTGTTGAGAAATATCTGGTGAGTGAGCAAGGACAGGGATGGGGCAAGGGTCTGGAAAGACGGGCACAGAAACAACACACACACCACATTCCCATTCACATACACATTTCTACTCACATTCACACTCACACACACACATTCCCACACTTACACACACACACATTCCACCTTACACACACTCACACACATTCCCACACTCACACACACTCACACACATTCCTGTACTCACACTCACCCACTCACACACACATTCCCACACTCACACACACACTCACACACACACTCACACACACACATTCACACAGACTAACACCCACTCACACACTCACACACATTCCACTCACCTGCTCACACATACTCACACACTCACATTCACCCACTCACACACACACTCACATTCACCTACTCACACACTCACACACATTCCCAAACTCACATATACACTCACGTTCACCCACTCACACACACATTTATACTCACACACACTCACACATACACACACACATTCCTACACTTACACACACAGTCAAACTCACACTTTTCAACTCAGAGCCTGAGCTCGACTGTGAGGGCACTGGGGAGCCATGGAGGGCTTGAGGCAGGGGAGGGCTGTAGTCAGGACCAGTGGCCCAGGTGATCATTGCTCCTGCAAACCCGCCGCATCCCCCAACCCTCTCCGAACACTCAATCCCTCAGCTCCCCCAGTGGGCTTTGCCTTGGGGTGGGAGGCTCTTGCTATTTAGACAGCCGACATCCAGGTGGCTTCGGGCCAACCAGCTGTGAGCCCCACCCCCACCCACTCCAAGGACTGGGCAAGAAGGTTCTCTGAGACCCACCATTCTGCCAAGAGCTGAGCTGTTACTGCTAGACTCCAGCAGGGAGGAGGAATAACAATGACGACAGTGACAATAATAACCCCAAATGCCTGGCCGCCTGGCCGGGCTTGTGGGCCTGGACCTGGACCCCTGCAGGTGGGAAGTGGGGCAGGTGAAGGGCAGCTGAGCCCACAGGAGCTAGGGTCCACCCTACCCTTCCAGTGCATGGTCTTGAACCCCATTCGGTCTCCCCAGGGGCCTCCCTCCTTCACTCAACAATGGTGACCAGGACTCCCTGTGCAGGTGCTGGGCTGGGCCCCCCATCTGTGAAAAGAGACCCCCACGCCCAACAGGTTTGTCCCAAGAACTAAATGGGGTGCCTGCACTTGGTGAGCCCATGGCCTTGACCGTTAGTGCCACTAAGCTCGGGGACATGGTGGTCCACAGGCGGGGTGGTGGTGCTGCAGGCAAGCACGTACGATGTGGACACTCATCGGAGGACAACAGC